>BPLQ01015243.1:0-155970 GCA_021605075.1 Caerostris darwini
TCATAAAATGTTTTATTTTTTAGAAATTTTGATACTGTTTTACGATAATTTGATACTGACGGTTATATTTTCTCCTAATACCATTAAGAAGCCAAATAGTCTTCAAACATAATGTAATATTTCTCGATGTTTGGAGATCATAGAGAGAAAGAATTATTTTTTTAGTTTATTTTCTGCTATATCTCTGGTTGTAAAAAAAGATATTGTAGAGAAGGGCTATCCAACAGTTCGAAACCAATATAGTATATAGAACTTACTCGCATAAGTCTAAAGATAATTTCCTAATGTGGTGTCCAGGTTGGGCAGCCATTTTGTAACTGATTGTGGTTGGGTTGAGTTAATGGAGCCACCGTTTAGAGAACTCACAGTTTTATTTGCACAATCACAAACAACACACACATACAATATTTAAGACTATTAAAGACATATAATTATAGATTCGTGGAAGTATTCCCCTTCTTAGCTGAAAACCCGATACTCAGGCTATGAATTTGCAGGCTGCGTAAAAGGCCCTTCCTCGCCGGTGAGCTTGTAGGCCGACAAATACACATAGTTGTGTTAAATACATTTCCTCCCGGCGTGAGAGATTGTACACTAAACATTTCTCAGCGAGGGTTCTCAAAGTTGCGTTATACTTCCTTTCGGGTGAGAATCTCGAGGCCTACTGACCACTTCTCCTGAACGCTACAGAAGGCGCTCTTGCAGTGCGTAGGAGAAAGCACAGTCACACTTATTTTTTAAATCTTCATTGTTTGAAGTTTTTTAATGTTTTGAAGAATGTTTAATATTTGATTATTTTTGCTTTAGGAATTAGTGTCTGTCAATCATTTGAAAAAAAATGAATATAATGACAATAGTAAAAAAAATAACTTTTTATTGGTTTGATTCACAGATTATTGTGTCCGTGGAAAGAGTCAGGAGTTGACGTAGAATCGGGATGGAATTAGCAATACTATTACACATCGTCTAACTACTTGATGGTCATTTCATTTCGTCCACTCCTTAATGCACTTTAAAACATCTCTGAGATATCTATCAATCGTTTTGTGTGATTGTCGCTCGTTCAATTTTTCAAACGATTAGATTGAGCTTTGCTAAAATAAATTTTGTGAGTTAAATTAGACTTAGTCTAAACTTTTCTTGAGACAAATATAAAAGAGCACAAAAACAATCTGGAATTGTTTAAAAAAAAATATCATAATATAATTCTCTACCACAATCCCGTCGGATTCTAACCCGGTTTGTAGTGGTTCAGTATCCACTTTAAGCTGTAGGTCGTGGACTAAAATGATCGTACAGCATTATGGGAGTAGTGTTACTCACGTCCGTAGTTACACTTGCCTCCTGAGTAGTACTAAATGAGTAACAGCGGTGCAGCCCTTGCTTATGGCATAAAAGCTAACTGCCTCTGTATTGCCAGCTGCATCAGGAAAAAAATATCATTATTCTCTTTTATTGATAGTAATAAAATCCACATAAATATTCCATTGGAATTTTTATTTTCCATTCCATTTGGAATAAAAACCCCAAATAGTTATGGAAAATATAAAAGCATTTTAATAGTAGATGATATATAGAAATAGTAGGTTATATGTAGAAAACAATATGAACAATGTTATATGTAGAAAACAATATGAACAATGTTATATGTAGAAAACAATATGAACAATGTTATATGTAGAAAAAAATATACATTATACACTCAAGAGCCAAAACATTATGACCACCTGTCAATAACGAGTTGGCCCACCTTTGGCGCTCAACACAGCTTCAATCCGCCTTGGCATGGATTAATACCACCACTTAATACCAGTTAAATACTACTTCCACCTGATCACGTGCCTTCCACGCCATCCAGGCGAGTTCATTGTAAAATGTAGGGGTGGTCATAATGTTTTGGCTCTTGAGTTTATATGCAAAACATATAAATATGATCATACTCAAAAGGCGTTCAATAATAATTGCTGACTATATAATGCTAATTTACAAAACACTGCATATTTTAAAAGTATTAAAATGAGACATGCTATAAAGTTGCATTTTTTTATGTACACTGAAGTGACAAAAGTCATGGGATACCTCTTAATATCGTGTCGGCCCTCCTTCCGCCCGGCGAAGTGCAGCAACTCGACGTAGCATGGACTCAACAAGTCGTTGGAAGTCTTCTGCAGGAATATTGAGCCATGCTGTCTCGATAGACGTCCATAATTGTGAAAGCGTTGATGGTGCAGGATTTTGGGCACTAACAGACCTCTCGATGATGTCCCATAAATGCTCGATGGGATTCATGTCGGGCGATCTAGGTGGCCAGATCATTCGTTGGAATTGTCCAGAATATTCTTCAAACCAATCGCGAACAGCTGTGGCCCGGTGACATGGCGCATTGTCATCCATAAAAATCCCATCGTTGTTTGGGTACATGAATTCCATGAATGACTGCAAGTGATCTCCAAGTAGCTGAACATAAGCATTTCCAGTCAATGTTCGGTCCAGTCGCACCAGAGGACCAAGTCCATGCCATGAAAAAACAGCCCACACCATTACGGAGCCACCATCAGCTTGAACAGTGCCTTGCTGACAGTTTGGGTCCATGGTTTGGGGTCTGCGCCACACTCTCGAACCCCTACCATCAGCTCTTACCAACTGAAATCATGACTCATCGGACCAGGCCACGGTTTTCCATTCATCTAGGACCAACCGATATGCTCACGTGCCCACGAGAGTCGCTGCAAGCGATGTCGTTCTGTCAGTAAAGGCACTCGAGTCGGTCTTCTGCTAGAATAGCCCAAGAAAGCCAAATTTCTCCGCATAGTTCTAACAGACAAGTCCCTTGTACGTCCCACATTGATTTCTGCGGTTATTTGACGCAGTGTTGCTTGTCTGTTAGAATTTACGACTCTTTGCAGACGTCGCCGGTCTCGGTCGTTAAGTGCAGGCGGTCGACCACTGTGCTGTCCATGGTGAGATGTTATGCCTGAAATTTCATACTCTCGGCACACTTCTTGACACAGTGGATCTGGGAATGTTGAATTCCTAACGATTTCCGAAATGGCATGACCCATGCGTCTAGCTCCAACTAACATTCCGCGTTCAAAGTCTGTTAATTCCCGTCGTGCGGTCATCATCACGTCAAAACCTCTTCACATGAATAACTTGAACAGAAATGAAAGCTCTGCGAAAGCGCTGCGCATTTATACCTGTTCTACGCGATGCTACTGCCATCTGAAAATTTGCATATTGCTATCCCATGACTTTTGTCACTTCAGTGTAATAATAACGAACATATATTAAGTAATATGCACATTTTACTTAATATATTTTTAATATTATCATTATTTAAATCATTATAATTATAACTTTTTTACAGATGAGGATTTAGATGAGGAGCAAATCTTTCAAGCTGTGGAACCAGCTCAGGTTACTGTTAAAACCGAAGATGTTCCTGAGAATGCGGCTGTTACACCCAGTCTTATGCCACCCTCTATTGGAGTGAACCTGGTCGAGACACTGATCAAAGAATGGTTGTTCTTAGACCTCACACCTAGTGTCGCAATGATGCTTATCGACCAACTAAAACCATAAAAAAATCCACTGTTTTTTCCGAATTCAAAAACAATAGTACACACAAAACAAAGCTGAAATATATAGTCCTATTACGAATCAATAGAATCAATTATAAAAATCACAGAACA
Source organism: Caerostris darwini (assembly GCA_021605075.1). Taxonomy (NCBI): domain Eukaryota; kingdom Metazoa; phylum Arthropoda; class Arachnida; order Araneae; family Araneidae; genus Caerostris; species Caerostris darwini. The sequence goes on from BPLQ01015243.1 coordinate 3,693, forward strand.
GTAACTATCTATATACAGAATCAGTCAGTACCGTACGTATATAAATAAGCCGAAATATTTTGGTGCATAACATCCTGAATTAAATTTAAAAACTATGTATTAATATTTGACCACGATTTACCACCAAGTACAGTAGTACATCCCAATATGGAATAAATATTTGGCTTTCAAGATCTCCACTGTCAAACTAAATATATCTGCAATAAATAGACTGAAACGACTAACTGCGCTATTTAAAAATCAAATGCAACAAACCTGCACTTAAAGAACAGAATGCTTGGAATTACTAATCTACAAAGAAATGTATTAAATCTATAATAATTGGATTGACATATCTGGCTCTACTCCCTCTAAAATCAAATATAATAGAACTACAACAAATAGACTGAAATATTTGTGTCCACAACCACGCTAAATAAAGAACAATAGATTAATTGGCTTCCACATTTCAAATATCAAGTATACTGGAATTGTACCAAATGATCTGAAATATCTGTCTAAAGTAAAATGGTCAAGCACAGTCTATTCAAGCAAAATATTCAAACAATGTCTGTCTTATCAAGTAAATTAATCAAGCAATATATGCCACTTCAAATATAATAGTGCACCAATATTTAATCTCTTCAAGCAAAATAGTCAAGTGACAACTTTCTCTCGAAGAAAAACAGTCAAGCAGTATTTGTCTATTCAAGTAAAATAGTCAAGCGACATATGCTTCTTCAAGCAAAATATTCAAAAGATATTTGCCTCAAATAGCTAAGCCATATTTTGTCGTTTCAAGAAATAATCAAGCAATATATGTCTCTTCAAGTAAAATATTTAAAGAATATGCCGTTTCAAACACAATAGCTAAGCTATATTTTAAAATTGTCAAGCATTATCTGTCTGTTCAAGTTAAATAGTGAAGCAATATATGTATCTTCAAATAAACTAGTGCAACAATATTTGTCTCTTCAAGCAAAATAGTCAAGTAACAGATTTCTCCTAAGAAAAATAGTTAAGCAACATTTTTCTCTCCAACTGAAATAGTCAAGCAAGATTTGTCTCTTCAAGTAAAATAGTCAAGCCATTTAGGTAAAATTGTCAATAAATATAGGCCTCTTAAATAAAATAGTCAAAGAATATGTCTCTTCAAGCACAATAACCAAGCAATGTTTTGCCTTTTCAAGTAAAATATCCAAGCAATACATGTCTCTTCAAGCACAATAACCAAGCAATATTTTGCCTTTTCAAGTAAAATATCCAAGCAATACATGTTTCTTCAAGCCCAATAACTAAGCAATATTTTATCTTTTCAAGTAAAATAGTCAAGCAATACGTCTCTTCAATCACAATAACCAAGCAATATTTTGTCTTTTCAAGTAAAATATCAAGCACCCAGCAATATTTTGCCTTTTCAAGTAAAATATCCCAGCAATACATGTCTCTTCAAGCACAATAACCAAGCAATGTTTTGAATTTTCAAGTAAAATATCCAAGCAATACATGTCTCTTCAAGCACAATAACCAAGCAATATTTTGCCTTTTCAAGTAAAATATCCCAGCAATACATGTCTCTTCAAGCACAATAACCAAGCAATATTTTGCTATTTCAAGTAAAATATCCAAGCAATACATGTCTGTTCAAGCACAATAACCAAGCAATATTTTGTATTTTCATGTAAAATAGTCAAAATGTCAATTCTATTTATTCTTCTCCACATATTCCACGATCAAATATAATAGAAAACTCAAATGCAAATATTATGCAATATTTATTTTTGCAGTGGAATTAAATAGTACAGAGCTAATAGACTAAACATTTCGACAACTGTTCAAAAAATGAATTAAAATAGATCTGCAATAAATGAAGTGAAAGCCTTGACATAACTAATTCAAAAGTTAAATGCATTTGAGCAACCCTAATTAATATTTTGTTCTACTATTTCTATGAATAATCAAATATAAAAGATCTACAATGAATGGATTGAAATTATGTGTTTTCCTATTTCCAAACTAAAATACAACAGAACTATAATAAATGAATTGAAATATTTGGTTCTAATTATCACACAATCAGTTATAATAGATACCTGCCCCCAATAGATTAAAATAGCTGGCTCTACTATTTCAAGAACAGTTAAGGCACTTAAAAAGAAAACATTTGGTTGTTTTAATTCCAAACCAAATAAACAAAATCTGCAATAAATTCAAGGAAATTATTGGTTGCATTATTTCAAAAATCTAACATGGCAAAACTAATTGGACTGAAATATTTGACCTTGCTGTTTCATCAAATAAAGATAATATGTGTGCAAGAAAAGACTGAAATTACTGTATCTGAAATTTCAAAAACCAAATATGATATAACTAGTACAAGTGGACTGAATTTTTAGCAACTCCATAAACAAATTTAATATTATATAAATAAATAAATTGAAGTGTTTGACTGCAGATTAACCAGAACAGAATATACCATAACTACAATAAAAGATTTAACTGTGCAAAGAGATGGGAATACATCAACATGCAACAAAAGAGGAAGAGGTAAGCATCTCATTTTTTTATAACTTTAATAGCGTTTTAAATATAATTATTTTAACAATAAGTATTAGAGCTACAAAATATTTAATTTTAATGAATAGCATTAAAATTTATTTAAAATGAATTAAAATTGAAAAATATCAACAGAAAAAATAATAATTCTAGATTTGTAATATATTTTATTAATTGTACCAAAATACATCTTTATAATTTTTATATATTTTTTTATATTATTTTTGTTAATTTTATATATATATATATATATATATATATTAATTTATTTAACGTCTTATATAATGACGTCTTATTTAATGAATAGCATTAAAATTTATTTAAAATGAATTAAAATTGAAAATAGCAACAAAAAAAATAATAAAAATTCTAGATTTGTAATATATTTTATTCAAATGTACCAAAATGCATCTTTATAATTTTTATATATTTTTTAATTATATTATTTTTGTTAATTTAATATATATATATATAACTAACAATACTAATTTAATTAACGTCTTATATATTTTGGTAATTAAATTTTTTGAATCATTGCCTTTCTTTTTCAAATCAGAGTAGCAATAATAATATTTATTTATGATGTGACCTAAATTATATTTAAATTTATTTATAACAATTATATTTTGTTAGTTAAAATATATTCATGACAATTGTAATTTGCGTTGACATTATTTAAAACCACACAAAAGTTTTCAGTCACATAAAGCTCACATTTTAGGAATAGAAAAATAAAATTATTTTTTATTGTAGTGATTTTTGAAGTGTGGAATCGTCCACCTCTAAAGTTTAGATAGCGTGTACTTATTAAAATGGCACACCTGTATGTAGCTTACAGATAAAAATCCCTTTAAAGAATGAATGAAAAGTCACTTTATCATTTCCAGTATAGGAAAAATCCCTTTTTGTAAATGAAAATTATAAACTGGTATTTTAAAGTTAGAAGAAAAAGATCTATGAGTCGAATAGCAAATGTTTGGCATACAGCAATTCATTGCAGTTCGGCTTTATCATTGTCTTTTAAATCTTAAAAAAAATTTAAGAAGTCGGATAAGTTTTTTCAATTTTTTTGAAGTTTCTGAGTTTCATACGTATCTATATACACTTGAAGAGTGTGTAAACATTGCATTATATTTTTCCCTTTTAGTATCTGAATATGTAAGTTAAGCTGTAGTATGCATGTGCAGACATAATAATTAAATGTTTTTGAATTCTAGTGCTGAATCAATTTGTAGAATCTATCCACTTTCGACGTATAAGTTTAAAATAAAATTGATTTGTAGCAATTTAATTTTTAATTCCATTTAAACTAAAAATAATGAGTGCGAGAAACTAAAAGTTCGACAGAGAATAAACAATACAATTCGTTGGTAATTATTGAAGAAAATAACTTGCATGCATAAGTATTACAATTTTTATAAAATAAACTAAGCATGTATCAAAAATTTTTTTTTCCATTGAGAGGGACGTAATCCCACATAACACATCATTTTTCATCTGTGACAGAAATTCAAACTTATATGACTGACAGCTCGATTACGTGCGAGACGCCCTGTAGCTTCCATGCCACAAACTTCAACTTACCGCCATCTGCGACTTTAATGGTATCAAGTAAAAACTTATTAGAGGATTGGGTAAGGGGTGGAGTGGAAATCTATTGCCTCCTCATATAAAAATTGTTTTTGTAATGCTGCCAGTAATGTCGTATGAGTGTTTGGAGCCAATTTGTCTACCTCGCAGACACGCTGGACCTACACCATGGGTTATGATTTGGGAGTAATTTCTTATGACAGCAGGAGAACCCTCGTCATTATCTCTGGCAACTTGACAGCAAATTTCTGCATCAAACTGGTGATTGAACCGGTTGTACTACCATTTTTTATCACTCTTCCAGCGGAGATTTTCCATCAGAATAACACTTATCCTCATATCGCTGCTGTCACTCAATTTGTTCAGAGAGTGGCTTGACCTGTAGGATCACTAGGTATTGGATGAATGGGGCATTACTGGACGATAAATCCAGCTTCATCCACAACCTTCACCACGGAGCACTGATGATTTGTTTGATCAATTGCAACAGACAAGAAACTACATTCCAAAAACGTGCATACGGCATCTATACGAAACAATTTATGATATTTCTGCATGCTGGTATTTATAATAGTGGATATTACGGCGGTTATTAATGTACCACAATTTCAAATTTGAAGTGGTTCTTCTCACTGTGACCTTGAACCTTAATCCTATCCTTAACCTATGTAATAATTATGTTGCATAGACAAATGCTTTGGCTAAATTTCATTTTCTAAACTAATTTTTTCTCGTTGTTGGGATTGAATTTTCCACCACTGATATCTGTGTTTACCAAATGTTGAACAATTTTTGCTTTTGGTTCTCAAAACTCGAAATTTCTTCTTGATGCGAAATGGCATATTTCAGTAAGTGTCTTTTTCTACGTTTTGATTAAATTTCATTCTTCTAAACTAATTTCTTCTCGGTGATAGGATTTCATTTTCCCCAAGGGTGATCTGTGTTTACCAAATATTGAACAATTTTTGCTTTTGGTGCACAAAACATGAAATCGCATCTTGATGCGAAATCGCATATTTTAATAAGTGACATTTTCTATGTTTTAATTAAATTTCATACTTCTAAACTAATTTTTTCTCGGTGTTGGGACTTAATTTTCCACCAATGAGATCTGTGTTTACCAAATGTTGAACAATTTTTGCTTTCGGTGCTCAAAACACGAAATCTCTTCTTGATGCGAAATGTCATATTTCAGTAAGTGTCTTTTTCTACGTTTTGATTAAATTTCATTTTCCAAAACTCATTTCTTCTCGGTGGTAGGAATTCATTTTCCCCAAGGGTGATCTGTGTTTACTAAATATTGAACAATTTTTGCTTTTGGTGCTCAAAACACGAAATCTCATCTTGATGCGAAATCGTATATTTCTGTAAGTACTAATAGTTTGCCTCTTCGACTCTTAGATTTGAATTTATCAGGTTTAAATTCTGTCGCCAACTTTTGAAGCCTTTTTTTTTAATCATATATTTTAAAAATTATGTTGAGTTAATATTTGTGATGACAATAAATGTAGTAAGTTATTATTATTTTTAATTTTAACATGTAATTTTCTTTTCAGGGCATAAACACGGCAAGACCGAAAAGAGCAGAATGTATGAAATTTGACGTAAAATAATCCCCCGCAAAAAAATGAAAACATTTAATTTTTAATATTTTGATAACGATAAATTAATAATTCACATAATTTTCAAAATTACAATAGATTATACTAATTAATAAAAGGGGGAGGATAAAAAAATTACAAAATTTACAAAATAATTCCCCAACAAAAAAAAATAATGAAGTACAGAACTTATTTGTAATATTCTATACTAAATTTTCCAGAATTGATTAAACATAATAAAATGGGGAAGGAATAAAAAAAATGTATAAAATACTGAAAAATACAAAAAAGGAAAAAGAAATGGAAAAAAGTACAAAAAAAATATCTATTCAAATTTTTTTCGTTTATAAAAACCTAAACCAAATTTTCAAAACTTATATCTGTGATAATCATTAGTGAGATTTTTTATTTCGTATTACAGCTTGTAAAATGCATTACCTACCAGACAAAAACTCTGATATAATTCGATCGTCGGTATTTTGACTTAAATCTCGGGCAACTAGAGCAACAAAGATGTAGGAGATACAGCTTACACAAGTTACATCAAGGTGTCCCACTACACTACATCCCCATGCTGAATTTTGTACAAGCACCTCCTAGTGTGGCATTTTGGGATTTAGCACCATCCTCCTCTACTTGCGACATGATGGCCAACTGGCTAGCGCTCTGGCCATTGATAGCACAGACTTCAAGTTCGAATCCTGGTGGGGGCAGGGATGTTGTGTGGGGTTCGCAATCCCCATGAAACTGTAGGTCCTGGTTTGTTTAGTCGTCGTGTGCCCATGATGACCGTAGAGCGTCAAACCAAATCAAACCAAACCTCCTCTACTTCTCGAGTAAAATGAAGGACATTCTGAACGACAAATTTATTGTGACCATCCCCCCACTGTAACCATCTTTGACCCCAGTATAGTTAAAGATAACTTGTCTATACTTAAATTTAAAGATGACTTGTCTACAGTTAAATTTCAAGATAACTTGTCTAGTTAAATTTAAAGATAACTCTACAGTTAAATTTAAAGATAACTTGTCTAGTTAAATTTAAAGATAATGTTAAATTTAAATTAAAAAGTTAAATTGAAGGATAACTGTATATAGTTAAATATAAAGTAAACTTGTGTATAGTTAAATTTAAAGATAACTTGTCTATAGTTAAATTTAAAAATAACTTGTCTGTACTTAATAATCCATTATGCTCAATTTTTATTCGACTTTAACGAATACCAAAAACTGAACACTTTTTAATTTCAGATCTTGGTTGAATTGCCGTGCTGCTCCTAAGCCCTTCAAAAATAATCATGAAGTAAGTTTAAAAACTGTTTAAGAATATACATATATATACATATATATATTATAGTTGCTTAAAGTATATAATTATGTTTTGGTTCTCAAAATGTGGACACAATATTATTCGATAATTAATGTATTAATACGATAATTATAAGTAATAATTTGAAAATTAAATGGATAATTTGATAGCTGCATTTTTTTGGGAAGTGACATATTTTGTTTAGATTAAATCATTTAAATAAAATAAATCTCACTAGAAGTTAAATAAAACAAACACTTAATAGTATTTTGCTGAACACAAATTTTATTATAAATTTTAAAATTATTTATAAGTTACTTTTGAATAGTAAATAATTCCCGATTTAAAAAATTTAATTAAATTAAATCCAATTTTTTTTTTCAAAATTTATTTATGTAACATAACTGTGTATTTTATTGTATGGATGTATGTATTTTATTGTGTATTTTATGTATTTTACTATCGAATTGCAATACATATATTTTATTTTACTTCTATTTGGCTCTATTCAATCGGATTTTAAAATTAAACAATTTTTCAAGCTCATATAAAAATTACATTAGTAGACGAAAGGCACGAGTAAACGGCAATGTTTATAATAGAATTTGCAGATTACACTTTCTTGGAAATAATTTGGAAAATTAGAAATGTGAATGTAGTTTAATATTCAAATAAATGATTGAGAACAAAATAAACTTTCTGTATTCATAATGATTAAAAATGAAAAGAAATGTAAACTAAACTCTTTCTCTTTATGCTATAATAATAAGAGAATATTTAATTTAATTTCATAAATATAAATTTTCTTAATATTACATGCTCAAATTTTTCTTTCTTTTTTTTCAGTTGGGCATTGCTAATTTGGCTTTCGATCCAACAAGTAAGAAATCATTTGAATATATATTTCACTCATAATCATAAAATGTTTTATTTTTCGGAAATTTTGATACTATTTTACGATAATTTGATACTGACTCTATATTTTCTCCTAATACCATTAAGACACCAAATAGTCGTTAAACATAATGTAATATTCATCGATGTTTTTATTGATGATAGAGAGAAAGAATTAGTTTTTTAGTTTATTTTCTGTTCTATCTTTGGTTGTAAAAAAGATAATGTAGGGAAGGGCTATCCAATAATTCAAAAAAAATATAGAGAGAGAGCTTACTCTCATAAGTGTAAAGATAATTTCCTAGTGTGGTGTGCAGGTTGGGCAACCATATTGTAACTGGGTGGGGTTGGGTTGAGTTAATCAAGGCACGGTTTGGAGAACTCTCAGCTTTATTTGCTCAATCACAAACTCCACACACATACACTATTTAACACTTCTGAAGGTATATTATTATTGGTTCGTGGAAAGATTCCCCTTCTTATCCAAAACCCCGATACTCAAGTACGTGCAGAGTGCGCGAAAAATACTTTCTCTCCGAGTGAGAGTTTGTAGGCCAACAAATACACATAGTAGTGTTAAATACATTTCCTCTCAGTGTAAGAGACTGTACACTAAACGTTTTTCAGCGAGGTTTCTCAAAGTTGCCCTGTACTTCCTTTCGGGTGAGAATCTCGAGGCCTACTGACCATTTCTCGTAAACGCTATAGAGGGTGCTCTTGCAGTGAGTAGGAGGAAGCATGGTTACACTACTTTTTTTTTAAATCATGAATGTTTGAAGAAAGTTTGAAAATTTTTAATGTTTTGAAGAATGTTCAATGTTTGAAGATTTTCCCTTTATGAATTTGTGTCTGATCAATCATTTGAAAAAAAAAAATATAGTGACAATAGTAAAAAATAACTTTTTATTGGTTTGGTTCACAGATTATTGTCCTGTCCGTGGAAAGACTCAGAAGTTGACATAGAATCTGCATTGACTTAGTTAATGCTATTAAGATATCTTCAAACTACTTGATGGTCATTTCATTTCGACAACTTTTTAATGCACTTTAAAACATATCTGAGATATCTATCAAGCGTTTTGTGTGATTGTTCAATTTTTCAAACGATTAGATTGAGCTGTGTTAAAATAATTATTGTGAGTTAAATTAGACTTAGTCTAGACTTTTCTTGAGACAAATATAAGTGAGCACAAAAATAACCCGGAATTGTTTTAAAAATAATATCATAGCATAATTCTCTACCACAGGTTTCGGGTTAGAATCCCGTCGGATTCTAACCCGGTTTGTAGTGGTTCGGTATCCCCTTTAAACTGTAGGTCGCGGTCTAAAATGATCGTGCAGCATTGTGGGAGTAGTGTTGCACACGTCCGTAGCATATCTTCAAATTACACTTGCCTCCTGAGTAGTACCAAATGAGTAACAGCGGCGCAGCCCTTGCTTATGGCATAAAAGCTAACTGTCTCTGTATTGCCAGCTGCATTACGGGAAAAATATCATTATTCACTTTTAGTGATAGTAATAAAAACCACATAAATATTCCATTGGGGTTTTTATTTTGCATTCCACTTAGTATAAAACCCCCAAATAGTTATGGAAAATATAAAATCATTTCAATAGTAGATGATATATAGAAATAGTAGGTGATATGTAGAAAACAATGTGAACGATGTTATATGTAGAAAACAATGCACATTATATATGTAAAACTCTTATAAATATGATCATATTTAAAGGCGTACAATAATAATTGATAACTATATAATGCTAATTTACAAAACACTGTATATTTTAAAAGTATTAAAATGAGACATGCTATAAAGTTGCATTTTTTGATGTAATAATAACGAACATATATTAAATAATTTGCATAATTTACTTAAAATTATTTTATGTTATCATTATTTAAATCTATATAAATATAATTTTTTACGGATGAGGATTTAGATGAGGAGCAAATCTTTCAAGCTGTGGAACCAGCTCAGGTTACTGTTAAAACCGAAGATGTTCCTGAGTTTGCGACTGTTACACCCAGTCTTATGCCACCCTCTATTGGAGTGAACCTGGTCGAGACACTGATCAAGGAATGGTTACTCTTAGACCTCACACCTAGTGTCGCAATGTTGCTTATCGACCAACTAAAACCATAAAAAATTCCACTTTTTTTTCCGGAATTCAAAAACAATATTACACACAAAACAAAGCTGAAATATATTGTCATATTACATCCAGAATCAAATATAAAAACTACAGAACAATAATTTTCGGAATCAGTCATTATAGTACTCATATAAATAAGCTGAAATTACATCCTGAATCCAATTTAAAAACTGTATTAATTTACTATCAAATCAGTTAAAAATCAAATACAACAAATCTGCTTTAAAAGAACAGAAGGCTTTGAATGTCCTAATCTACAATGACATATAATGTATCTGTAATAATTGAACTGATGTATTTGGATCTAATTCCTCTAAAATGAAATATAATGGAACTGCAACAAATAAGCTGAAATATTTGAGTCCACAATCAGGCTAAAATAAATCTTTATAAAGAACAACGGATTAAATTGCTTTCAAATTTCAAACATCAAATATTATAGAATTCCACTAAATGATCTGAAATATCTCTCTAAAATAAAATATTCAATAATATATGTCTTTTTCAAGCAAAATATTCAATCAATATATGTCTTATCAAGTAAAATAATCAAGGTGTATATGTATCTTCAAATATAATAGTGTAGCAATATTTGTCTCTTCAAGCAAAATAGTCAAGTAACACCTTTATCCTAAAGAATATAGTTTAGCAACATTTTTCTCTTCAACTGAAATAGTCAAGCAGTATTTGTCTTTTCAAGCAAAATAGTCATGCAATACATGTATCTTCAAGCACAGTAACTGAGCATTATTTTGCCTTTTCAAGCAAAATAGCTAAACAATATTTTGTTTTTTCATGCAATATGTCTCTTCATGTCTTTTCAAGCAATATATTATCTTTTCAAGTAAAATTGTCAAGAATTATCTGTCTGTTCAAGTAAAACAATATATGTCTCTTCAAATAAACTACATCAACAACATTTGTATCATCAAAATAGTCAATTTTTCAAGCAAAATAGTCATGCAATACATGTCTCTTCAAGCACAGTAACTAAGCATTATTTTGTCTTTTCAAGTAAAATAGCCAAGCAATATATGCCTCTTCAAGCACAAAAACTAAGTAACTCAGTATTATTTTGTCTTTTTGCAATACATGTTTTTTCACAGTAAAATATTTTGTCTTTTCAAAAAGCAATATTTTATTTTTTTTTCAAGTAAAATAGTCAAGCAATATATGTACCTTCAAGCAAAATAATTAAGCAATATTTTGTATTTTCAAGTAAAATATTCAAAATATCCATTCTCAAGCAAAAATAGTCATGCAATATTCATATCCACAATACATGTCTTTTCAAGCACAATATTTCAAGCAAAATAGTACAATCAAGCAAAATAATAAGCAATATTTTGTATAGTAAAATATTCAAAATAATTCAGAAATAGTAAACACAAAAAATGTTATGCAATATTTATTTTTACAATGGAATTCAATAGTGGAAAGCTAAATAAACTGAAAAATGCAACTGCTCTTGAAATCAATTAAAGTAGATCTCCAATAAATGAAGTGGAAGACTTAATGTACATAATTCAAAAATAAAATGCATTTGTGCAGCAATAATTAATATTTGATACTACTGTTTTTATAAACAATCAAATATAATAGATCTGCAATCAATGGATTGAAATTATTTGTTTCCCGATTTCCAAAGTGAAATATTGTAGAACTGTAATAAATCAATTGAAATATTTTATTCTAACTATCACACCGTCAGTTACAAAAGATCTGCAACCAATGGACTAAAAACTCTGGCTCTACAATTTCAAGAACAAATATGGCACTAAAAAAAGAAAAATATTTGACTGTTTTAATTTCAAACCAAAATAATAAATCTGCGATAAATTTAACGAAATAGTTGGCTGCATTATTTCAAAAATCTAACATGGCAAAACTAATTGGACTGAAATATTTGACCAAGCTATTTCTTCAAATAAAGATAATATGTGTGGAAGAAAAGACTGAAATTACGATATCTAAAATTTCAAAAACCAGATATGATATAACTAGTACAAGTGGACTGAATTTTTTAGCAAATCCATAAACAAATGTAATATTATATAAATAAATAAGCTGGAATGTTTGACTACAGATTATCCAGAACAGAATATACCATAACTGCAACAAATTGCATAATATCTGTATTGCCTAAAAAAATGGAAATATATCGACATGCAACATAAAAGGAGGAGGTAAGCATTTTATATTTCTGTTCATAGCTTTAATAACCTTTTAACAATAAGTATTTTAACGATAAGAATCAGATCTATGACATATTTAATTTGAATGAATAGAACTAAAATTTATTTAAAATGAATTAAAATTGAAGAATTAAAAACAGCAACAATAATTCTAAATTTGTAATATATTTTGTTTTAAATGTATCAAAAAGATTTTTTAATTTTTTTTATATTTTTGTTAATTAAACTTTTCGCATTATTCACTGTCTTTTCCAATTTCTAAGGCAGTATTTGTCGAATAATTAGAAGATAATAATAGAATGTAATACAAGTATTAATATGCAGTAGTAATAATAATAATAATATATATTTATGATGTTAGCTAAGTTAAATTTAAATTTATTTATAATAAATACATTCAGTTGGTTTAAAATTTATGAATGACAATAGTAATTTGTGCTGACATTATTTAAAATCACACTAAAGTTTTCAGACGCATGTTTTAGGAATGGAAAAATAAAATTATGATTTATAGTAGTGATTTTTGAAGTGTCGTTCGTCCACTTGAAAAGGTTAGTTAGCTTGTACATATTAAAATGGCACACGGTATATAGCTTACAGATAAAAATCACTTTAAAGTAATGAAAGATGAATTTATCATTTTCAGTATAGGGAAAATCATTTTATGTAAGTGAAAAACTGAAACTGGCATTTTAAAGATACGAAGAAAAAAATTAGGCACTGAAAAAGATCTACTGTATGACTCGGATGCACTGAAAAACATCTATAAGTTGGATTGAAAATCTTGTCGGCATACAGTTAATACATCGCAGTTCGGCTTCATCGGAGTCTTATAAATATTTAACAAAATTTTCAAGATGTGGGATATGTTATTTCAATTTTTCGAAGTTTCTGAGTTGTATACATATGTACATGCACTTGACGAGTATTGAACACTGAAAATGTGAAACACTGAATTGTATTGAATTGCAAAAACACTAAATTAAACGCTGAATTGTATTTTAAAATATCTTAATATGTAAGTTATGCAATGTGCATATCTACGAGAAAAAAAAAACTTTTGTGAATTTTAGTGCTGAATTAATTTCTGGGATTTATCAATTTTCGACGTGTAAATTTACAATAAAATTGATTTGTTGTAACTTAATTTTAATCGTATTCAAATTAAAAGAATAATTGGAAAAAGTGAAAGTTCGCCAAAAAATAAACATTGCAATTGCTTGCTAATTTATGTAGAACAAAAGGGTATGTATGTTTATATGTGTATATGTATTTCAATTTTTATAAAATAAAAAAAAATAAAAACATATATAAAAAAAAAAAAAAAAAAAACATTTCTGTTGAGAGGGACGTAATCTAGCATAATACATTATTTTACATCTGTAACAGAAATTCAAACTTATATGACTGACAGCTCGATTACGTGCGAGACGCCCTGTAGCTTTCATGCCACTAACTTCAACTTACCGCCATCTGCGACTTTAATGCTATCAAGCAAGAACTTATTTGAGGAAGGGGGGAGTGTAAATCTATTGTATCCTCGTATAAAAATTGTTTATACAATGTTGCCAGTAATAGCAGTATGCTAGGTGAATGTGTGAGACCAATTTGTCTACTTCATAGGCACGCTGGACCTACACCGTGCGTTATTATCTGGGAGTAATTTCTTATGACAGCAGGAGTACCCTCGTCATTATCTCAGGCAGCTTGACAGCAAATTTCTGATTGAACCGGTTGTACTACCATTTTTTATCACTCTTCCAGCGGAGATTTTCCATCAGAATAACACTTATCCTCATACAGCTGCTGTCACTCAATTTTCTCAGAGAGTGATTTGACCTGTAAGATCACTAGCTATTGGACGAATGGGGCATTACTGGACGATAAATCCAGCTTCATCCTCAACCTTCACAGGAGCACTGATGATTTGTTTGATCAATTGCAACAAACATGAAACTACATTCCTAAATAATGCATACGGCATCTATACGAAACAATTTATGATACTTCTGCATGCTGGCATTTAAAATAGTGGATATTACGGCGGTTATTAATGCACCACAATTTCACCTTTGAAGTGGTTCTTCTCCCTGTGACCTTGAACCTTAAGCTATGTAATAATATGTTACATAGACAAATGCTTTGGATAAATTTCATTCTTCTAAGCTAATTTTTTCTCGGTGCTGGGATTTAATTTTCCACCACTGATATCTGTGTTTACCAAATGTTGAAAAATTTTTGCTTTTGGTGCTCAAAACACGAAATCTCATCTTGATTCGAAATCATATTTCTATAATTACAACTAATAGTCTGTCTCTTCGACTCTTAAATCTGAATTTATCAGGTTTAAATTCTGTCTCCAACTTTTGAAGCATGTTTTTTATCATATATTTTAAAAATATTTTTTTGCAATTATGTTGAGTTAATATTTGTGAAGACAATAAATGTAGTAAGTTATTATTATAACTATTTTTAATTTTAACTTATAATTTTCTTTTCAGGGCATAAAAACACGGCAAGACTGAAAGCAGCAGAATGTATGAAATTTGACGTAAAATAATCCCCCGCAAAAAAATGAAAACATTTAATTTTTAATATTTTGTTAACGATAAATTAATAATCCACATAATTTTCAAAATTACAATAGATTATACTAATTAATAAAAGGGGGAGGATAAAAAAATTACAAAATTTACAAAATAATTCCCCAACAAAAAAAAATAATGAAGTACAGAACTTATTTGTAATATTCTATACTAAATTTTCCAGAATTGATTAAACATAATAAAATGGGAAGGAATAAAAAAAATGTATAAAATACTGAAAAATAAAAAAAATGTATAAATTTACTGAAAAATAAAAAAAAAAAACTTAAATCTGTGATAATCATTAAATGTTATTTTTGACTGTGATATTGAAACATTAGTGAGATTATTCTGTGATATTATGTGTTATATTTTATCTGTGATATTATGTTTTCTATTTTTCATAATTTATTTTTTCTGTTTATAAAATACCTAAACAGTAAAAAAAAAAAAATTAAAAATGTAAAATGTGTTATTTTTTATCTGTGATATTGTTATTTCTTGCCTGTGATAATAAGTGCCAAAAGCTATCTCTGATAATTCTGTTTGTATTTATAGTACAAATTTGAAAAAACAATCAAAAATTAAAAAGTTTAAAAAAAAAAAAAATTCTGCTTAGGTAAAAAAAAAATCATACTTGATGACCTAAAAAAAAAAAAAAAAAAAAAAAACCAAACTTGTACTGTTTCGTGTTGTCTTTAAAAAATATTAATATATGTCTCATTGTAAAAAACTTGTAAATATGTAATAAAAATAACAAAATACATTAAAAATGTAAAAAAAAAGCAAAAAATGTAGAAATACATAAAAATGTAAAAAAAAAAAAAAAAAAAAAAAAAAAAAATGTATTAAAAAAATTGAAAAATATCAAAAAATTTTTTGTGTTTGTGTTTTATTTATGACTGATTTACTGATTATGACTGATTATTAAATTTTAGTAGCATTCAATCTTAAACATGCTATTGGAAATAATGTGAGGAAAGTATACAAATAGTTTAAGGATTTAAGAGTTATAAGGTAAGTCAAGGGTAGGCAGGGGAGTATAATATTGTTCAATTTATTTTCACTGTTTAATACACATAGTTTTTTTTGGAGGGGACAATATTTAACATGGAATATATTTCGAAAATTATTTTATTTTATTATATTCTTATATTTGTTAAATTTTAGTAGCAAATCAAACTTAAGCATGCTATTGGAAAACATAATATGATGAAAATAAATGCATGGTTTAAGGATTTAAGGGTTATAATCTAAGTCATCTGACTTAGGTTAGTATGAGTATAAAATGTTTCGACTTTTTTCACTGCCAAATGCAGATAATTTTTTTTTTTTTTGGAGGTGACAATTCTTAACATGATATATATTTCGAAAATTATATTCCAAATATATTAAATTTTAGTAGTACTCAAGCTTAAGCATGCCCCAGGAATAAATGAGGTGATGAAAGTAAACACATGGTTTAAGGATTTAAGAGTTATAACATAAGTTAAGGGTTAACTGTTAACAGTCAAGGGTTAATTATTGTTTAATAATTAACCCAAGGGTTAATTATTGTCAAATATCATCAAATACTGGATTCTCAACTTGAATACATTTCTTAATTTTAACCTAAATGTTTTCAATTTTTTCTTTTTATTTATACTATATCTATCTTATAATGTTTTTAATAATATAATATTTTTTCATATAATATTTTTAATATAATAAATAATAATTAATAATTATTGAAATAATATTTTTAATCGAGCAGCAATTCGTATTAGTTATTTGTTAGAAAAAAAGTCTATATACATGAATTTCGCATACATGAATTTAACCAATACACAATGGTCAAAGAATTGCGATATAAAATGTTTTAAATGATATTGCAGAATGAAATTTTTAAATCAGTATACTACAGTCATTGAAGATCTTACAGCAGTTTAGGTGCCTGAATTCCTATTTATTGATTATTAACAAAAAGTTTCTCATATTTCTAATTATTTCTCGAAATTCATAATCAAGAAGTCTTAATGATATATTAATAATTGTTTAATTTATTTCTCAATACATATTAATAAATTGTTCACAATTAATAAAAACTAGTGGTAAAAATCTAGAATCATGTACCATTTGTTCCAAATGCATCGCCAGGATGCCAAGTAAACATAATATTGAATATAGCAGTTAGTTTTCGCGGTAAAATAATATTATGCTAAGATCTACAGCTGGGATACCAAGTCGCCAAATAAACAAACCAAATGGTTTCCGAAGTGTAAAATGCTATTGTGCCAAATTAAATCGCCAAAAATCTCTATTACACCAACATTGATAGCCAAACAGCTATCACATCAAATTTTATTCTTATATTGCTTTTAAGCCAAATTTTATCACTTTAACGCCAAATATTATCACTATCCTGCCACAATTTTATCCCTGAAATGCTTTTATACCAAAATTTATTGTTTACTTAGTTAATTAGTTTGTTTACTTGGCGATTTGGCTTCGTAGTGATATATTTTGGCGTAATATTGTTTTCCCGCGAAAATTATCTGTTACATTCTTTGTGAATACAGCAGGTAGTTTTCGTTACAGTTACTTTTTTTTACAGTTAACATTACAGTTTGCAGTTAGTTTTATTTACTTGGCGACTTGGCATCATGGTGATGCATTTGTGAGGAAGGATACATGATTCTAAATTCTATCGTAAAATTTTTTCACTAAACGAAATTCTGTTTTTAAATGGCTTTTTAATCCAACATTTATGGTTTATTGCCAAATTTTATAGCTAAGAGAAATTTTATTCCAAAAATTATTACTATTATGCCTAAATTGTATCGCTTTGTCGCCAAAATACCATTGTATTATCATTACCATTATCGTACCACTAAAACGACAAAATTTTAATCATTTACTTTTAAGCCAAATGCTTTCGGGATACTTACGTATTAACGCCACCGCAGCTACAGATTTGGTGGTTTTTAAGTGGCGCCAATCTACGCTTAAAATTTTTGTAACAAATCATTAAATATATAAAACACTTTATTTAAAAACAAAGTGGTGAATCGGATTTCGGTGGAAAATGGGCCGTTATAGAGTTTAACATAGATTCAAAAAAAGTATCTATTTTGGCGCATTAGCGCAACTTCTGCTGCGGTGGCGTTAATACGTAAGTACCATTTTCGGTTTAACGCCATGATTTATCACTATTTTGCAAAAATTTAATTCGTAAATTTCTTTTATGTAAAATTTTATGGCTTTAACAACAAATTATTATGTGTAATTTTGCTTTTCTAACTCATAAAAACGTATCATGTTAACAACGATAGTAATCGCTATTACAATAAAATTACGCCAAAATTATCTGCTAATGTACTAATTTTTTTCTATTATTTCAAAAAATATTTCATCTTTTTTGCGATACCTCATTCGAATGATAAAGCATTATTAATAAAGAAGAGAAAATAAACAAATAAACTAGAGAATAATTTGCATTTTATTCTGATTTATCATTTGTCTGAAGCTAAAATGATAAATTTATTACCTCACTAAAACTTGTAATTCCTTAGCCATATATTGAATGATTGTAGAAAACAAGAGCATCTTCACAAAACTTCCATGGTCTAACGTTGTAAAACTAAAAAGTTACATTTTTTTCGCGATTCAAATAATGGTGCCACAAAACAATAATTATTGAAACAGCATTAAACAGAAGCACCACAAAACCACAGAAAATTTTAATGCTATCGTGCGGCGTTTTCATAGTGAACTAAAGTTCTAAAAATAAAAAGCACCATTTTTTCGTGCAAATTCAAATAACGATTGTCATAAAACCTTGCCTATGACAACAGCATAATTAAAATAATTATTTGATAATGAAATATAAGTTATTATTAAAGTAAAAAATCGCTTTAGATGTCTGTTTCGCATTTTTATGAGTGGCAATATCATAAATTTGTTTATATTCTGTATCAGTGAACAACATAATTTGTGAGAATAATCTTGGAATTATCAATAATTTATCTGGATAATTATTTATAAGAATATATATTTCTGTTCTTATGTACTGTAAAAAAATTCTGCAAATAAAGATCAAAATAACAATAAAATAGTCATTATATTTTCGGAAAAAGAAGCAGTTACGGATTCCGCTAATTACAGTATTGTAATCCTAAATAAATTAGCGGAACATTGACGAAATATTTTGGGTTGCAAGATTGGCGGTTTCTTCAGCGGTACAGTATTCTATATTTCAACAAAACTATTTTTAAATTGGTACATGTTTAGATAATTTAATAAAATTTATTATTTTTTTTTTCTTATAACTTATTTTAATTTATAAGAAACTCTTGTTTGTGCCAATTTTCTAAAACAGATATTATGTATATAAACAATATACTTTTAATTGCTTTAGAAAAACACTAAAAAGGTGAAAACTCTCAGAATCCAGTTAAAGAATTTAATAAGTTTCATAATGATCTATTGTTCATATTCGAATATTAATTGATTTTAATTTGTTAGGCAAGATAATTGTTTACAAGTACATTCTTACAGCATATTTTTTGTATGCGAAAAGACTTTTTTAAGCCACGTTTTTTTTTAAAAATAAATTCGAACTTCCAATATAAAAATACCAACTATTCCAATAAAACTTGTGGAAACTAATTTACTAATTAGAAACTCTAACTCATATTTTTCGATTAATTTCGTTGTCTTGGATAGGTTAAATCACTGATATTCTTGAATGTTACATCGAAGTACACCCACAAGAAAGTATCATTAAATTAAAAGTAGAAAGATAGTTTTGCTTGAGACCTTTGCATGTTTTCAAGTTCTCCAGATATTTATTAACATGGTGTTTGAGTTACAAAAATGGACAGGGATTCATTTGCAATATTTTTTGTTTCTAATGGCAGATTATAAACAATTACATCTAGAGACAAGAAAAAACGAAACAAAACACAAAATGCTGCAACAGAGTTCATTTATCTAACATATCTCTGGCCTCCCAGTAACACTTGGATAGAAAGGTCTTGCGAAGCGCATTACAGTGGAGTAGATGAACATAGTCGATAACCTCTCCAGTGCTGCATAGGGTGCAAATCGGGGAAGGAACAATTCTGAGTCTAAAAAGATCTTTCCATAAACAATCATGTCGGTGGTTAAGCGGAATTCAGTAACCGCTGTACGACTTGGGCCATCACACAACTTTGGGATAGCATTCCTCCAAAGCTTAAAGGATACACGGTCAGTAAGGTCCTTCTGAGCACGGCTTTGATAGAATTTTTAACGAGATGTTTAAATCATTTGCGATATAAGCCATGAAATTTTCAATTTAAAATAATTTGAAGAATTTATGTCTACGCCTGAAAGCATAAGCAAAACACTATGTTGTAAAGATTGGAAAAGAAATTGTTCAAGATCGTTGTCAGTTTTAACTGATTCACCAAAGGTCTTTCACAATAAAGAAATAATAAATTATACTTCCCCACATCACTTGGATTATTTATTTGCATTATTTATTTAGTTGATGCAAAATATCAATCAGACAGTAAGAAATTTACTATACAGCTTAAGTAATTTTTCTCAATGAGATTTTGTGAATTTTTGACTTCATTGCAATACTTAAAGCATGTGGTATACGGGGAGGAATGGAAAATAAACTGTTGCTGATTATCAAGGTACAATATCACTTTTAATTCACTACAAATAATAAAATCTAATTAATCATGGGTTTTCTAAGTGAAAATAATATTCCTTAAATTACACCTAGCATTTAACACAAATGCACAAAGCTTTTTAACACAAATGCACAAAGCTTCTGCATGCCATGAGATGTCTGCAAATTGTGGCTTGCTGATGCCTTTCTTGTGACTATGTAGTCCATAAAATAATCGATTGTTTAATTTGAGTTATAGTGATATACAGCTAACATGAGAAAAACATCTGATGTATCCCTTTAGAATGTGGTATTGCTTAGCATTTTTACTAGTATTTTTTTTAAAAAATAACAGGGAGCTCTTGCCTGTTTCAATTGTCTTTTTGGTTTGTATTTCCGCTTAAACAGCTATAATGCTCATACTGATATTCTTATAAGTGCACTCTTGCTTGTAAATAATTTGGATCAATAATCCGTTACAATATTTCAAGAACTTCCGATTAACAAGCTTTTGATTAAGCATCTCCTTGTACACACATTCTTATTTTTATGCTGTTATATATATATATATATATATATATATATAAAGATGTTTTCAGTAATTTTCTTATTATAAAATTTTTTATTAAGTGAATGGATTAAAAATAAGAGGTATTTTAATCAATGTTATTTAGTGTTCGTCCATCATTTAAGAGAAATTCAATCGTATGTAATAGTATTCTAATGATGAAATTCAAATTAATTTGATTCTAAGTAATTCATAGTTGATGAGTTGAATTTAACTTTGAATGCAATTTTAATATTTTTTAAATTTTAAATTTATTTAATTTTGTATTTATATTAAAATGCATGGTGTTTTAAAAATGTCGATGTTAAATAATCGACTATTTTGTTAGTTAATGACAAGACATTGCTCTGTGTTATTCTTAGAACTACCTTTTATAATTTGAAGTCATTTTTGTTTAATTCTTGGTCCAAAGAGATAACTTTTAGGTTTTCAGATTTATCGGATATAAATGGCGTCTATCTTGCTTTGAAAATAAAACATATCCTTCCTTAACTTGAACCATTTTACTTTACTTTACCGCAGACCTTATTCCTGTATTCAGGGCGTCATAGATACTTACCAGTTAAATAGGGAGGGCAAAAAATAATAATCATAAAATCTTACAATTACAGAAATTCCTGAGTCCAAAGAATTATAATATAGAAAAGAAACAATACTCTACGGTAACTGTAATTTTACGGTAACTATTATAATACCAAGTAAATAAGCATAAGCATAAGTGAAAAGAAAAGTATATAATGCCTAAGTAATAAATAATTGTAAAATGTCTGTGGGAAAAAAGTATGGCAGAAAAAATATTATGACTGCTTTCATTCTACGAAGAATAAAATACTTTTTTTGAGGGTGATAGAATGAAAGCAAAGAATTTAATTTGTTTTTCAGAAGTAATGGTCTCTTGGGATGATTAAATGTCCTTTTCTTCCCCAAAGTTCATTAATTTAATGCTATTTCCCTCTGTTCTATTTTTATAAATTAAATGTTCGTGCCACTGAATGTAAAAAAAGTTGAGAAGGGATTTTAAGATGCCATGATACTGTAAGAGGACATGTAGTTGCATAGTGCCATGGTTCTGTAGATTTTCCACAGTAACAGCAACCTTCTTCTGAGAGGGTGAATCTTTTGAGGTATATTGGCAATGGATCATGATGCACTGCAATCATAATTTTTTCTCTGGATAGAATTCGGTTATTTTCTTGAAATTTTAGGTAGGATTTCGAAACATTTCTCCCTGTGTTGCTTTGAATCCCATCTGGTTCCAAATCCTTTAAAAGACAATTATTTGAGAAGTTTAAATGGATAAGGAAGACAAATTGAATAGTCATATATAGCATTTGCGTTAGCAAGAATATTTGCTTATTCTATGCCTTATTTGAGTACTAAGAAATTCAGCTTGGAAGATAAAGTTGTTTTAGGAAAGTTTACCCTTCCATTCGTGAATGAATTTGCCATGTTTGAAACAGCAAATGTGCAGCGTGTGCCTACTTAATTTTCAGAACCCTCTGTGAAGATATTAATAGTAGAATTAGTTATATATTAATAGTGAAGTAGTTATTAATGCAGATTTTGAGAACTCTGCTGAACGAGATTTGCTGAATGTGCCTTGAAATCCTTTGTTCTTCCCGCGTAGTCATTTGGATTGAAGTTAGCATTATGCATTTTAAACATTAAGTTGACCCACTATGACAGTGTGGAATGCAATGAAATATTTTTATCATTTTAAATTGTATCATGTCCTTTCTTGCAGCAAATTTTTGCAAATACAGAATTGTACAACAGCATCAACAACATCAGCAATCAACAACGAACAACCATTTAACTGCATGAAGTTGCATCGTGTTTTAGTGAAACGTAACAGTAAATTAATTTTTTTTCTCCAAACAGACAATACATAAAAATGTTTATTTAATTGCCTTTTATTATATTTCTTTAAAATAAAACCATTTTGAAACTTTCTTGTCCAGACTATGCATTCCTGGTTATACTTTCAGTAATATACAAATCACTAAAAAACATAAAATTTTAGGAAATATTTATACTACTCATGAGATAAAAATTAATTGTATAGTTTTCAATCATAATCATATCGACAATTGAATCTCATATTAAAACAAAACTTAACTTTTGAAATTGAAAAATAAATAAATAAATAATCTCTGTCGTTATTAATTTTATTTGCCATGTTATTTTGAAAATTTGAAATATGCCAAACTGACTCTGTTTCATTTCAGGTCGTGGATAAATTGCCCTGGAACTCCCAAATCTTCTGACATAATTATTGAGGTAAGTTTTGACTTATAATCTTTAGAAAGCATTACTTTAATTCTTTTTACATATTTAATGATTCAATAATGATTTCTTAGCACTAAATCTTTACAATAACCTTACTTGTATATCAACAAACATAACATCCAATAGTGATCTTTGTTTGCAGTTGCCCTAATCAATTAAATACTTCTTGTTATCTTTAAATTGACATTACTTGTATATCAAGGAATATAAACATCCATATTGATTAATTTTTGTTTATAGTAGCCCTAGTCAATTAAATGTTTCTTTTTATTTTAAATGACATTAGTTGTATATCAACAAACATAAGCATCCAATATTGATCTTTTTTTGCAGTACCCTAGTCAATTAAATGCTTCTTGTTATCTTCAAAAGGATATTACTTGCATATCAACTAATATAAACATCTAATATTGATTAATTTCTGTCTGTAGTAGCCCTCGTTAATTAAATTTCTCCAATTATTTTTAAAAAGTCATCACTTGTATATCAACAAATACAAACATCTAATATTGATTAATCTTTGTCTGTAGTAGTTTAGTCAATTAATTGTTTCGTATTATCTTTAAAATGATTTGTATAGCAACAAACATAAACATCTAATATTGATAATTTTTTGTTTGTTTTATTCTAGTCAATTAAATTTTAAAGTAAACGCCAATATTGATTAAATTTTTTTTCTGTAGTAGCTCTGGGAAAATAAATGTTTCTTTTCATCTTTAAAGTGACATTACTTGTATATCAACAAATATAAAGTCAATATTGATTAATTTTTGTCTCTAGTCGCCCTACTCAATTAAATGCATCCAGTTATCTTTAAAAAGTCATCAATTGCATATAAACAAATATAAACGTCTAATAATTGATTACCTTTTGTCTGTAGTAGTCAGACAATAGTAGTAGTCCAGTCAATTAATTGTTTATTTTCTTTAAAATGACTTGTATATTAACAAATATAAATATATAACATTCATTAATTTTTGTTTGCAGTAGCCTTAGTCAATTAAAAGTCCAATTATTTTATTAGTCCAATTATTTTTAAAAAGTCATCATTTGTATATCAACAAATGTAAAGTCCAATATTGTTTAATCTATGTCTGTAGTAGCTCTAGTCAATTAATTGTTTCATATTATCTTTAAAATTATTTGTATATCAACAAACATAAATATATAATATTGAATAATCTTTGTCTGCAATAGTCCTAGTCAATTAAATGGTATCTTTACAATGATATTACTTATATATCAACAAACATATACATTCTGACTTTTTTTTTAAATCCTAGTCGAACTCCAAGCGTACTAATACCAAGATTCACGATAAACCACAGAGGGCGGACACCTAACCCATCTAATGAGAAGCCCACACACGCGCATTAACTGAGATAAATGAGGAGCTGTCTTGGGCAGGTTGGATCGCTGACGTCCCTGATTGATTCATCAAGGTGCACAAACAAGAAAGCATCATTAAATTAAAAATCCCCAGATTCGCCTAACTTTCGACCTCTGGCCGAATGCAAGGTCCCCCGATGCATTATTTATTTAAGTGTTGTGTGATTCAGTGGAATGGTCAGTGGGACATTTGCGGTAGAGGTCGAGCGATTCCCCACTTTAAGCGATTCTGTGAATTTATGTCTACTAAGTCCGATTGCTTAAGCATAACGTTTTGCTCTGGGGGAATAGCAAATGGATTGAGAAAGTTCTAGTGCTTACTATGATGGATTGCACTGAAAAGCAGATGGGTAGATGGTAAAAGGTGTTGCTGTAAGCTCCTCAAATGAGGTCAGGGTTGTAGTTATTGATTGATAATCGATTGTTTGTGATTGGTTTGTGAAATAAATGCATAAACTGGTTGAATAAAAACTTAAATAAAAATGTTATTCACTTTAAAAGAAAATTTTATATATTTAAAAAATTTTTTTTTTATATTTATCTTATATGATTAACTACAAATTGTTAATATAAGGAATATTCTTAACTGAAGAATAATCACACTAAGGTTACATCAATAAAGTAATGAAGAAATTGTAAATAAAAAGCAAAATCGAGGAAAAATATAAAAGTAACGAAAAAAATGCTAACAACAAGTACTAAAAAAGAAATGTAAATTTGTAGTGTGCAGATTGGGTAACCAGATTGTAGCTGGGTGTGGTTAGGATGAGATACGGTTGGGCACAGGTTGAAGAAGTCACAGCTATATTGACACACGCACAAACCCCACACACATACAATTAGAAACATACAATATTTAATACATTTAAGGCATATATTTATAGATTCGTGAAAAGGTTCCACTTCTAAGCCGAAAACCCGTTATTCAGCTATGCGCAAGGTGCGCGAAAGATACTTCCTCTCCGAGTGAGAATCTTAGGCCAACTATTTCGCAAGGTTGAGTTAAACATATTTTATCTTGGTTTTGAGAGACTGTAAACTAAACGTTTCTCAGCGGGAGCGTAAGTTGCTTTGTACGTCCTCCCGGGTGAGTGTCTCGAGGTCTACTGGCCATTACTTCTGAACGCCAAAGGAGGAGGAGGCTCTTGAGAATGTGTAGGAGGAAGTACGGTTACAAATTTACAATTGCGCATTTGCTGGTTTTTATATTTAGCATCTATAGATTAATTTTTTTTTCGTTTATTACTTCAATTATAGTACTGTTAGACATAAATAAAAGGATCATTTTAAGGTCTGTTTTCAATTTAATTCGATAAAAAAAAGATCCCATTTTTGAGATTCAAATGTTTACTAAATAGACTTTTCCAAAATTAATATGAATTTCAAACTTGCTCGTGTCTTTAGATTTGATACGTGTGAAGGAAATCATTTTCTAATAATACCATAATGATTCAGACACTGTTCACAAAATGTGCTTTTGTTTGCAACATCTATTTGAAGTAATAACTGGTTCATAAATAATCATCATTACTAAATATCTTTAGTATCTAAAAGTACATGAAGAAAAATAAATAATGAAAATCATCTGCATTTGAAATAATATATCATTTTATGTTTTAGTCCTTGAAGGATTGATATTATCATTTCTAAAAAGCAATTTGGTTTACTCTAATAAAAAACAGCCAATCTGATAAAACCTGCTCAATAGATCTTGCTCTTCTTCCGCATCATTAACCATTACTCAACAATTTATCTAGTTTTATTTCTGAATAATCCTTCTACATTATAGGAATTTTAATTTTCGTATTATAGTAATTTGACGTAAATTGTAATGCATTAAATTTTTATGTTTTTGAAACTGCAGTGGATAATTTTAAAAAACGAAAACATTAAACTGAATTATTATACAATTACTTTTGACTCAATACATACTCAATACTCATCAAGAAGCCCTGATTTAACTCTCTGTGATTTTTAGGGCAGGAAGGGGTGTCTACATAAAAGTTGAAATGATGCATTACCGGCTAAATATTGTCGAACTGAAACCGTGGCTGACTGCAACCATCTTAAATCTAACACCAGGCGTTCCGGAAAATGTTTGGGAAGAGATCTCCTATCGATTGGACATCGTTCGTATTTCTGGTGGTGGTCACATTGAAATTTTAATTTTTTTAAACTTAAAAATGCTATTTTTGATTTAATTTTTCCAAAGATATTTTAATTTGTTTGGTATTGTACACTCATGTCCATAAATTATGGATAAGAAGTTCAGGCAAAGAAAGAGACAGAAGCAAAACAAACTTGACTTATTTGTAAAGTCTATTTATTAAACAAAAGGTAAAGAGCAAAAAAGATGCTATATGTTTGACATAATTAATAAAAATTGCGATTTTTACTCCCTGGAGCAAATTTCAAAAAAGAACCTATTTACAAAAAACAGTATAACATGGTTAGTAGTATGGTTAATATGGAGTATGTCTCCCGGACGATGCAATACAGGCCTTACAACGCCTAGGCATGCTGAGTATCAAATTATCAATATGATCTTGGGGAATATTACACCACTCATCAAGCAAGCCCTCCGAAGTTCCGGTTGACAGGTGAGAGGGGTTGACGGGCTGCAATTCGTCGGCCAAGCATATCCCACACATGCTCTATTGGATTCAAGTCCGGTGAGTATGCTGGGCAATCCATATGGGTGATATCCTCCAATTGAAGGCATTCGTCTACAATGTTTGCACGGTGAAGACGGGCGTTGTCATCCATAAACAGAAATTCAACACCCATGGCGCCCGAAACAAACGTACATGTTGTTCCAGAATGACATCCCGATAGATGTGGCCTGTCATCGTTACACTCTGAACATGCAGGTCAGTTCTAGAACCAAGAATAAACAGTCAGTTCCTCCCCAAGCGAGCCATCCTGCACCACCGTAACGGTGTCGTTCAATGGTGTTCTCTTGGTGATAACGGGTACCTGGCGCTCTCCATATGAAAGTCCGGCGAGAATCAGACTGCAAACTAAACCTGGACTCGTCGGAAAACATCACACCAGATCACTGTTGCGGTGTCCACAATTCATGCTCTCTACTCCAGGTGAATCGCAGGCGACAGTGAGTTGCGGTAAGTGGAACACATTTGACAGGCCTACGAGCATATAGACCAATGTGCCCTTAGTGTCTGTACACGGTCTGCCTTGAAACTGCCGTACCGGTAGCTGAAGAGAGCTGACGAGACAGGTCTGATGCTGTGCTCCGTCTGTTTCTTTTGGCAGTAACTGCTAAATACCAGTCCTCATTCGGCGTTGTAACTCGGGGGCGACCTGTGCTGTAACATCTACTCACATTACCATCATCTTGGAATCATTGGAAAAGCCTGGAGATGACACTGTGGGCGATTCCAAGTTCCTCGGATACTTCCAGCTGTGTACGACCACATTCCAGTCATCCGATAATTCTGCCACGTAAAAAATCATCCAAATGCTTCCTTTGTGCCATAACTATGCGGTTATTGCACTGAAAGGCTTTTAAAGAGCTTGTGAACAATTTCACTTCTTTGCCACCATTCCTTATATACCCCTCTCTTACACACTCGTCATTGTGACGTACTATCCGCGCCATCTGGTGGTTTCCTGTAATTTGCATATTCTTTTTCAAGATGTGTGTGATAATTCTACAGGTGAAATTTTTATTTTAGAGTTCAATTTCTGTGTCATTCTGAATTATCCTTAATTTATGGACATGAGTGTAGTTGTTAGCCATTTAAATTAGAGTTGTTATTCACTCTGTTTAATTAAATTTATCGAAATGAATTTGATTTTCTTATTTTAAAAATAACTTTTCATATTTTATGTATTAAATCTAATTAAAATTTCATTTTAGAATAACTTGTTCAATAAAAAAATTAAAAATATAGAGCAACGATTTTCAAGTCGATTTTAATTTGCATCTAATCTCATATAAAAAGTAAAGTTTGTTTAAAAAAATTAATTCTGCTTTTATTAAGCATCTAATAACATTGCTGAAAATTGAAACTACGCAATATTTCTTAAATGAAAATATCATAAATTAACCATAAATACCATAATACCATACCATAAATTATTTCAATTTTTTTTGAAGTCATTATGAACTCATTCTGATAAGATCGTGTGAATAACGAAAAAAAGAAACTCATTGCTACAGTTCCAAAAGTTGATCGAACCATAAATTTATTAATAACCTTTTCTATAAATTAAAACACACACGTGTAAAAAAAATTGCGTATAATTTCATGTCTGTTCTAAAAATGAAATCACAGTAAATATTCAAAGCTGTGAGCCAATCTCCTGTTTACTTAAAATAACACGGTTACGCATATTTTTACAACCATCACAATAGTATAGCTTTGTAATGTTGTTAGTTTTCTTCAATTCATTAACAAATTTCCCATTGTCTGTATGAAATTTCAGTTCCTTCACAATTGATTGATATTTTCCATGGAAAACTCCAGCAAGGCAGGATAACCTTTTTCTCGATTATTTACTAGAAGATTCAGTCAAGCATTTCTCAACATTTGTTGTAATCACTACTTAAGGCCGACCACTTCGACGTCTGTCCGTTACAGCACCAGTTTCTCCAAATTTCTCCACTTTTATTTTTCACTATGAATTTCTTTTCTGAACTCAAAGAGCCCACCAAAGTAAACTGAAATTTTGAAATAATCTTCGACGATGAAATTCCTTTCCTCTAATGACGTCAAAGATCAGCAAATAACGTCTTTTTCATATATATGTTAGCTGCATTACAATAATTGCTGCGGTTTGGTTATGTTATACTATTTATAGAACAGGAATAGAACAATAAGCCTAACTGTAATTCTAGAATGTCTGTTCATTTGCTAACAAATTATTATTACATTCATGGATATATCGAGTTCTGGATCATATGATATAAAAGCATCAGCAGAAATACAACAATTCTTTGTATAAGATTATACTAGTGTTTACCAAAATAATCGAAACATCCTAGAGTTATAAGAAATTTTTTACTAATATGGCGTAGGACCGCCTTTGGCATGTAATACAGCTTGGATTCAATTGAAACTATGCAATATTTCTTAAATGAAAGTAGCATACAAGTCGTACAAGTATTGAATAGTGTTTAGAGGAATATTGAACCATTCTTCATGGAGATATTGTGAAAATTCCTGGTGATATGCTGGTGGTTGAATATTGATTATGAATTTATCACACTAAAATAGACTCTAATGGTTCAATGATACTGAGGTTGGGGGCAATGCGAGTCAAAGCAGATGTTTCACTTCATCCTCGTGTTCATGAAACCATTATTAGAACAGGCCCCCGCTCCATGAATAGGTGCATTATCATACTGGAAAATTTCATCTACTGCAGGAGACAAAGTTTGTATCATAAGATGGACCTGGCCAGCTAAAGCTTATCTGTACTTTTCCACAGTGATCCTTCCTTTCAGGGTCAGCAGAGAACCACAACATGCCTGCCTATACCATGACAGATTCCCTTTCATGCTCGACAGTTGGAAGAAGACAATTCATAAAATTTGTGCAGGTGTCCTCCCGTCCTGACGTGGGGAAAGGTGGGAAGATGATTCGTCTGACCATGCAACTGTCTTCTACTTATCAGTCGACCAGGTTTTGTGGTTGTGGAACCATTGTAGACGACGTTTTGGCATTAAATGATGTGACAAGTAACTTAGGATTTACTGCTTTGTCTTAAATGTTATGTTTATAAAGGTGCCATCTAACTATAATTATTGACTCTGGAGAATTCAGATACTTATTGAGCTCTGCGGTCACTTTGGCAGCAGTTATTCTCTTTTCAGACAAAATAGGCCGCTGCAATACCCGTCGGTCATTTTCACTCAGCTTCTCCTTCCATCCACCATTTTGCTTTCCGAGCTTGTGTGAACGCTGTCATCACTTTAGATACCGTATCTCTTTAAACGCCTAAAATCTGGAATGTTTCGATCACAGTTGCTTCAATGGGATCGAACTAATCGAGCGAATCGAGCTCCTACAATTTGGCTTACTTGAAAGTTTGTTTGACATTTTATGCTTTTGACAAAAATCCAAGATGTATACAGCTTCACTAAAGCCATCTCATATTGCCATAATATATACTTTTTATATTAAAAAAAACAACTGAAATTCATTTTAATGTTAATGAAGCTCATTCTTAAATATCACTTTCATTCACAGCTGTTTCCAATATTTTGATAACCACTTGTATGTCACCAATGCGTTTACATCAATCACTTATGTGTTTACATCAATAATGGCATATAAATATATTGATATGTTACGAATTAAACCCACTCAATTATCACAATTTTATCTAATTGATTTATAAATTGTTTCAAAATGAACTGTGTATGGAAAAGGAGAGAACCAGAAAATATCGAGTCACACAAAACTTCAATAAAAATCAATTTCACAGATCGAGTGACGGAACAATTAACTTCCGAATTCCATCAGCACTCCATCCCGCAGAACAAAATGATTGAAAACAAATCAATAACTTGATTAATTCCTTCCCACTCTCTCGCGGTAATTAATAACAGGCAACTCGTAGAGAAACAAAGGCAATCAGGCGAGGGTGTTTGGTAATTAATTACCCAAAATATCCCACAAATTTCTCCTGGAGCCAAAAGGCCTTCAATTAGTTTCCGCAGAACCGATAGAATCCCTCGATAACAAGATGGTTCCTGCCATGGCTGGGAGATCTTTTCTTCTTCTTGTTGTTTTCTACCATCTTTTCTCTTTTAGGATATCTCACCGTTAATAATAACCACTTTGAAGCAGCTGCTGTTTAAGATTGAGAGATAACGTCGCCTATTCAAAAAGCAATTACTCGGCAGTGCTTTTGGAGATAAATTTATTGACCACGTTTAGCCTCTGAATGATTTTATCGTTTACCTCGGCAGTTTAATTTAGGGTGCTTGTTTACTACTTGACGTAACCTTCAATTTAAGGATCTCTTAAGTTAAAGGCGGTTATTTTTATTTTTATTTTTTTTTGTATTTTGTAATGTGTATTAAAAAATTTTTATTATCTAAGAGACTAATGAAAAGAAGTATTTTTAAGATATATTATAAAACCATTTTTTTGTTTGTTAAATTGATTATAAAAATTTACTTAAAGTTAATTAATCTTTTTGTATTATTTGTAGGAAATTTTAATAAAAATTGCTTAAAAAATTAACTATTTCTATAATTTCTATGAGATTAATCATTTCTATAATTTCTATGAGATTAATCATTTCTATGATTTCTATGAGATTAATCATTTCTATAATTTCTATGAGATTAATCATTTCTATAATTTCTATTAATATATTTACTTTATCCAAATATTTCAACTTAAATTTGTCATTTTGTTTAAAGCAAAATAATATGTTGTTGTTTTCATGGATCACCATCACACTTTCATTTTCACGTTTACATATTATTCGCTAACAGGACAAACATATATCAGATTCAACGTTACCAAGAATGAACAGTAGGGGAATCTTCTACACTACAAACACATTTTATCACCACAATTTAGAACGCTCACTATCAATAATGCTATCTGTAGTGTTCGTCCCTCTTTCTCTTCCTTCCCAAGCTCAGGTAGCCTGATGGCCAATTGGCTGGCACTCTGGTCTTTGTTACCATAAAATTCAAGTTCGAAACCTTGGATTTGGTATGGATGTTTATCAGTGGTTCGCAATCCACATTAATCTGTAGGTCTCGGTCTAAGTAGCCTAAATCGTAAAAAAAAGGACCGCAGAGCGACAAACCAAACCAAACCTAACCTCAAGTTCAATGGAAGGATTTTCCAAACTACGGAGTTTTGTTCTCATTTCCGATACAGAAACAAAAGCATTTTGTTCATCTTATAGGAGACAGAAAGATAATTACTTTGTATTTTTATCCAAAGATTTTCAACTGAAACTTGGCATTACCTTTAAAGTAGATTATTATGCTGTTGCTTTAACGGGTTAACACCATATTTTTTCCATCATCCGCTAACAAGATAAACATATAGCAGATTCAAAGTAACCTAGAATTAATAATAAGGGAACTTATTACACTATAACCACAATTTGGAACGTTCACCCTCAAGAATGCCATCTGTGGAATGTTCATCCCTCTTTCTCTTCCCCCTTAAGCTCAGTGGAAGAATTTTCCAACCTACAGATTTTCAGAAGCAGAAGCATTTTGTTCATCTTATAGAGGATAAAGCGTAGCTCCTTTATTTTAGAAGCCCAAATTTCTATCCAGTAATTTTCTCTTACTCATATGCATTAAAATTAAATTGATAGAATTCATTAAATATAAAAGGTAAAATGCATTAATTTTATTGATCTCAGTAGATATCTGGCTCGAATTTATAGACATAAATTGTAAAATAAGTCCTTAAAAAAATCCTTGAAAATTTACAGTTTGGATAAAGAGTTTCACCCACTATGTCAATTATTTTTCTTCTACATTTTTTGCAATTTGTTGTATAAATCAAAATAATCTTCCAATTTAAAATGACAATTCAATTTCACAGAAAATTTAAGTTAAAACATTAAAATACATTTACATTTTAGATGATCATATAAAAATCCATATCATTTACATTAAAAGAAAATTTCTTTTTTTTAAGAATATTTAAGTGTAGCCTGTCCACTGAATTAGATAAATCAAATTTGCATTATATTCAGTGGAAACTATGCCAAATATTTTTGCTCTCGATAATATTAGGGTAAAAGTCGATTTTCATTTTATTTTTCCATGAAAAAATTAATTTTATCCATAAATTGCGTAATCATTTTCTTAATATCCCTATCAAACTGAAAAATGTTGAATGATCAGTTACCATGGCAACAGTATTAGCAAGTTGGACTACGTCCAAGAAAGGACAACTTTCAAAGCCACTTAAATTAAGCAGCAGAATTAATTCAAATAGTTTCATGAGAAAAAAATTTCTTTTAGTAGAACATATTTTATGCCAAATAACTTTTTAAATACTTTTATTGTAAAGCGTTCTTTTAGAAGTAAATCGTAGTTTCTAAGTTTGTTCAAAAATAAAACCATAATTTATAGATTTTGAATAAATTTGTCTATTTCGTATGAATTTATTGGTGTTTTTATAGCTATTACATTTAAAATGCATTTATTTCTAAATTTATATCAATGGTAAAAATCTATATAGTGTTTAAAATGCAATTATATAATTCAGAATTTTAATGTTACTATATATTTCACTTATGCTTTAAATTAAAAATGTACGCATATATGCTTTATTAAATTTATCATTAAAATAAATATTAATGCTTTAAATCTATTTTTAAGATGGAACAAAAAAATTGCTAAAAAAACTAAAAGAAATTATGAGATATGTTCTATAAATAATTGTTTTATTATGAATATCAGAAAAAGATATCTATATTCATCTACACACCAATTTAATCTCTAACCAATTTATTATAATAATATTTATATCTCGCTGAAATAAAATTTTAATATATTAATTTAACTTTTCAGTCTAAAATTGCAGGCATTTTCTGAAAATAAATAAATAATAATCCTCTTTCTAAATGTAAGACAATATGTTAACTATTTTGCTGAGTTTCTTCATCTTTATCTGTAAGGTTAACTAAATCAATTATAAAAAAAAAATTCTAAAATTTCTCTTTCGAAAATAAAATTGTGCATATTTTATAAATCTACAGCCTAAAATTATAGATATTTCCTAGAAATAAATAAACAATAATCCTCTTTCTAAATGGAAGACAACATGTTTATTATTTTACTGAGCTTCTTCATCTTTATCTGTAATCTCTAAGATTAAGTAAATTAAAGCTTAAATCAATTATAAAAAACATTTTTTTTTTCAAAAACTTATCATTTGAAAATAAAATTGTTCATATTTTATAAATCTACAACCTAAATTTGTAGATAATTCCTAGAAATAAATAAATAATAATCCTCTTTCTTATTGTAAGACAATATGTTTATTATTTTCTTAGTTTCTACATTGAGGCTGAACTTCTTCATCTTCATCTGTAAGAATAATTAAATGTAAGATTAAATCAATTATAAAAACATTTTTTTCTAAAAGTTCTCTTTTGAAAATAAAATTTTTCAGATTTTATTAATCTACAGCCTAAAATTATAGACATTTCCTAGAAAGAAAAAGGAAAGAAAAGATGATTATTATTTATTTATTGTTGAAATTATTTAATATTATTATTATTATTATTTATTATTTAGTATTATTAGTATTTTTATTATTATTTAGTATTTATTATTAACAGTATTTTTATTATTATTTAGTATTTATTTGCTATTGAAGTGTCTGTAATATCTAAATAGAAGACAATATGTTTATTATTTTGTTGAGTTTTTTCATCTTTGCTGAACTTCTTCATCTTCATCTGTAATTTCTAAGATAAACTAAATTTAAGCTTAAATCAATTATAAAAAACATGTTTTTTTTTCAAAAACTTCTCATTTGACAATAAAACCGCTCATATTTTATAAATCTGCCTAAAATTATAGACTCCTATAAATGACGAAATAATTACAGTCTTTTTTTATGATGAAGACAAGATCTTTATTATTTTGCCGAACTTGCTCATCTCGTGATCTCATTGCCAATACTTCCCCAGTTGAAGATGGTCAAACAGCATTTCGACATTGACTTTATTACGCCCCTGAGCAAAACAGATGTCACCTGGATTAAGGCCCTGGGGTTACAGGACTGGGCAATACCGTTCTTGCAGGGATATAAACATTAATTAGAATTTAAAGAACGGTTTTAGGGGTGAAATGTCAATACCTTGGCCTCCTTTTTTGGCTTGTGACGTATGGGGCGTCGAAAAAGATGAATGCACACGCATCAGTTCTTCCCGGGGACCTTCTGAAGATGATAGTGGTCACGATTACACCACGTGGCCCATCATCAGATGGAATAATTGGACATCATTTTCGTACCATCCTCTGTGGTTTTTGCTTAATAGTCCACTTTTTTGCCTTTCAGGATTAAACAGGTTTTTATTGGATTGTTCGAGATCTTTTTTCACATGTCATCTTTTGGACACCCATATCAATATTTTGCTATCTTGTTATTAATTCTTTCTTTCGTGTAACGGTTTCTGCTTGATTTGACAGATGATTTTGATGATTAAAAAAAAATTGGACATAGTATATGATTTTCATCAAGGTTTTGCATCTTGATGCATTGTGTAGAAATATTTTGATAGAATGTTCATCAATCATAAGGAAGCAGTCTAAAACTTGTTAATGAATTTGTATTTCCTTTAATTTTTTTTGAAATTAATTATTATTTGTGATAATAAAAATAATAAAGTGAATTTTTGTATTAAATAAGCACATGACTTTTCAATATAAATAGAATTTAAAAAAAAATTATTTTATTTACCACAATTTAAAAAAAAGCTTTAAAATTGATGTGAGGAATAGAATCAAATTACTAATAATATCGGTGCTCCAAAAAATTACAGTAAAATTGTTTTTTTTAAAGGATTTTAAATTTTGGTTGAAAAATTTTAATTCTTAAATTTTTAAATATTCAATTCTTTCATGTTAAATATTTGTGATAATAAGAATAGTGAAATTAAATATTGTATTAATTATGGCTTTTCAATATAAATAATATAAATAGAATTTAAAAAAAAATGTTTATCACTATTTAAAAAAAAAAGCTTTAAAAATGATGTGAGGCGCAATTGAATTTCATTATCAAATCATTAATAATATCTGAACACTAAACAATTATAATAAAATATTATTTTTTAAAAAATTATTTTAAATTTTGTTTGGAAAATTTTAGTCTTTAATTATTTAAATATTTAATTTTTTTTAATGTTAAATATTTGTGATAATAAGAAGAGTAAAATTAATACTTGTATTAAATAAGCATATGGCTTTTCAATATAAATAGAATTAAAAAATAATAATTTTATTTAACACTACTTTTAAAAAAAGCTTTAAAAATGACGTAAGGAACAATTGAATTTCGTTATCAAATCACTTATAATATCTGCTCGTTAAAAAATTGTAATAAAATTCATTTTTAAAAAAAGTATTTTAAATTTCGGTTGAAAAATTTTTAATTCTTCATTATTTAAATATTGAATTTAATATTGAACATTATTGGAAGTTTTCAAAACGAAATAAAATAATTTATTCAATCAAGATATTGTAATAAAATATATATTCCATGCGGATTTTTTTTCCTTTTTTCTGAAATTTTAAAAACACATTTAAGCAAAATAATTTATTTTTTTCTTTAATTTTTAATTTCTTTAATAATCTTTTATTTTTTTTCTTTACGCTTTTAGTTGTTTAAATTAATTAAAACAAAATAATTTTTCGTTAAAATATTTGTATTCATATAAAACAAATTAATTTTTCCCCTTTTATTTGAAAACAAACATCGCATAATTTTTTAGTTGTGATATTTTAATTGATGCTTACAAGAATAGTTTATACTTTAAAATAATAAAGTAGTAAAACAATTATTAGAGCATCAGCTTTTAGAAATACAGAAATATAAATTACATAAAAAATATTTTTCCAAATTTTTTTCAATCATAGACTGCGATAAGTTCAACTTTAAAGATATTTAGTTTAACATAAGTTTCTAAAATGCATATTTTGTTTTTGTCAGGAAGCGAAAAATTAAATATCCAAAAAATATAATTGTGTTTATCTTTTCTTTAATTTTGAAATATGGATAAATGTATGAAAGTTTAAATTACTATTTCATAAAATTAAAAAATAATTAAGAAAATTTAAATTTCTATTTTTTTTTTGTTTATATTTATATTCGACTATGATTTAATTTCGATAAATTATTTACTGTACTATACTATGACATTGTTCGGCAACTTTAATCCTATACGACTAATTAAAATACTAAACAAGGAAACAATTATTGTTATAACTATATAAAGATAAGAAAATACATTTCTTATCTTTTCTTCCTCAGTATATCAAGGTTTATCTGTAAGGCCGTATATGATTTATTATATGAATTAACTTTTCTGACACTTTATATAAAAGAAAATACATTACATCATTTTCTGACATAACATATGATTTATATATCGAGCAATTCGAAGTATATTGTGCGATATCATCTCGAATTAAATTTTGCAAGATCGGAAATCTACAAAAGACTTCCTTTCCTGATGATAATGGGCCACCTTGAGAGAGGTGACCTTTGACCTACTTCACTCATCTTCTTCTCACCTGCTGTTTGGTATTTCCGTTAAGGTCACAGTTTTGTAGAACGTTTATTTACTCGCCAGTTAGAGATGGTAATTTGCATGCAGTCCAGAGCTGAGCAAAAACAGTTAATAACATCCGTCAATTTTGGAATTGAAAATCTAGCAGGGTAAATGGTTCAGGTTTTACTAGTCTACGTGTAAGTGATATGTTTATAATTTGAAATTCAAAGAAATTTAAGAAGAATTATTTAAAAACACGTGAATTTTCCGATTTATCACTAACAGTTTACCTTGATATTTTGTATTTTACATAAGAATAGCAAACAGTTTAAAGTTTCAAAAATTCATTTTATTGCTTTTTTCTTTTGAATAAAATATCCATTAAAATCCAGGTTAAGGAAGATGGTTCAATTTTAATAGCTACAATTTCGTTATTAAAAATACTTGCTAATTAATGTAAATTTAAATTAATGATATTTAACTTAATAATTTTAAATTAATAATGCTAAATTAATAATATTTAAATTAATAATGTATTCAATATTCCAGTGAGTTATTTGTAAAATTCTGGTTCAATATTTATTTTTAACCTTAAAATTAAAAAAAAGGTTAATGCTCATTGTTATTCTTTACAGCATTATTTTTTTATTTACATTAGAATAAGTTTAAAATTTTCAAATAAAAGGGTATGTATATTTATAGTGCAAATATTTATTGTATTAAAATAATTCGAAAAATGAGATTTAGATATTAATGCTTGAGCTGTAAATGCAAATACTTAATTTTTTTTTTGTGAATTCATGTATTTTTTAAAAATATATTTAGCAAAAGATTTGTTTCACGAAAAAAAAAAAAATTCTATGAGTTTTTTTTTAAATTTTGAAATTGAACAAGAATGTTTGATTTAATAATTTAAAGTGTTTATTTCAAAATTAAGCAAATTTTATTTAATTTTCAAATTATAAATAAATACAACAATAAAAGAATGATTAAAATGATTTAAGGCATGATTTAATTGTTAATCATTAATTAAATGATTTTATTCATTAAATGATATAAAATTTTTCTGATTTAAATATTTGATTATCTATTTTTAATAGAATGGTATATTTTTAAATGAAGCTTTCAAAATGATATAAATTAATATAATAAAATAAAATAATAAAATGATTAATAATTTTCAAAAATAAATGAAACAAAATTAAATTTAAGAAAAAAAAAAATTAAAATATCATATCAAATACGAAAAAAAAAAATTAAAATATCATATCAAATACGAAAAAAAAAAAAATAATAATAATAATACATTTTTTTTCGTACAGAATCATAACTACTTTAGTTAAAAATAATTTTATACGGAAAATTTTTTTTTTTTTTTTTTTTTTTGAAAATCTTCCACTGCTTTGTTTTTTGTAAAACAATTATTTTTGTCAAAAAAAAAAAAACATTTAATTTATTTTTTCGTCAACGTTTTATCAAAAAAATAAGTCAACACAAAAGTGCGAATATTTTTAAATGAAATTTTGAAATGAAACGAAAACTAAATTAAATTAAAAAAATACTTTACAATATCATATCAAATATGAAAAAAAAAAAAAAAAAAAAATTTATTTACTACTTTACTTGAAAAAAATTTTTATTTGCAAAGCAATATCAATTTTCAGTCTAGTAAAAAAATGAAAAGGCATTTTTTCTTGTAAAAATCTCCCACTGCGTTGTTTCTTGTAAAACATAATCATTTTTCTCAAACGTCTCGACTTTTAAAACAACCTTGAATAAAGACATGAAGTCATTTGCCTCACATTTTAAAACCAAAGCACCTATTGTGCCAAGTTTTTAAGCGTCAAATACCACACTGGCAATGCTCTCCTCTAAATAATTACCAATAAGCGTCACATTTGTCACAGTGAGGTTCTGTCAAAAACACAGGTCTTTGTGTGTTTAACTTCTTTTCATATGCAAATTTTTTTTTCCATACGCTCTTGAAGACTGGATTTTAATTATTTTATTATTATTAAGATTCACAGAAGTAAATTTTGAGGGAAAGAAATGCACGTAAGAATGCAAAACACATGAAAACAATTCTAAGCAAGATTGAAAGTTTTGAAACAAGAACTTTTGATTTAAATACGTATGCCGTTTACTTCAAAATCAAATATTAAAATAATAATAATAATTAATTTTCAATTTATAAATAAATAGGAGAACAGGAATATTTAGAAAGATTTAATTAAGTCAAATGAAATTGTTCTGACTTAGATATTCGATTATCTATTATTAATAGAATAGTATGTTTTTTTTTTAAATGCCATCAAAATGGCGTAACGAATTTTCAAAAATAAATCAAAAGAAAATTAAATTTAAAAAATATAATATCATGTCAAATATAAAAAAATAACAAAAAAATAATAAAAAATCATTTTTTTATAAACAGTCATGACTACTTTAGTTAAAAATAAATTGTATACGAAAAAAAATCTTTTTGTTTTGGAAATTCTTCCACTGCCTTGTTTCTTGTAAAACATTCATTTTTATCAAAAAAAATAAATAATAATAAATAAATAAAAATTAATAAATAAATCATTTAAATTAACTTTTTTGTCAACGTATCAATAAATAAGGCAACACAAATTTGGATTTTTTGAAATGAAATTTTGAAATTAAAATAAAATTTTAAAAAAAATACTTTATAATATCACATCAAATATGAAAAAATAAATAAAAACTCTTTTCTACTTTACTTGAAAAGAATTTTTATTTGCAAAGCAATATCAATTTTCAGTCTAGTAAAAAAATGAAAAGGCTTTTTTTCTTGTAAAAATCTCCCACTGCGTTGTTTCTTGTAAAACATAATCATTTTTCTCAAACATCTCGACTTTTTAAAACAACCTTGAATAAAGACATGAAGTCATTTGCCTCACATTTGTAAAAACCAAAGCACCTATTGTGCCAAGTTTTTAAGCGTCAAATACCACACTGGCAATGCTCTCCTCTAAATAATTACCCATAAGCGTCACATTTGTCACAGTGAGGTTCTGTCAAAAACACAGGTCTTTGTGTGTTTAACTTCTTTTCATATGCACATTTTTTTTCCATACGCTCTATTCCTTTCTTGAAGACTGGATTTTAATTATTTTATTATTATTAAGATACACAAAAGTAAATTTTGTGAGAAAGAAATGCATGTAAAAATGCAAAGCAGATGAAAAACATTTCTGAGCAAAATTGAAAGTTTTGAAGCAAGAATTTTTGATTTAAATACTTAAGACATTTACTTCAAAATCAAATAATAAAATAATAGTAATAATTAATTTTCAATTTATAAATAAATAAGAGAATACGGAAATAATTAGAATGATTTTTTAATTAAGTAAAATGAAATTGTTTTGACATAGATATTTGATTATCTATTATTAATAAAATAGTATATTTTTTAAAATGTGATCAAAATGGCGTTAAAATTTTTTCAAAAATAAATAAAAAAAAATATTAAATTTAAAAAGTACAATATCGTATCAAATATAAAAAAATAACAAAAAATAATAATATATAATTTTTTCATAAAGAGTCATGATTAATTTACTTAAAAATTAATTTTATGCGAAAAAAAAAACTTTTTGTTTTGAAAGATCTTCCACTGTAATCCAGAAAAAAAAATGGAAAAGCTTTTTTCTTGTAAAATCTCCCACTGCGTTGTTTCTTGTAAAACATAACCATTTTTCTCAAGGATTTTTCATTTCCTTTCCTTTTTGTCAACATTTTATCAATAAACAAGACAACGCTGGAAAATTTAGAGTATTTCTTAATGAAAAGAAAATTAAAGTAAAAAAAAATACTTTACAATATCATATCAAATATGAAAAAATAAATAAAAACTTTATTTACTACCTTACTTGAAAAGAATTTTTATTTGCAAAGCAATATCAATTTTCAGTCTAGTAAAAAAAAAAAACGAAAAATCTGTTTTCTTGTAAAATCTCCCATTGCGTTGTTTCTTACAAAACATAATCATTTTTCTCAAACGTCTAGACTTTTCAAAACAACCTTGAATAAAGACATGAAGTCATTTTCCTCACATTTGTAACAAGCAAAGCACCTATTGTGCCAAGTTTTTAAGCATCAAATACCACACTGGCAATGCTCTCCCCTAAATAATTACCCATAAGCGTCGCATTTGTCACAGTGAGATTCTGTCATAAACACAGGTCTTCGTGTGTTTAACTTCTTTTCATATGCACATTCTTTTTTCCATACGCTCCATTCCTTTCTTGAAGACTGGATTTTAATTATTTTATTATTATTAAGATCGACAGAAGTAAATTTTGAGAGAAAGAAATGCATGTAAAAATGCAAAACACATGAAAAGATTTCTGAGCAAGATTGAAAGTTTTGAAACAAAAATTTTGATTTAAATACTTAAGCCATTTACTTCAAATCAAATAATAAAATAATAATAATAATTAATTTTCAATTTATAAATACAGGAATAATTAGAATGCTTTTTTAGTTAAGTGAAATGAAATTGTTCTGACTCGGATATTTGATTATCTATTTTAATAGAATAATATGTTTGTGTTTTAAATTTTGTCAAAAGGGCGTTAAAATTTTTCAAAAATAAATATATAAAATATTAAATTTAAAAAGTACAGTATCATATGAAATATAAAAAAATAACAAAAAATAATAATTTAATTTTTTCATAAACAGTCATGATTACTTTACTTAAAAATAAATTTTATACGAAAAAAAAAAAACTTTTGTTTTTAAAAATCCTCCACTGCCTTGTTTCATATAAAACATAATCATTTTTCTCAAAAAAAAAAAATTCATTTCTTTTTTGTCAACGTTTTATCCATAAACAAGACAACAACTGGAATATTTAAAATAATTTTTAAATGAATATTTGAAATGAAAAGAAAATTAAGTTAAAAAATACATTATAATATCATATCAAATCGTTGTTGTTTTCATGTTCCTTGTGTTCTTTTTTATTTTATTACTTTTTGTAGCCTGCCATTGGAAATGAAAAAAAAAAAAAATAATAATAATAATAATAACAACATATCAAATGTGAAAAAAAAAAAATAAAAATAAAAATCCTTAAAAAATGTACTTGAAAATAATTTTTATTTGCAAAGCAATATCAATTTTCAGTCTAGAAAAAAAAAATTGAAAGCCTTTTTTTCTTGTAAAATCTCCCACTGCGTTGTTTCTTGTAAAACATAATCATTTTTCTCAAAACGTCTCGACTTTTCAAAACAACCTTGAATA
Source organism: Caerostris darwini (assembly GCA_021605075.1). Lineage (NCBI taxonomy): Eukaryota > Metazoa > Arthropoda > Arachnida > Araneae > Araneidae > Caerostris > Caerostris darwini. Next base: position 46,962 of record BPLQ01015243.1, read on the forward strand.
AAGACATGAAGTCATTTGCCTCGCATTTTTAACAACCCAAGTACCTATTGTGCCAAGTTTTTAAGCGTCAAATACCACACTGGCAATGTTCTCTCCTAAATAATTACCCATAAGCGTCACATTTGTCACAGTGAGATTCTGTCATAAACACAGGTCTTTGTGTGTTTAACTTCTTTTCATATGTACATTCTTTTTTCCATATGCTCCATTCTTTCTTGAAGACTGGATTTTAATTATTTTATTATTATTAAAATTCACAAAAGTAAATTTTGAGTGAAAGAAATGCATTTAAAAATGCAAAACACATGAAAAGATAATGAAGGTACAAAATTATAGATGTTACGTAGGAAGTTTATGTGTATTTTATTCATATGTTTTTTTTAAATTCTCAATTAAGTAATCACTCAATATTTATTAGCTGTTTCTTGCAAATATTATTAAATAGCTAGGATACTATTTAGTAGATTTCGTTGTTGACATTTTTATAAGTAATTCGTTTTCAAATCAACAATTGATGAATTTTGCAATTCGTTGATTTGAACAAACATCAAAAACATTTTTCCGTATTTTCCATTATTCCTCATGCTACATGTATGCTAAAATATATAATTTAATTCTATATGAAGTACCAATCCGAATCAAAATGAATGAGTTTTATTTCTATAAATAATGCATTTCTATATTTGTTTTTGAATGATTTCCGTTTTTATTAATAAAAACCCATGTTTCTGTAATTTAAAATGCATTTTACATGTCAATCGAATAAATTGAAAAAAGTTTTTTAAAATTTACTGTCAATAATATAAATAGATTTTTTATTCATCAGTGATCAAAATAAATGTCATTTTAAAGGTAATTTCACATGTGATATTATAATGTACATATTATTCATGACAATGATTAGATTAAAAAATTTGATCGTATGCATTATTCTTGTAGTTTTAAATAATATTTCCCTGCTTCCTTCTACACACTGCAAGAGCTGCCTAGATGACATTCAGGAAAAATGGTCAGTAGGCCTCGAAACTCTCATCAGAGAGGAAGTACTGCTCAACCTGCGCTCCCGCTGATAAACGTTTATTTTACTGTCTTTCATCCCGACAGGAAATATATATAGCACTACCCTGCGTAATAGTTGGCCTATAGACTCTCACCCATAGAGGAAGTATATTTCGCTCAACTCGTGATTTTCGCTATCCTTGAATCTATAATTACATGTTTTTAAATGTGTTAAATTTCATCTATGAGTAATTATATGCATATGGTGTTTGTGCGTGTGACAATAAAGCTGCGAGTTTTCCAACCTATGTTTTAAGTAACTCAACCCAATCACACACAACAAGCTAGTTGTTTCAACCCACAGCACCACAATAATCTTTTTTCTAAACAATAATGTTTAAATTTAGTAAATGGTCGTTAGTTGAAATTATTTTATATATTTAATGAAAACATAAATACGATTTAAATAAAGTTAAAATTTAATTTGGTATCTGTTGATGATTAAGAATTTAAATTAGATTAAATTGAATGAAAGTCATTGATATATTTACGACTGAAAAATTTGTGTGAAATTGTCTGTCTAAACTTTGAAAATATAAAACATTATAACAAAAAATACACAATTTTGTGTTTGTTTTTGATGATAAATTGAAATAACTAATTAATAAATTCTTCGATAATTAATAATATAATAATTAATAAGATAAGTTAATTTAATAAAATAATTTATAATTTAATAATTTAAGTAATAAAATCTCGAATTATTCAAGCATCTCTACTTTCGAAATGCCTGTTCTTTTCTGGAAAAATGTTCAAAATTTAAAAAATTAAATTAATTTTTTATTGAAAATATTTTTATTTTAATTAAAGGAATAGCATTAGAAAAAAACAAGATTTCTCAAATTTTTATAAGTCACATAAATTAAATAAATGTGCATGGATTATTTAAAGACTGATTAGTTATTTAATGAAAGATATAAACTGTATGCATCATTCTGTATTAAAGCAATCAAAGAAATTTATCATCGGTTAAAAAAATACAATAAAATACATGTTTAGATAAAAAAAAAAAAAAATTAAAAATACTTCTTATGTAATAAAGTCAGTCCAGTTATTATAATCTAAAATTAATAGTACTATCATCAATTCACATTACTGAAAAATATCACTCCGCACAATATAAATACATTCAAAAACATATTAAAGTCCAAGACACCAATTTAAAGAAAATTAAAGTGAGAATCATAAAATTATAAATGAAAATTTATTCCAAATAACATCACATGTACTTGATTTAATTGCCATAAAATTTATAGTTGTTTGTTTTTCATTGAAGTGATGTTTACGTTGTAAATAGTTCTGCAAGGGTATATTGCAAGGCTATATTTAAGATATAAAACATTATGCGGAAAAGCATCTAGTTGCTGCTTCTAGAGCAAAAGACAAAATGCTAAAGCTGTTGATAAAGACGGCTGTCATGTGTTCTTTGTGTGAAATTATTTTTTCAATTCCTTCTATTAGCTCACACTCTTCCTATATATATCTTGTTCAAATTTTCAATCGTTAATAAAAACACTTTTTATTCATCCACTCAAGTTCAAATACATTTTTCGAACTTGTAGTGGATGACTTGATTCATTAAATTTAATTAATTACTTTTAGTTTTTTTTAGATTTAAGTTGCATATATCTGCCAGTAGATGGCGCCAGATAAACTTAAAAAAATGAATGGAAATTATTTATAAAAGACTTTCCGAAATATAGTGAAAAAAAAGTAGGAATTGACTTTAAAAAAATTTTTTTTATATTGCTTGTTTTTAAATAATTTAATATAAACTGAGCGAGCCAAAGTTTGAAATATATTCATTATATTCTAAAACTTTTTGTGGTCACATAATCGTTAAATTTTCTGTTAATTTTAGGTTACTGGCCTTTTGAGTGGACCATCTGCAGCGTTTGGGTATCCTGTGACGTCCTCAGCTGCTCTTCTTCCATCATGCACATGTGTTTCATTTCTCTGGGTCGCTACTTGGGCATCCGCAACCCACTCAAAACCCGCTCCAGTTCCAAGAAGATCGTCATTATGAAGGTATTCCTTGTGTGGTTGGTTTCCATGGCCATTACCAGCCCCATCACCATTCTAGCCATGATGGATCCCACCAACATTCAGCCCTCACCTGGAAGCTGTGCCATCAATAACAGATTCTTCTTTATCTTTGGATCCATGTTTGCATTTTACATCCCGATGATCATCATGGTAGTCACATACGTGCTCACGGTGAGACTTCTACAAAGAAAAGCAAAATATTTGGCAGGACTTTCTGCAATAGAATGAAAAAAAAGTGGGAATTGACTTAATTTTTTTTTTTTTTATATTACTTGTTTCGTCAACATTTAAAACTTTATTTTTATCAGCTTCCTTTATCCTAATAACAAATAAAATATTTTCTTCTCAAGTCCGGATTTTCTGCTCACAAATGTATCATCTTAAGACTATAAGTACTAGAATATAACGATTTACAGAGTTATCTGTCAGGTGCCGACTAACCTCATCCACAGAATCAAAACAGATTAGCCCAAATAGAAATGACAAGAGGAAAAAAAAAGAAAAAAAAAAAAAAAACACATTTGTATGGCAAGCTATTTAGTCATAGTTTTTTTTTTCTAATGCAGCTGGCAAACACTTAGACAGCTTGGTCTTGGATGCCTTAAAGCAAGCGCTGCACAAACGTACTCACTTTGCATTACCCAGGGGGCGCGTGTAACTTGAAGATAAGCCACGGACGCGGAGTAACAATGCCCCCGCAACGCTCTACGATCCTATTAGGACCGGGACCTACGGTTTAAAGTGGATTCCGAATCACTACAAACATCCATGGCACTGCCGGGACTCGAACCTGAAGCCTGTGGTACAGAGAGCCAGAGCGCTAGCCACTCGACCATTCAGGCCCATTTAGCCATAGTTGAAAAGTAAAAATTTCTCATTTGAATCTTATTGGATTAAGCGAAACACAGTTTACTTGAATTCTATTAAAACGACCATGAGTAAATTTTCATAATCTTCCCCTTCAAGACCTATGAACGTTTATTTAGGAAAGTTAAAAGATTCTTTGATCTTTCCATTAAATTTTTATATTTGTTAATGAAAAACTATAAAATGACTTTAATTTCTTAAACAATTTCGGCATTTAAGTGTCAAATCATCATCCTCATCATCAATAGCACGGCAGCACAGAATGTGGCCAAGGCTTTTCTTTGAAGAGATTTCCATACATTCCTCTGGGTGACAAGGGTCCTCCTTAATCTTTAGTAGAGCAAAGTCTTTTTCAACTGCATCTATCCATCGCAACTTGGGCCATCCTCTTCCTCTTTGCCCCTGTGAGGCTTTGCCTAAAACAAGTCTTTTTACTGGGTTTAAATCATTCATTCTAAATAGTTAAAAATTAAAATTCGGCAGGGTGACTATTTACTGCAAAACTTCTCAGCAATAAACTTTATTTACCACCATTGATGATATTTTATTCTATGGAAAAACATTGATACGGGATAATATTGTTATACATAGTTTACTATTTTTAAAAATAACAATAAAGTAATCTCTTAGATGTAATGGTATAACGTCTGTATCGTGCACAAATAATGCTTTTGAAAAATCTAAACAAACTTCTCAAAAATAAACTTTATTTACCACCTTTGATTATATTTTATTCTATAGAAAAAACGTTGATACGATATAATATTAATCTACATGTACTATTCTTAAAAATTGCAATTAAATATTCTCTTAGATTTAATGGTAAAATGTAGTAACACGAGCACATAATGTTTTTGAAAATTGTAAACAATCTACTCAACAATAAACTTTATTTATCATAATTACTGATATTTTATTCTACAGAAAAACATTCATAGATAATATTAATCTTCATAATTCATACTTCTACAGTATTCGGGCTATAAAATAATGTCTTAGATTTCATGGTAAAATGTCTGTAACACGAACACATAATGATTTTGAAAAATGTAAATAACCGGTATGTTCTAAATATGTGGAATTTATTTCATTCTACATTTATAATTAATGCGTTCATTATATGTCACCAATGGCCTATTATATGATATTTATTATTTTACTAATTTAATTTGAAGAATTGCAACATTTTGCTGAATTGCAGTCGATATAAAATGATTAAAATACAATCAAAAAAAAAGTTGAATCATTTCTCTTTCAAAATTTCATCAGTGAACAGTCTAATATAAACGATTTATCAATTGTACCAGAGGCCTTTGCATCAGCAGCTTTTGAAACGCTGACAGTGACAGATTTCTCGTAATCTTTTACGTTAAGTAAAACTAATGAAAAGCGGGGTATACTACAGAAGAGAAACAAGAATTTAATTCGGAAGCCTCACGATTAAGCTCAAAAGACAAAAATTCCACTGTATTAGGGAACAAAAGCTTGGGTCATGGTGTGGTGAAAGACACTAAATCAGCAAATACAATGTTTATTTTCTCTCAAGATAATTGTGATGCCGGCAGGAGCTTAAGGGGATGTAGGCAGTTAACTTTTAACCTCGTCCAATGAAAAAGCGAATGACGTCCCATTTACATTCACAAACAACATGTTTTTTTTTTTTATCTTCAGAAGAAAACTCTCAGGAAGTTTTTCTGGTTTTTTTTTTATTATTTTTAAATAAAAGTTTCATTCTCATTTTTTTGTGGAAATTCGTGTTTTATAAAATTTTTGGATAACATTTTACTATTATGGAGTGTATTGCTATGTAAGTAGAAATTCCTTTGTATATGAAATTCCTTCACATTAAGCTGTTTTTTGGGGAGATTTTGTGAATTTTTAATTCATAAAACTATTTGTAGAATTTTGAAAAAAAGTTAATGGTTGAATATTTTTCTTTAATTTTAATAAACATTTAATTGTATATTTCAACTGGAAGAAAAATTGACATGAAGTTCATTATTTGCTTTAATTTGACATATTTGTAAGAAATAAATTTCATACCATAAATGTGTAACTATGGAAATGAATTTTCTGAAGGAGTTCTAAATAGGAGAACTAATTTAATTGGACTACATTATCAGAAGGAGACTATACTAACTAAAAGGAGACTATATAAACTGTGGGAGAATTAATCGGGTAATTAACTGAAAAACTAACTGAAGGAGAATTGTATTAATTGGAGGAGAACTGAACTAACCAAAGAAGAACTGACCTACTGCAGGAGACAATACTAGATTGAAATAGAGAATTGAACTAACTGAAAGAGAATTGAACTAACTGAAAGAGAATTGAACAAACTAAAAGAGAACTGAACCAACTGAAGGAGAATTTAACCAACTGAAGAAAAATTGAACTAACCTAAGAACTGAACTACTGAAGAAAACAGAATCGGAGAACTAACTGAAAGAGAATTGAATTAAGTGAAGGAGAATTGAACTAACTGAATGATAATTGAACCAAATGTATTAACTGAATTACTGAAGGAGACATAATTAATTGAAGAATAATTATTTATTATTTAAAAGAAAAATCGAGAATGATGACTTCTTTTTACTCTTTTGTAGTATAATTTTTAAAAAGTGATTTTGTGAAATTTCATGATTTAAAGAAAGTATATCAAAATGCTGACAATCAATCTAACCTTTATGTTTTGAGATGCAATAAAAGATTTCAAATATTTAATGTTTTTTTTTTATACTTTAATTTTGAACATTTTTATTTAATGTTAGAAAATTAAGTATCGGTTTATAAGTAATTAGAAATTAAAAAATCACACTCTTATATTTAAAATGTAAGTATATTGTTTTTGTCTGAATAACAAAGCTGTCTCATAAAAACACCTAGTTTCATTTCGCTATTTGAAAAAGCTTTTTGTAAATATTTTGTGAAACCTTTTCAATTGATTATACTTTGGAAAATATAACCTAAAATTTAGACAGACTGCCAAAGTTAATATATTTGTGCCATTATTTGGATTTAAAAATATTACTTTTAATTTTTCTTGTTTTCTAAATACGATTTCGTTTTGCACAACTTTAAATAATATTTGAAAGAATTTTAAATAGAAAAATTATATTTAATCTGTAAATTTAATTTATTGTTAATTAATTAAATTCGAGTAAAATTAATAATTAACAAAAATTAAATTATTATTTTTATTTTTTGTTTATTAAATTAACTAATATTGTTTATCAACTTAATTAGTATATGTCAGTTATTTAAAGAAAACAATTATTTTTATAATAAATTTCAACAATTTGATATTGATATTTTAACTTACTTATATATAAAATATTTTTTTTTTTTTTTTGTATAACTTCTCAAATTATAATATTGATTTAAATCTGTGATTTTGTGTTTTTTTAAAAAATTTTATGGATTAAAAATATTAGGAGTCAATAAATTAACAAATATTTTTTATTACTGTCATGTTGTAATAAAAGTTATATATCTGCTTGAAAACACTGTTCCACTTTAAGTTGAAATGTTTAAAAAGAAATAGATTTATAAAATAAAATTGATGTTGGATATTCTAATATTAAATAAAATATAATTTAATAAATTTTTAATACTGACATATAATTGCATGATTAATATTGTATATAATTTATTTCATTTAAAATTACATTTGAATATATATGATTTTTTACATTATTTAAATTTTGATAAAATAATTCTGTTCAATAGTTTTTTGTAAAGTATTTTTCCCCTACATTTAATTAAAATATACTAAAAATATGGTTTCTGTCTAAAAATAGGACACAAAATTCAAATTGGCAATTAAGAATATTCCTATTTTCTTAATTGCCAATTCCTATTCCTAATTACTTATTTGTTATAAATGAATTCTATTGACAAAAGATTTAAATGTTGCTATAATAAATTGTATTTATTTTTATATTCAAAATAAAGCGCAATTCAATTAATAAATGATGGAATTTAATAAATAATTCAGTAGCTAATTAGAATTAAAAGAAAACAAAAGCGATGGAATATTTTGAAAATTTAGCAGTTTTTCAAAACATTCTAAAAAATTTTAATTCTCATTAAATTATTTTTTCGATAGCAAGATTTCTGGTTTTACTACATCATTCATTTGAAAAATTCTATCTAAAGTACGAATATTTTCAAATAAAGTTCTCTTAATTACTGTAAAAGGAATTTAAAAATTTAATAAAATTATAGTTGTTTTCTAGAGATTTTAAATCTACAATTAGAGTAAATTGTCTAATAAAATTTATTTTGTTTAACTGTTACTGACCAACACTTGAACAATCTAATTAATTATTTCATTTAGTAACCATTTGCGTAAATTACGTTTTTCTTTATAAAATATATCAAAAAATTAGTTAGTTATTTTTTAAGCATTTCCTACTTAAAAAAAAAAAACATTATAATTAAATTTGACTTCGCACATAATTTCAAATATTCCCTTAAAAAACTACAACTCCCTCAAAGAAAGACATGACAAAAATTAAAGATAGTAATATATACTTTTTAAACAAAAAGTTAAATAAACAACAATAAATTAACAAGCAACTAACTACAATTAAATTAACAAGCTGCATAAATATCATCTTTAAAATAAATATTAACGCCCATTCTTACATAAATCTTTAAATACATTCCACGCACACTTAATGAAAACAGTATAATTACAAATTCAAAAAGACTTCAAAAGCAACTTTTATGCTAATGTTACTTAATTAACCTAAACCTTCTTTAGGTGGCTTCTGTACACCTATATGCAGTTAATTCTAGCCTAAACGCCCATACCAATGCTATTTCCTATCCGCATATTAATGGTAGGCGACCTTTGGTCAGATGAAAGTTCTTCGGTGAAAGTTTCCCTGAAGCAAGGATGGTAAAGTAGGTTGAAGCGAAATGCAGGTTACTTAGGAAACCAATAATTTCTCTCAACTTTTTCCCTCCTTCTGTTAGATAAGGCGGGCCAGGTTTCGGCCGCAAAGGTTTCGGTTAATGGGACGAAAATCGAATAGTATTAAGGATGTGGATTATTAGTTTTCCGTAGAAGTATTTAACTTGCGAAACTGTGGATGATGGAAGCAGTTTGTCAGTAGTCATAGTAGCGAAATCCGCCATTCTAAGAATTTCTCGTGTCTTCTCTTTTCACATGTCTTCTCAGTAAGAGAGTTAGTTAAGTTTTTTTTTTATTTTCTTATTCAAAACTGAATAAGAAAATGTTTTGCTTAAATATTGAATACTTTTAATGATATAGATTATAAGATTTCTGTAGAATCATTTACCTTCTAACACTCTAAACTCTGGTGAAGCAATTTGTCAGTTGTCATGCAAGCAAAATCTGCCATTCTAAGAATTTCTCATTGTCTTCTCTTTTAGTCAGTAAATAAGATATTTAAGTTTTGAATAAAAAAATATTTTACTTGAATATTGAATAGTTTTAAGAATGCAGATTATGAATTATTTACCTTCTGAAACTGTGGATGATGAAAACAGTTTGTCAGTTGTCATGGTAGCGAAATCTGCCATTCTGAGAATCTCTCTTTTCGTCAGTAAATAAGATAGTTAAGGTTTGGATAAAAAATATTTTGCTTAAAAATTGAATAATTTTAAGAATGTAGATTGTCAGATTTCTGCAGAATTATTTACATTCCGGAACTGTGGCGGACGGAAGCAGTTAGTCAGTTGCCCTTGTAGCGAAGTCTGTCATTCTCAAAATTTATCTTGTCTTCTCTTTTAGTCAGCAAATAAGATATTTATGTTCTGAATGAAAATAATATTTTGTTTGAATATTACATAGCTATTAAGGACTTAGATTGTCAGATTTCTGCAGAGGTATTTACATACTGAAACTCTTGGTGACAGATGCAGTCTGCCAACAGTTTCATGGTAGCGATATCTGCCATTCTATGAATTTCGAATGACATCTCTTTTAATCAGTAAATAAGATAGTTAAGTTTTGAATAAAAAAATATTTTTTATAATATTGAATTGTTTTAAGGATGTAGATTATCAGATTTCTGCAGAAGTATTTACCTACTGAAACTCTTTGTGACGGAAGCAGTGTGTCAGTTGTCATGGCAGTGAAATCTGCCATTCTAAGAATTTCTCATGTTATCTCTTTTAGTTCAGTAAATAAAATAGTTAAGATTTGAATAAAAAAATAGTTTTTAAGGACTTAGGTTGTCAGATTTCTGCGAAAGTATTTACCTATTGAAACTCTTGATGACGGAAGTAGTTTGCCAGTTCTCATGGTAGCAAATTCTGCCATTCTAAGAATTTCTCATGTCTTCTTTTTAGTTAGTAAATAAGATATTTAAGTTTGGAATAAAAAATATTTTGCTTGAATATTCAATAGCTTTAAGAATGTAGATTATCAGTTCAGTTTTCTGCAGAATTATTTACCTCCTTCAAACTGGGGATGTTGTCATGGTAGCGAAATCTGCCATTCTAAGAATTTCTCATGTTTTCTCTTTTAGTCAGTAAAAAAGATAGTTAAGTTTTGAATAAAAAAACTGTTTTTTATATTATTGAATAGTTTCAAGGATGTGGATTATCAGTTTCTGCAGAAGTATTTAACTTGCGAAATTGTGAATGACGGAAGCAGTTTGTCAGTAGTCATGGTAGCGAAATCTGCCATTCTAACAATTTCACATGTCTTCTCTTTTAATTCAGTAAATTAGATAGCTAAGCTTTGAATAAAAATCATTTGCCGAAATATTGAATAGTTTTAAGGATGTAGATTATGAGATTTATGCAGTAATATTTAACTTGCGAAAATGTGGAGGACGGAAGCAGTTTGTCAATTGCCATGATAGCGAAATCTGCCATTCTAAGGACTTCACGTGTCTTCTGTTTTTGTCAGTATATAATATTTCACATGAAAATTTATTTTACTATTGCTATGCTTAATTAGTATTACCCTGTTTGAAAAATTATTTATTGGATAGTATATTTTATGATAGATTATGAGATTTCTGCAGAAGTATTGACCAATTGAAGCTTCTCATGACGGAAACTGTTTGCCAGTTGTCATGGCAGAGAAATCTGCCATTTTAAGAATTTCTCGTGTTTTCTCTATTCGCCAGTTTATTAGACAGTTAAGTTTTGAATAAAAAATGATTTTGTTTGAATATTGAATAGTGTTAAGGATTTAGATTGCTGGATTTCTGTAGAACTATTTACTTACTGAAACTCTGGATGACGGAAGCAGTTTGAGAGTTATCGTGGTTGAGAAATCTGTCATTTTAAGAATTTTTCATGTCTTCTATTTTAGTCAGTCTAGAGTTAATTTTAAGAATTTTTCATGTTAATTTAATTTAGAATTTTTCATGTTTTCTAGTTTTCTAAAATTCTAATTTTAGAATTTTTTTGTTTTTCAGTCTAAGAATTTTCATACCTTCTCTGTTAGTCAGTCTAATCTATAATTTTAAAATAGTTAAGTTTTGGATAAAAAAAACTTTTTGTTTGAATATTGAATATTTTTAAGGATGTAGATTGACAGATTTCTGCAGAAGTATTTACCTTCTGAAACTCTGGTTGACGGAAGCAGTTTGTCAGTTGCCATAGTAGCGAAATCTGCCATTCTAAGAATTTCTCAAATCTTCTCTTTTAGTCTGTAAATAAGATGGTTCAGTTTTGAATAAAAAAATGTTTTGCTTGAATATTGAATAGTTTTCAGGATGTAGATTATGAGATTTCTGCAGAACTATTTACCAATTGAAACTCTTGAAGACGGAAGCAGTTTGTCAGTTGTCGTAAAGGAATCTGTCATTCTAAGAGTTTCGCATGTCTTCTCTTTTAGATCAGTAAATAAGATACTTAAGTTTTGAATAAAAAACTATTTTGCTTGAACATTGAATAGTTTTAAGGATGTTGATTATGAGATTTTTGCAGAAGTATTTACGGCATAGTAGCGAAATCTGCCATTCTAAAAATTTCGCATGTTTTCTTTTTTTGTCAGTGAATAAGATATCTAAGTTTTTAATAAAAAATATTTTGCTTGAATATTGAATAGATTTAATGATGTAGATTATGAGATTTCTGAAGACTTATTTACTTTCTGAAACTTTTGATGACGGAAGTAGTTTATCAGTTGTCATAATAGTGAAATCTGCCCTTCTAGGAATTTCTCATGCCTTCTCTTTTTGTCAATATATATTATTTCGCATGAAATTATTGCTAAAATTTTTATATAGTATGTTACTATTGTTGTGCTAAATTAATATTATCATGCATGAAAATTATTTATTTGATAGTATATTTCATGATAATGGCAAATATCAAATCACTTTCAGAGTGTTGATTTGAAGTTTTTTGTAGAAAAAAAAATGCTGTGTTATTTTTGTCAACAAATCTTTTAGAACTTTATCATCATTTTGATTTTCACAATTGGGTTTTTTTCTGTGAAGCAAACTAATATGCTAATACTTGTATTTTTTACACTAAAATTATGTGAAATTTTTTGGAAATCATCTTGTACAGCAATCTTAAAATTAAATCTTCTAATTGCGTGATTGACGTGAACAACAGTAATCTTCTGGAACTTTGTATTATATCTTTTACAGTTTTTAAAATTAATTTTTTACAATCAAACTTTCACACCTTATGAAGATGACTTACAATTTATGAAGACGACTTACAATTTATAAAGACGATTTACAGTTTATGAAGACGACTTACAATTTTAATGAGCCAGTCCCTCATGAAATTTATTCATAAATTCTTGTAATTGATGAATAAATTGTTCAGTGACAATTGCCAAGGTTCAATTCGACTTTTAAAGCTTATGCTTAATCAATCTTCTTTGAAAAGAAGTGGAAAAAGAAATTTACAAACTATCTAATAATACTGAAAGCGATTAATTTTATAGATTATCGATTCTTTCATAGGATGTTTATAACCCCTTGCAATCGTAAATAAACTTAATTAAACAAAATTATTAAAATAACAACTTTTAGAACAATAATGATGATTTGCAAAATTTTCCTGGACTAATAAAAAAATTACGACCAATTTTTCATATGAAAGAATAGAGGAACATCAATTCCTGAAGTTTACCATTTTCTCTAACAATACATACAGATCATTAAGCATTATTATAAAAATTATTATTCTTATAAACACATAAAAATAATGGAGTACATTTTAAACTAAATATTTCGCTAAATATCTTGTTATAAATAATATTATTTCCCATTAAAACATCTAACGAAAAAAGCATTTGTGTTATTTTAAAAATTTACAAATACACACCAGTTACACGTAATTCTCAATATGTAAAAATCCTTTAATTTTATTGAAAAAAGATAATTGAAATCGGTATAAAACAAACAGCATAACAAACATAAATTGAATAGCAACGAGGGAAGATGAATCAATGAACAGTAATTCTTGTAAAATTTCCTTGTAAACAGTTAATCTTTTCACAATTACTTATTTCATAAATAAATCAAATTGATTCAGTCAAGGGCAGACATTTGCCATTACGATTCAATTATAAGTTTTCAATTGAAATTATATTCTGCAACTCGTTTTCCATTAACTTTATGCATACAAATGAATTGCTGAACTACAGATCTAACTTCATGCATACAAATGAATTTCTGAACAACAGATCAATTTTTGATCTGTGGTTCAGCAACCCATTTGTATGCATAAAGTTATTTTATAAGATATATAAACAAAAAAAGGATAAATTTTGAAATATCATTACATTGATATTTATAAATTCGTATATATTAATTTACTATGATACATTTTTTTCAAATTAAAATAATGTAAGGTTTGCTTTTTCATATTAAAGAAAGTAACAATTTGATATATGGCGTGCTGAAACCTGAGTTCATTTTCTTAAGTCGTTTTCTTTTCTAACTTTCCACCAAATTAGACTTATAAAATGTAATGATTTGAATTTAATGATAATAAAAAAATCAAATATTTCGATGAATATATTTAAAAATTGTTTTATATTTATTTTATTTTCCCCTCCCCCTCCCAAAAAAAATATCACTTTACTTTCTGAAAACCATTTTGTGAAAATCATAACTATATACGATGTAACTATGCTTCTTCCTACGCACTAATAAGAGCGCCCCCTGTGGCGTTCAGGAGAAATTGTCAGTTGGCCTACAGACTCGCATTCTACACTTACCTGGATATCTGTTTTTCGGCTTAGAAGTGGAATCCTTCTCCAGGTCTATAATCATGTCTTTAGATGTGTCACATATTGTCTGTTTGTAATTGTATGTGTGTGGTGTTGTGTGTCAATAAAGCTGTGTGTTCTCCAACCTCTGCCTCAAGTTTCTCAACACAACCACACCCAGTTACAATCCAGTTGCACAACCTTTACACTACAACATCATTTTTTTGTACATTCTTCTGTTTCAGTCAGCTATTCATGTTAAATTGCAAATAAACATTTGAATACTGTTATTTTGTGTTTTATAGATGGATGTCCTAAAATTCAGCTGTGGAAGGGAGTCTCAAAATTCATGGAAAATGTAATTTTGATATAAAATACAGGGTTTTTAATTAAAAATTGAGAATTTTGATTGATTTATAAAGTATACAGTATAGAGGTATGTATGGACTAGAATATCGTAAAAATGGCCTCCATGGCTTTGCTGGCACATACGAACTTTTTAATCGGTGTTTTACATGACTGTTTTGCATAAGTGAAGCTGAATTCGATACATCGCTCAATTTCATTCTTCAAGACGGTGGTGGTCGTGGCTTCTTGGCATAATCCTTGTACTTCCAGAGGAATCTTTATATCCCAAAGGAAAAAGTAAAACGACTTTAAATCGCATGATCTGTGCGACCAATTATAATCCCCAAAACGGGAAATTGCACTACCAGAAAATGTCTCATTCAGTAATTGAATTGTTTCTCTGGCTGTGGGACATGTAGCACTATCTTGTTGAAACTACATGTCGTCCTCATCATTTATACACAAAAAAACTGGATTATCCTGCTGCGATAGGGAGCACCATTAACTGTTATTTCCTGATCAGCCGCATTTTCGATGGAGAATCGTCCTTTGATGCCTCCAACCCAAAATCCTCACCAAACAGTGGCACGTGTGCTTCTCAGACTTTTTTGAATCCCAAATGTTACATTTTGAATGAAGAATGAATTGAATCCCAAATGAAGCCATTAAGATGAATATGAACCTGTTCACTGAAAATGATTTTGTTATCAAAATCAATATCCACTTGCTGTTCTATAATCCATCCAACGAATTCTCTTCGCTGTGCTTAATAGGTATGCTTCAGTTCTGGTAGGTATGGTTGAGGAATCAATTGAACTTTGTAAGCATGAAGATGGAAGTCTTCGGCAGGGTACTTCTCGAAATGTCCAATTCTTGAGCATATTGCTGAATTGATGAGCATGGACTTTCAGCAAAACTTTTACTAAGTGCTTCGATGGTTTTATTTGTCGAAGGACGGCCAGAGTGTCTAAGATCACAAATTGATCATGTCTCCATTTTTGGAAAGTCTCCAAGTGAATTTTTTAAATTAATCTCTTCGGAGTTGATGAAGTTAAATATCTATCCCGACCATATTTTGTACGAAAATTGCGAACCCCCTAGCTGCGAAACCCTCATTATTTTAAAATATTGCTCAGCAAGGAAAAGGCATTTTTCTTTCAAAGGCATACAGTGCTCCATTTTTAATAACCCTGTACTCTTGGCAGTCACTCTTATCTTTTTTTCGTTCACCACACTTTATCGCACAAAAGGCGTAGAATTAGAATCTTACGTGAATTTTGTGACACATTGCGTAATGTGCTGCTTATTGAAAAATTCATTCAATTCGGATTCACGCAAATTCTACAATCAAGAACCCCTGGAATTTTGCTTTAAAATGAGTTGAATTTTTCCGTAATTCATAATTTTCCGTAATTAAACCAGATCATGAACAGAGTTTCTAGATATTAATTCTGATTCAAATATTTATATATAAACTACAAATTTCAATTATTATATAAATGTTTTTATTATATAAGATCAACTGCGTTAATTAGTCGTTAAAAAATTAAAATTTTATTTAATATTATACTTCTTTATGAACACAGAAATTGTAAAACAAAAACAAAAAAAAATACTAACATCTACAAATATCACCAAAGTTTTATTAAAAGTAAAGATTTGAAATGCTAAATGAAATATAATTGAAAATTTGGTTTCAATTTACTTTTATATGTTAGGTATTATTGTAAAATTATCACACTAATTTTATTCAGAAATTTATATTACAAAATGTATCAGAATATACGACTTTAACATTAAATCATAAATTAAATGCTTCAAATAATAAAAACATAAGTGGGTTTTGAACATAAAATTGTAACAAAAAATGATACATTATTTAAGATACTTAATAATTTCATTGTTATACAAATACGAGTTTATTTTTGATAATTTATGGACTGATTACAGATTAGAATTTTTATTTTGCATGAGTTAGAATTCATTTATGTGGTATCATTTATTATAATAAAATATGTCCCCATAAATCTCAATGCTAAGGGAATTTTATGCAATGCACATATCTTTATATCTTCATGTTCCTATGAAAATATATAAAACTATGGATGATACATTTTTAAAGAAGTTGACATTTATTAATCATAATTTTCTTTACAGATATTATTAATAGCAAATGCTTATTTAAGTCATATCCGCTTTGATAGTGTACTATATAATTTGAATAGTTTATTATTTGGTTATGAAATAATTGATGACTCTTTGCCATTATGTGTAGTTATAATAAAACTAGCTTATAGATAATGTAAAAAAAAAAAAAAAAAAAAAAACTCCTTAAATACAAAACCCCCACTCAATTATCAATTTTATAGTTACATTTAACTATTATAAATGTTAATTAAAAATGCTGTTAGTAAGTAATTACTTATTTATGACACAATAACCAAAGACAATCAGTTCAAGATATACTAGAAAATTTTCTGATTAAATAATCTAAATATGAAATGAATAAAATATGATTTGCGAATTATTTTTTGATCGATTAATTTGTCAATAAAAGAATTTTACAGTATCTAAATTCTTTTTCTTACATATTTCCTGTAGGAAGTTATAAATGATTTTTAATACACAATCATAACTTAAATAAATGTATTTGGAAAAAAAAGACGAATTGTGTAGTATAAATTTTCTGAAATTCTTTTTTCGTTGGAACAACATAACTTCCATAAAAAAAGAAAAATAATTTATACTCCCTTCCTTCTTATATATATGTGTATATATAAGTATAGGTAAATGCATAATAATAATAATAATATAATATGGATAAGTATTTGTAAATGCAAATATATATATATATATATATGCAATAACAAATACTTATTTCCCTTCTGTTATTTATTGATGCCATATATTTATTAAAATTTTATTTTTGAAGCTTTATTTGTTATGGCTACTTAAGCATATGCTACAAAATAATTAGGATCAAATTTATATGGTTATTTTTAATTTTGTTTCAAGAATGAAGATAATTTAATCAATGCTCAATTTTTTTTATTAGTTAAACATGCAGTATAATCCTGTTACCTTATATATATTTTAATAAATAATACTTTTTTCAAATAAAATTCATTTCAATGTGCATATAATTATATATTAAATACATATGTATTATTCATTTAATTACATGATATCTCATCTTGCACCAGACGCACAAAAATATTTATATTTACAAAATTTTTAAATGTTATGTAATAATAAACGAGAAATATATAATGAATTGAAAAAAAAAATGAAATACAAAATAGAATATCTGGGTTGATGAATTAAAAATATAATTCATTTTTTCTATCTAAAAAAAAATTGCACTTTTAATTTCTCAATAAAATTCTATTTATTTTTATATGAATGAACTACATTCACATGAACTACTTTTAAGAAAAAATAATAAATTGATTTTATATACTTCAGCTTTTTAGCTTTCAAAATCGCTATTACTTAGACACTGTTAACCAATTCTTTACACACGATTTTAATGAGATAGCGTGCCATAACAATTAGTGCTGCCATCTATTGAGTAACTTGTGAGATGTTTTTAATTAAGATAAATTTGAAATGTGTGTGGTAGAAAATTCAAATTAATTGATTGATCACCATAAAACTAAATAAGCAATTTCAACATATTTTATAAAGATTATTGACAAAAGAATGTATATTAATTAAATATTTTTAAAAAATGTTAAGTAAAAAATATATTCTTTAAGTTTTATTTTAAAAGAAATTGAGCTTTTGTTAATTTTTAAATTTCGTTTTTATGTTTCTGTTAAATATTTTTTTTAAATTGCATAACTTATTAAAAACATGTTTTTGATTAAAATAACAATAAATAAAAATTAAATTAAAAATTAATTAATTTAATAAAAATAAAAATGTATTAATTTAATAAAATTAATAATTACTTTAATTTAAATAAAAATTAACTTATACAAAATAAAACATATAAACGATATAAAATATCTTATTTTATATAAGATATAACTTTTTAGTAATTATTCAATGGATTGTTAATTAAATCCCTTGTTCTCTTTCAGTAGGTAATATTTTTCACCATTTCACAAAAATATTTATTTGATATTACATTTTAATCCTTTTTAAAAAATAAATTTGTAGCCACGATGGAGTTAAAAGGATATAATTTTAACATTTTTTCTGTATTAAAAAATAGCTTTAATTAATTAAATGGCTTCATTGTATATCATTGTAAATATATAAATATTTGTCTAAGATAATGTTTGGATTATAGTTAATTTTGATTTCTTAATTTTAATATCTGTATCGATTGTTGACAAAGGATAAACAAATCATAATACTTAATTTAATTTTAGGGGTAAAATAAAAATATATTTATTTAATAAATATTTTTTATTTTTCATTTAAATCTCTCTGGTATCTAAATATTTATTTTAAATTTTAAAAAACTTATGATTTTGAATTTTATGGTCATCGTCTTGTTTATTACATTTATTTTAAGTGTAAAATAATTTCTAAAGAATATTTTATCATATTAAATAAACTTGCATTTTTTTCTAAGAAATAAATTAACTAAAAAAATTATACAATTTTTTCATAATATATAGTTAATCTGAGATAAACCCTCTATTTAAAATATAAAATTACATACTACTAAGTGTAGAAATAGGAGTAATTTAAAAATTTGTTTCTTTGCGAACTAAAGTAATGAAATTTATTTAAAAATTATAAACTTTATTAATAGATTTCTTTCAAACTTTAATATTTTCAAACATGCATTTGTGTTTTAATTAATTTAAATATAAAAACCAAATTTAAAATTAAACAGGGAATTTAAATAATTCATCATATAAATATTAGAATTTCTTCTTATTTAAACGCATGATAAAATTGAGACAGATATTTTATATATATAAATATAAAATATAACGACATTAATTCGAAAATTCTCCTAAAATATCGATGTATTTATTTACAAATGGAAGAAAGAAGATATAAAGGAATGATTATCAGCTATTTTTTTACTAAAAGGTTGAAATTTAAATTTGAAAATTAAGTATGAACAAAACATTAAGTACACGCAAGAGTTTCTTCTAAGCAATTTAATTATTAAAAAATAGTTTGGAAATTAACAATAAGTACGAATATTTTTTCAATTTATCTTCTAACTTATATAAGAATCGTATCTATATTTAGAATTTATTGAAAAATAAGAAAATTATTGTTTTTATTAAAACATTAAAATATGGCAATGGTTATTGGAATTTGTAAACGGAAAAAAAAAAAAAAAAAAAAAAAAAAAAAAAATGAAATCACCGTAGTAATACTGATATTATTCAAATATAGATTTATAAGCAATATTTTTATATCTTGAGTTTTGAAACCTATTTTTTTTTTTTTTTTTTTTTTTTTGTTAATATAGGATTGATTATTTTAAATTAATTTTTTTGTAAAACAAAAAATTGCAGATAAAGATAGTTTATGAGAAAGATGAAAAAATATATTTAAAATTAAAATATTTATTTCAATGTCATTTAATCAATTGAAATATTCTATTAAAATATTCAATTGAAATATTCTATCAATTGAAATATTCTATTAAAATATTCAATTGAAATATTCTATCAATTGAAATATTCATGTAAATATTCTATTTACATGAATATAATTAAAATTTATCTAGAAAAAAGGCTTTAACACAAATTATAAAATAAGAATCAAAATTATATGATTATATGAGATCAATATTTAAAAGATGAAAAATACTTAAACCACCAAATAATCAAATCACTAAGAATCCCAAGAGAGTATTATTATATTACCAGCATATAATGATGTCCGGGAAATATTGAATACATTAACAAATTATATAAAATGAAACAAAACAGGAGAGATAAAAATAAAATATTTTTACAAGTTTAAAATATAAGTACAAATTTCTATGTGAAATCCGTTGTTGCATAATAATCCAAGTGTCACTCAGCTTTATGCCATATATTGGCAATTATATGTATGCATTTAATAGCAATTTAACTACATGAGTTACTGCAACGAAAATTACCAACGAATTGTACCATTCTACGTACAGTGTGACATTTGTATGTCAAATTGTAATGTGTAATTGTGACATTTCTATGCCAAATCCTTTGTTGCATAATAATCCAAGCGACACTTAAAAGATATATATTTAGAACATAATGACATATGAACATATCGAACCTATATTGACAACCATACGTTTACATTTAATATCATTTTAATTACATGAGTTACTGCAAATTAACGAATTGTACCATTCTACATACAGTGTGACATTTGTATGTCAAATTGTAATGTGTAATTGTGACATTTCTATGTCAAATTGTAATGAGTAATTTTGACATTTCTATGTCAAATTGTAATGTGTAATTGTGACATTTCTATGTCAAATTGTAATGTGTAATTGTGGCATTTCTATGTCAAATTGTAATGTGTAATTGTGACATTTCTTTGTCAAATTGTAATGTGTAATTGTGACATTTCTATGTCAAATTGTAATGTGTAATTGTGGCATTTCTATATCAAATTGTAATGTGTAATTGTGACATTTCTATGTCAAATCCTTTGTTGCATAATAATCCAAGCCACACTCAAAAGATACAGATTTCGAACATATTGACATATGACATATGAACATATGAGCATATTGAACCTATATTGGCAACCTTATGTTTACATTTATAGCATTTTAATTACATGAGCTACTGCAAATTAACGAATTGTATTATTCCACGGAAGAAAAAAAAATTACAATCATTTATAGTAAGCTTTTTTAAGGTTAAGAATCTTGAAAATGTATGGAATAATTAGCATACGCCAGTTTAGGTTCATTACTTTTCAATTTAAACATAAATACATTTCATGTCAAATTAACAAATCAAAATCTCAATATAGTGACCAGAATATCCTCTTAAAACATTAATTTTAAATTATCTGTTTTAAAAGTCACTTTTACGAGGCATACGTTTCACATATGTAGCCCATTAAAGGGCTCTCTGTAATCTTTTATGCTGTTGCAATCCTTTGTAGCCAGTCTTAAATCTACACCGGCCTAAGTTAAAAATCGTGTACCATCAAGATTATCCCCACTCTTCCTGTCTATAGAGACTGGGGAAAAGAGTAAATGGGGAATGATATACCTTCCCCATTCAGATCCCTGGATATATAGACTCGCGTTCGGTCAATTTACACTCTTAAGTGTCCCTTGTGGTTCATCAGGTTTACTTGGGGACGAAAACAGACTTGATGCAGCAGAAAATCAATGTCAACAGTCACATTGACTCATCAAATAAAGACCAACAAGAAATTTAATTGTCCCTTGTATGATGAGCCAAGAATTTTTTTTCCCTTTTTTTTGTCCCTAAGTGCAGATAATTTTTTTTTAACAAAGGGACTGACTATAAAAAGCGTTAACAACTCTTACTTTTTTTTTTTTTTTTTTTTTTTTTTGGTGCTTTATGCAATTGCGTCCTAAGTACAAAAGATTAAAATTAAAGCCAGTGTTTTTAATTAAGAAAACATCGTAGTTTTTATTCTTTTATTTTTTTTTTTTCGATTCGGGTGTGTCCAGAGGCATTCGGGTTGGGTGTGGGTGGGTTTCTGGGAGTGCTTAATGACATTTTAAGAAACTCAATTAGCTCGTTTTCCAAGTTTTTTTTCTTTTTTTCCTTTTTATTCTTTTAAATGTGTTCTTTTTCTTTAATTTTCTTTTTTCTTTTTTTTCTTTCTTCTCGCCTCCAGCAGAAGTGTTCCTGCCTAACCGATTCGAATGTAGAATAAGGTGAAATAGTTTTCAATAGAATGAGAATGAAAAAAAAAAATTAATTAGACCTGAAATAGGATGTTTCGTCGTAACTAAAAGTTCTGCGTTCGTTATGCAAGTGAAAATTTTTGTCGGTCATTAAAAAGGGCCGTGAGAGAAGAAATTAGCTTCAAAGTTTGGGATTTTTATGAAAATATTATGTATTTTATATTTCATAAAAAAAAAAGTTACAAGAATTTCAACGAAACTTTCTCAAGAAGTAAATATTTGATTACATTTAATTTTTATTACTACAAGCAAATAATTTTAGATTTTTTTTTTATGAATTATAATCATAATAAAATCATTTATATATTTTTATGCGCATATTTTATAAAAAGACAATTTAATATGTTTATCTAGTTGAATTTACTTTAGTAAATTCAATTTATATTCTCATCATTTATCATCATTATCTTCAGATCAATTATTATCAGATAATTATCATAATTTTCATCATTATCATCAGATCAATTATCATCATTATCATCTGATCAATTATCATCATTATTATTATCATCATCAGATCAATTATTATTATAATTATCATCAGATCAATTATCAAAATTATCATCAGATAAATTATCATCATTACCATCAGATCAATCATCATGAGATAAATTATTATCCTCATTATAATTATCACCATAGGATCAATCATCATGAGATAAATTATTATCATAATTAGCATTACCGTCAGATCAATTATCATCATTATCGTCAGATCAATTATCATCATTATCATTATCATCAGATGAACATTTATTCATGCGATTTGTGATACAACATAGGAAAACAAAAGTTACAAAATATGTAAAACTTGCATTTGTGGCAAATGTATTAGAAAACAAATATATTAAAATACCTAATTCAACTTTAAAAAATGAGTTACATTATTTGATTCCATAAAAATTATAAAATCAACAAGTATGAAAGTGGAATGAAATAATAAAAAATCATTTTACAAAAATTTTTCATATAATTTATTTAAAACAATTAGGTAATTGTAAATATTTTCATATATTGTCTATCAGGCTGAAAATATTTGGCTCAGATAAAATATTTTACTATATTATTATCACTCAATGAAAATAGAGCAAAGCCAATAATCCAATTTAATTTTTCAAAAGATTCTATTTAACATTGAAAAACGAAAGAATTGCAAGAAATAATAAATGCATAAATATTTGTTTCCCTTCATTTGAGAACGTATTTGAGTAACTACTGCAAGTTTTAAGCCCTTAAATTAATTAAATGCATTAGTATTATGCATTTATCAATGTCTCTTTTAATTTCAATGAAAAAAAATCATAGATAAGTGAAAATTCCAACATTTTAAAAATAATTAATATTTGTTCTGGATTGATTTATATCTTGTTAAAATAATTCCAATAATTGAATTATTGCATGCCAAGAATAATTTTAAAGGAAAAAAATAGTATAAAATATTTTTAAGTCCATTAATATTGATGTATAATCCAATTTGAAGTTTTGAAGTTAAAACTGGATTTAATTTTAGGATATATTCTTCGTTACTCCTTTAACACTAATGGAGTACCTAATTTTTTGTAATTTAAAAAAAGGAAGATATTGCTGATAAGATAAAGCAATATATTAAGATAAAATATTGCTTTAAACTCATTGCTGGAGGATGGTAAAACTGTTTTTTTTTTTGTTATCAAAAGATATATTGCATAAGTTACTGAAACATTAATTTAAAAAAGCAATCCTCCTTCCAACTAACCCTGTGACATTTCTTTTTCATTTGTATTGTCAGAGAATGGTACATAAATTTGCTAAGTTATTAGAATTTTTATGATGATAATACCGCTTTGGTACATGTGCATTCTGCTCCAGAATCGAATAACAGGAAGAAATGCCAGCTTGGTAGACTCTCAGACAATTATTTTTCATTTGTGACAAGACATAAATAGTTCTGCCACACCACAAAAGTTTAACTATGTTCCTTTTCTTCAAAAATTAGTGCACAAATTAACAAAAGATAGATGTTTGTTGATGATTGTCACAAACTTTAACCATAATGCTCATTTTTCAAATTTAATGACTGAAGTACATTCCACCAGTTGAATTGACTTGACATCTTAGCTTATTCACTCTGAAGCTTACAGCTTATTCACTCTGAAACTAGACACAAAACCATTTTTAAAGATTAATCTTAAATAATTAAATTAGAAACATATGCTGTTGGAGAATACCAGTAATTCTGATAAGACAGCAATTCAGATGTGTTTCAAATGTTAGACTTTCAGACAATTATTTCTCATTTGTGACAAGATTCAAAACCAAGACATCAAGCAGTAATGTACCACCACAAAGATTTACCTATGCTCCTTTTATTCAAACATTAGTGCATAAATCAACAAAAGGATAGAGGTTTGTCGAAGACTGTCAGGATAATTTATCCATAATGTTCATTTTTCAAATTTAATGACTGAAGTACATTCCACCAGCTGAATTGACCCAACGTCTTTAGCTTATTCACACTGAAATTGGACATAAAACCATTTTTTAACGATTAATCTTAAATAATTAAAATAGAAACGTATACTGTGTAAGAATATCAGTAATATCATTACTAATTCTTACGTACTTCAAATTGAAGCACAATTCTTATCTTTCATCAACATTCCTTCTCAGGAACAAATGTATTTCGAAAGTCGCTATTTCAGGAACTAGGACATACGACATTCGGACACCAATTAGACACGAGCAGAAAGTCTGCATTATTAGGACAATTAATAAGAAGGATAACTCTCGCAAATACCACGACTTGGCATGGGTATAATGAGAAGTAATGACGGCAAATGAGTCTTTCAGAATTGAGACCTTACGGAACTGAGCAAAGATGCCAGAAATTCCTATAGGGACTTCTATTAAATGAAGCCGGAGCTATGGATGGCTGAAATTAAGGTGAGATTGTCTCATCTTTTATTCTTAAGTGGAGAATAAAGGGTAAGAAAGGTATTTGGGGAGGATTGTGAAAGATTAATAATGGACTTACATAGTAAATAACCGAGCCAAAGCTCTGGTTTTGGTGCAACAAAATTTATTCTACCTCAAATGTGATATAAATTATTAAAAGGTATAAAACATTTAATCGGAAAATGATATCAGAAATTAATATTGTGTATTATTGGCTTTATTAACTACCAACTAAACAACTCTCTCTACAAAGTTTTACTTATGTTCATTTTAATTAGACTTTTTATGACTGCACAAATCAACAAAAGATAGAAATTTCTTAAAACCATATCTTGTTGATTTGTTTGCCATAAACTTTACCTGGATTTAAGATGAGATTATCTCCTTCTTTATTCAATGTAAAATAAAGATATTTGGGGAAGATTGATAATTGGATTAATAATTGGCTTACATAGTAAGTAACTAAGCCAAAGCTCTGGTTTTGGTACAACCAAATTTATTCTACCTCAATTGTGATAAAAATTATTAAAAGCTACAAAACATTTCTGTGAAAAAGGATATTAGAAATTAATATGGTGTATTATTGGTTACATTAACCAAAGAGTCTGGTCACTCTATAAAATTTTACTTATGTTCATGTTCCTTTTATTCAGAAATTCGACATTTCCTGACTGCACAAATTAACAAAAAATGGAAATTTCTTAAAACCATATCTTGTTGATGATTTGTTTTCCATAGTCTTTACCAATAATCTTTGACTGGAATTAAGGTGACATTATCACCTCTTTTACTAAGTGGAGAATAAAGATATTTAGGGAGGATTATAAAAAAATAACAATGAACTTACAGGAAAAATAACCAAAACAAAGCCCTGGTTTGGTACAACAATATTATTCTACCTCAAATGCAACATATTTATAAAAGTTAAAAAACATTTATTTCGAAACTGTTATTAATAATTAATAATATGTATATTATCAGAATATTGGAGTAATTAAATAAAAGATGATTGTGAAGATTACTAATGGATTTGCATAGCAAATAACTAAGCCAAATCTCTGGTTTTGGTACAACACAATTTATCAATTCACCTCAATTGTGATATAAATATTAAAAGCTACAAAACATTTCTCTGAAAAGATAACAGAAATCAATATTTTGTATTATTTACATTAAATCAATTAAACAGCATTGTCACTCTACAAATTTTACTTATGTTTATTTTATTCAGAAATTATATATTTTATGACTGTACAAATCAACAAAAGATGGAAATTTCTTAAAACTATTTTTCGTTGATGATTTGTTTTCCATAATCTTTACCATCATCTTTGCCTGGAATTAAGGTGACATTATCACCACTTTTATTAAGTGGAGAATGAAGACCTTTAGGGAAAATTATAAAAAATTAACAATGAACTTACAAGATACATAACGAAGACAAAGCCCTGATTTTATACAAAAATATTATTCTACCTCAAATGTGATATATTTATAAAAGTTAAAAGCATTTATTTCGAAACTAATATCAATAATTAATATGATGCATTATCAGAATATTGGATTAATTAAATAAAAGAGGATTGTGAAAGATTAATAATGGACTTACAGGATAAATAACTAGACCAAAACTCTGGTTTTGGTACAACAAAATTTATTCTACCTCAATCGTGATATAAATTATTAAAAGTTATAAAACATTTCTCTGAAAATGATAACAGGAATTAATATTTTGCATTATCTGATATATTAGCTATCATCTAAACAGTCCTGTCAGTCTACAAATTTTACTTATGTTTTTTTCATTCAGACATTAGACATTTTATAATTGCACAAATCAACAAAAGATAGAAATTTCTTAAAACACTATCTTGTCGTTGATAGTTTGTTTGTCATATTCTTTACTGATAATCTTTGCCTGGAATTAAAGTGAGATTATCTTCTCTTTTATTAAGTAGAGAATAAAGAATAAGAAAGATATTTGGTGAGTTTGTGAAAGAGTAATCATGGACTTGCAAGGTAAATAATCAGAAAAAAGCTCTGGTTTTGGTACAGCAAAATTTATTCTACCTCAAATGTGATTTAAATTATGAAAATGTATAAAACATTTTTTTATGAAAACTGATATCAGAAATTAATATGGTGTATTATAGGCTACATTATCTAAACAGTCCTGTCATTCTATCTAAACAGTCATGTTCATGTTTTTTATTCAAATATTAGGCATTTCCTGATTGCACAAATCAACAAGATAAAAATTCTTAAAACCATATTTTGTAGATGATTTGTTTGTTATAATCTCTGCCAATAATCTTTACCTGGAATTAAAGGGAGATTATCTTTTCTTTTATTAAGTTAAGAATAAAGATATTTGGGAAGGATTGTAAAATATTAATAATGGCCTTACAGGGCAACTAACCAAAACAAAACTCTGGTATTAGTATAACAAAGTTATTCTACCTCAAATGTGATATATTTATAAAACTTAAAAAAATTACTTTGAAAAATGATATGAGTTATTAATATGGTGTATTATCAGAATCTTGGACTGATTAAATATTCAATATAGGTAATGGATATTCCAAAAGATTTTAAAGAAATTCGTGTTTCTCATTCTTCTTTTAGTATAATAATTTATTTATCTCAATTTACTAAGTAGGTTTCATCCCAAACACGAAAATTTTATTTATGTAGGATGATGAAGGATAATGAAAAAAGGATGATGAAGATAGATCTTGGAAATAATTAATAATGATGATGATCGATAATATCTTTTTAATGCAATTTATGTCGTCAAATTTACTTTTATATTAATTTATATCGAAAAATTATTTTTATTTATATCACTATCTATAATGTCTCCTCTTATTTAAGTCAAAATATATTGAATATAAAAGTTTTGAAGATAATGGTGCCTTTTGTGAACATTATTTTATAAAATTTTTTACATCGTGTTCTATAATGTAAATCATGAAATGGACACCTACTATTAGAGAGAAGGTTGCTGTTTTCAAAAATGATGTTCAGAAATAATTGTCATATGCTTGCACGTATGAGAAAAACTTAGAAAAACTCCCAAGTAATAGCCTCGATCGATGGCTTACATATACTGTCATAATCGCCAGCAGATAATGCAACGTTTGCCATCATTGAATGCGAGTAAATGTTATTTTGCACCTGCAATCATTACTTCAAGTTTATGGGTCTTCCAACTAAAGCTGAAAAATCGACATGAATAATTTGTCAGTTGGAAAAACTAATAATCGAAAGTATAGTATACTGGAAAGTTTTAGATTAGTATAAATTTAATTGAGGTTAAGTTGACTTTCAACTTTCCATCTATAAATATCTCAAAGAACTATGGAGGTTGAGGATCATGGATTACATAAAACTAACTAAAGACTTTTTTTTTTCATGAAATAAATGTTTTGAATTTAAAAAGATCTATCAATAAAAATTTGCAAATCAACAATTCGATTATTTTAAATTTGAATTTAATATTTGAATTCTGAATTAAAAAAATCAACATATAGATAACTTCTACAATATTTTGATGTGGTTCGAAATTTAATGGTGAGAACTTTAATCCCGACAAGAATTATTGCTGATTATTATGATTATATATATATATATATATATCATTAATGATAATTTTTATTATATTTATAATTATTTATTATTATAATTATATTTATAAATACTGATTATGAAGATTTATTGATTTGAAAGTAAAATAAAATTCCAAAGCAATTTATTCATTAACATAATAAAAAAATGGGGATATATAATGGTGGTGTGAGGAATATTAATAATGATTATTTTTAAGTATTAATTTATGTTGAAATATTTAGTTCTGGTTTCTTATTATGTAGACATTAATATCAATTTAAATGTTATTAAAGATAAAATTCTTAAAGAGTAAAAAAATGCGAGTACATTTTCGTCAATTATTATATCAATATTATTTTATCATTTTTAGCTGTCAACTGTAAGTACTAATTGAATTCATAGTTATATTTTCAATTAATAATGAATTTTATGAAGATTAAATAAGATAACCTATTTAATATATGTTCTTTTTATTAAAAACGTTTCAAAATAAATTGTAAATTATAAATTATAAGCATTATCTTCAGTCTGCCTTTAAATATATTTACTTTACGATAAAGATCAAAATTATAAAGGTCTTTAAACAAAATTAAAATTTTCGTAATAATGAATTCTATATTAATATTTTATTAAGAATATTAAACTTCTCGAAAAGCAAATAAAATGAAAAAAAGTAATCTTCTTGTTGCACATCATAAAATTCTAACACAAAAGCAGACGATAAATGATGAATAAAAAAAAATATTGTCAAACGATATTTAAAAACTAAAATTACATTATTAGAAAATTTACTTTTATAATAATGGCAGCTAATCATGATCATATTACACAATTAACGTTAAAATACACCATTAAACAAAAATTGTTTCAAAAACGTGAAATCGATACCTTTTTTACTTTTTTCCGTATCATATAATTATAATACTTTCTTAATAAAATTAAATTTTTGATGGAATCAACGTTTAATATTTATTATTTTTCATGGACGAAAACTATCGAATTATAATAAAAAAATCATTTGCACGTTTTTCATTTACTTTTAATGGCCATAAAGAGTTCTAAACAATCAATATAACTTATTTAAATATTAAAATACTATTATTTTTTTAATTCAAATGAAATTTAAAATGATATTTTATTTCAAAGCATAATAAAGATGAAAAAAATATTTAAATCTGGAAGTGGGTATTTTAAAACAGTTTGATGAAAGTATGTCTTTATGCTATTTCCTAATGGTATTTTCAATCAATAAAAAGATAAGAGTTATGTTCAGAAATATAAAATATATATTTTATTTCTTTTATAATATATATATAAATGGAAATAGTGTGCTTTTGTTTGAATTTCTGAATTCCTTATATTTAGTTAACTATCATTTAAAATAACATTTATTCTAGTTTCATTTCAGTATCTACGTCTCAGTTTATATTAACTACGCTCCTAATTAAGATTATTTAGGAATATTTTAAACTTAAGGGCTTAACAAAGAACTAATTACGATAAAATATAAAATAACAATGTAGAATAATAATTACGCTTTACAAAATGCTTATTAAAATATTCCTTTACTTAAAACATCTTGTTAATAATTAGATATGCTTTAGTTTGATTTAATATATATTTACTTTGAAGATTATTTTTAACCTATGCAAAACTTATTAAAGTTTTGCGTAGGTTAAAAATAATTTTTGAAAATAATCTTTAAAAATAATCTTTTGAATTTTGAAAAGTTTAGAATTAACATATTCACCTGAATTAATTTTCTTTTATGGGGCTCATATTGTAAACTACAACTATCAAATGTATCCAATTAATTATTGCTTCGTGGTAAATTTGTTTAATTAATGGTTTTGGCCTCTAATATTCTAACCATTTATCAATTATTTGACACATTCTCTTATTAATAAAGTCATTGATCATGATTCCTTTACACCAAATTTAATAACAATGACTTCAGATTAATTTAAAACATAAGCTATTCATTTTAATCACAATAACATTGTATAATAAAAAAATATGCTGTTGTTTAGCAATTAAAAGTTTGTACAACATCGTGAGCAATCTGTTTTATTAAGCTAATTTGTCATAAGCCAAAAGAGCATATTTTACCTAAATAAATTATTTTGTTTATTTATTTTTACCTCTTTATAATAATTGAATTTAATTAAAGGTAAAAAAAAAAAAAAAGGTATTTAGTTAAGGACTGAAATAACTATTCAAAAACAACAGAATATTTACAATTTAAAATTTAAATGAGAATTTCTTAAAATATTAAAATATTTTTTATTATAAAACTTACTTTGATTTCCTGTTCACAATTGAATGTTTAAATGAATATTTATTAGTGGATTTAATTTGTTATCGTATATGATTTAGTAAAATGCACTACAGACTTAAATTCGGTAATTGTTAATGGAATTTATTTTAACCTAAATAAATTAGTGTACCTAAAAAAATTATTTTTATTAGATTGGTTACTTTTAGCTCTTTGTAATATATGAATTTAATTAAAGGTAAAAAAAAAGGTATTTAGTTAAAAACTGAAATAACTATTAGAAAACCACAGTGTATTTGTCTAAAATTTAAATGAGAATTTTTAAAAATATTAAAATGTTTTTATTAAAAAATTTAATTTAATTTTTTGTTCGTAATTGAATAATTAATTCAATATTTATTAGTGGATTTAATTTGTTATCTAATATGATAACAAATTAGTTGATTTATTTTAGTAAAATGTACTACAAATTTAAATTCGGTATTTTTTAATGGAATTTATTTTAACCTAAATAAATTATTTTTATTTGATTGGTTACTTTTACCTTTTTGTTATAATTGAATTTAATTAAGGTAAAAAAGTATTTAGTTAAAAATTAAAATAGTCACTCAAAAACTACTACAATTTTTTCACTGCCTAAATTTAAATGAGATTTTTTTAAAATAGTAAAATATTTTTGTATTATAAAACTTACTTTAATACTTTGATCGTAACTGAATATTTAATTCAATATTTATGAGTGAATTCAACTTAAATTATAGATGATTTATTTAATAGTTATTTATTTAACTTGTTATTAGAGATGATTTAGAAAAAAGGTAATAGAGACTTAAATTCGTTTTTTAATGGAATTTATTTTAAAAAGTGTCATTTGCTTGAGAGATATGTATTTCTTCATAAAAATTGATAGGACCATTCCATTTTGTATAGTATAAATATTACGTATCGCCCACTGAAAATCTAAAATGCTTTTATTACTCACATTTTATACACTAAATTGATAAATTACACAGTTATGGACTTTAAAGACGACTTTCTATTAACTTAAAAAATTAAATAACCATAAAATTATATCTGCTCTGAGGTTCCTAACTATATGAAATTAATTGATTACATAAAATTGAAATAAAATCCATTACTTTTTATGTACTAAATAATTGAAAATAAACTAAATTTTAATCCATAATCACACGTATATTTTGATCTTGATGAATAAATATCCCCTATTTTTTAAGCACTAAATAACAACTGACGATATGATTTTATAATAAACAGTGTAATACACTACTGGCCACTAAAATTGCTAAACCAAGAACGCGACATGCTACAGACTTGAAATTTAAACGACAGGAAGAAGGTGCTGCGATATGCAAACGATTAGCTTTTCAGCGCATTCAGATAAACCCCATTTAGGCACCGGTAGCGACACCTAAAGTGTGTTTAAATGAGGAAATTGTTCAACCTGTTTCTCATACACAAATTGCATTCGAACGTTGTTGCCAGGTGAAAAGTTGTTGTGATGTCTCGTGTAAGAAGCAGAAATGCGTACCAGCACATTTCTGACTTTGATAAAGATCGAATTGTAGCGTACCGGTATTGCAGTTTATCGTATCGCAGAATTGTTGTTCGCGTCGGTCGAGATCCAATGATTGTTAGCAAAATATGGAATTGATGGATTCAGGACGGTAATACAGAACGCCGTGCTGGATCTCAACGGCCTCCTATCATTAACAGCTGATTAGACAGGCAAGTTACCCTCATGGACTTAATGGATCGTGTAGCCCCGTCACGACCCCTGAGTCAAGAATTGGGGTCGTTTGCAAGACAACAAGTGTCTCCACGAACAGTTCGACGATGTTTGCAGCAGCATGGACTCTCAATTCGGAAATCAGGGCTGCGGCTACCCTTGACGCTGCATCACAGACAGGAGCTTCTTCAATGGTGCGATCAACGACGAACCTGGGCGCAAGAATGGTTTGACGTCATTTTGCGCTATTTTGATATTGTGATATTTTTTGATAATGTGATATTTTTTGATATTGTGCTGTGGGGTGCTATGGATACACCCCATCTCGGTCACATCTTGTTCGCACCGACAGCACTTTGAACAGTGTACGTTACATTTCTGCTGTATTACGACCGGTGGTTGTAAACTTTATTTGAGCCCTGAGCAAAATCTACGTTTCAGCAGGACAATACATGACAGGATATTGCCTGTATTGTGCGGGCCTTCCTTAATACAGAAAATGTTCGGCTGTTGTCCTGACCTGTACATTCACCATATCCTTTGCCAATAGGAAACGTCTGGCCCATCATTGACGAGTGACTGGCTCGTCCCCATACGCCAATCACTACGGTTGATGAGCTGTGGCATCGTGATGAGCCTGCACGGGCATCTGTACCTGTACATGCCATCCAATCTCGGTTTTACTCAAAGCCTAGGCTTATGAGTACTGTTATTATTGTCAGAGGTGGTTGTTCTGGGCACTGATTTCTCAGAATCTATGCATCCAAATTTCTTGCAAATTTAATCACTTGTTATTTCCAGTATAATATATTTCTCAAATAATTATCATTTTGTTATCTGCATTTCTTCCTGGTGCAGTAATTTTAATGCCCAGTAGTGTAATAAGATAAAATACAAATAAAAAATTTAAAAAGGGGAAAACGTTACTAATAAAGTTGATATGCGAGACATCCGTTTGGTAAGCAATTATATTAATTTATATTATTTACAGAAAAAAAAAATTATAATGCATTGCTATGAATATAATTCAAATAAGCAACAAAAGAATTCAAATAAGCAACAAAAGAATTCAAATAAGCAATAAAACAAAAACAAACCAAACCAACAAAAAAACAGGATACAGTACATATTATTGTAATAAAAGTAATGGTTGTGAAAACTGTATCATGGTAAATCAAATCATACTTATATAAGCATTTAAATATTAATTTAATTGTTAACATTTGTCTAAATCATATCACCAGTGTATTCTGAATTTCTTATGCTATACCTACTTTTAATTACCATCTCTATTATAATGAGATTCCTGTGAAAATGAAAATTAATAAAGTTTCTTATAGCATTTCCTAAATAAAGTTAAGATTAATTATGTTAAATATTCAAGAAATTTCATTACTTCTCAACAAGTTTAAACTTTTGCTGATGAGCAAATTGACTAGAGTAGGAGCCGCTGAAGATTGAAACGACCCTCAAATAATGGGCAGAGCTTCGGCGTTTCTGAAACAACGCAGTTTCATTCACAACACTGCGTTGATTAGATTAGGCGCCTCTTCTAACGAGAGGAGTAAGTGCTTCCTCCTCGCCATCCATCTTTTTGACAGTTTGGAATAAAGTTCCGAGCATGAAGAGCACATGAGATGTCTCATCTGTTTAAAAAGACGTAATATCAAGCCCAGAACTCTTCCATCCTGTGAATAGCCTCCAGAGATCTCAAACTGAGCATTCGACTAAATGGTTTAGAGGATGTCTAGAGGAGGAAAATATTAAAACATTTTTACATTTCAACCTTAAGGTTTGGTTGTTTGATTGGAAAGCAAGGCGTTGAGATTTTAGTTTTAATTTTTTTGTCGCAAATTAAAAATTGCGCTATTTATTAATGAGTAAAGAAAGTAAGTAAGTAACGACCAGTTCTGATTTGGTTTGGGTATTAATTAACCGTAGTTTATCACTGGCCAATTCTTACACTTAATTTCTTAGCTGCTTGAATATTTTTAATCACTCTTTCTAAACATCTTAAATAATATAATGAATACTCCTTATTTTTGATTTGTACTTTTTTTAATGGTATGTTTTTGTATTGTAAAACATTTCAACTTTTTTCAATGCAATACATTCTTTTTGCAAATTTTTTCAATATTTAAATAATATATTCACACAATGTTTTGATGTGAATTGTTTCTCATATTGCTTTCTGTTTCTTTAATAATTGCTTAGATTCTTTCTGATAATTACTACTGTATTTTTTTTTATAAAATAATATGTTTTGTGGTGTAGTATTAGTGGTAGTCGTATTATACACGGACCTATATTTTAAAGTTGATTTTGAATCACTACAAACATTCATGAGACCGCCGAGACTAGAACCCGAAGGCATCTAGTGACAGAGCGCTAATTACTCGTCCATCAGGTCCATTTGCATATTTACTGATTAAAAATCTACTGTAATAGGCGTAATGGTTGTGAAAATTGTACCATGATAAATCAATTCATAATTACATATGCATTTAAATATTAAGTTTTAGTTACCATTTGTATAAACCATATCACAATCATTCATAATTTTTTATACTATTCCGACTTTTAATTACCATCTCTGTTAGATCGAGTTTACAGTGAAAATGAAAATTAATAAAGTTTCGTATCGCCTTCCCGAAATTAAGTTAAGTTTAATTATGCTAACTATTCAAGAAATTTATTACTTCTCAACAAGTCCGCACTTTTGCTGATGAGCAAATTGACTAGATTAGGAGCCGTTGAAGATTGAAACGACCCTCAAATAATGGGCAACGCTTCGGCGTTTCTGAAACAACGCAGTTTCATTCACAACAGTGCGTTGATTAGATTAGGCTCCTCTTCTAACGAGAGAAGTGAGTGCTTCCAACAGAAATGCTTCCTCCTCGCCATCCATCTTTTTGACAGCTTGAAATAAGGTTCTGAGCATGAAGAGCACATGAGATGTCTCATCTGTTTAAAAAGACGTCATTTCAACCCCACAGTTCTCCAGCCTGCGAATAGCCTCCAGAGCTTTCGAGCTGAACAATCGACTAAATGGTTTAGATGATGTCTTGCCAGCGATAAATATTAAAGCATTTTTATAATTCAACCTTAAGATTTGAGATTGAGATTTTAGTTTAAATTTGTTGGCTGTGAGTTAAACATCATGTTATTATTTGATAATAAATTTAATTATAGTTTTGATTTTCCCCATTCTTATGTAGTTTGGGTGTTAATTAATCTTAGTTTTTCGCCGATTAATTCTTACATTTCCTAACTGCTATTCATTTTTCTAGTCACTCATTCTATTCATCTTAATTGATGTAAAGCATATTCCTTGACTTTTGATTTATTCATTTTTAAATGGTGTATTCATTGTATTGTAACGCATTTCAATTTTTTTAATACTATATCATATAGTTTTTTGCTTTTTTTCTTATCCCACTTGGCAGACAGCAACATCTGGGCCAAGTCCAAGAACCCTTATAGTCTCATGGAAACTGGATGCAGCTTCAGCTGTGATGGAGCACCCGTTGGTAGGTGGTCTGACTTGGCTCCGTGATGCTGGAGAAGGAGAGCAGTGCTTTCCGGGAGGACTTTTAGGGTGAACTACCCCACATTTCGGCATCGTAGGGGGGAAACCTTGAAAACTCCAAACCAGGTAGTCCAACTTATGAGGCAAGATGCTGAAAGTCACAAATGATCTCGAGGCACAGTTTTTTGAAACAGTGTGAACAACAAAGCCGGTGGTGGATTGTATTAGTATCTAATAGTATGATATTTATTGTTAGTAGTATAATTGTATTAACATGTTTATTATTAGTATAATTGTATTAGTATCTATTAGTATAATTTATATCTATTAGTATAATCTTTATTATAAATAAACGATAAATTCTTATATAAACCTTTTTTTTTTTTTTGTAATATGAGATTCAGTCTTAAACAAAGCCTTGTACCTTAAATGATAAAAAAAAAAAAAAAACTTAACCGAAAATGCAATAAATCGTAAATACATATATATATATTTGTAAATACACTCAAGATCCAAAACATTATGACTACCTGTCAATAACGAGTTGGCCCACCTTTGGCGCGCAACACAGCTTCAACCCGCCTTGGCATGGATGCCACAAGTCTTTGGTAGATGGCCGGAGACAGATTGTACCAGATGTTTAAGCAACGGTCACGCAAATCCGAGATATTGCGAATTGGTGGTCTTTGAACTCAGAGCTACCTTTCCAGGACATCCCAAATGTGTTCTATCGGATTGAGTTTCCGGTGAGTTAGGCGGTCAGGACATTAACTGGAATTCAGCATCATGTTCCTGGAACCACTCCAACACAATTTTAGCCTTGTGACAAGGGGCGTTGTCCTGCTGGAACATTCCACTTCCAGCTGGAAAAACAGAGGCCATGTAAGGGTGCAACTAGTCTGAATGATGTTCAGATACCCTGCAGCATTCATGGTCTGCTCTACCACAACCACGGGTCCCAGAGACGCCCAAGAGAAAGTCCTCCAAAGCATAATACCTCCACCTCCGGCCTGTGTATGACCTACTGTACATTGAGGGAGCAACTGTTCGCCTGGAAGACGACGTATCCTGACACGGCCATCGGCGTGATGAAGGACAAACCGTGATTCATCTGACCAGGCACCTCTCTCCCACCGATCCATGGACCAGTCACGATGTTTCTGGGCCCAGCGCAGGCGCAGTTGGCGATGACGCTTGGTCAGCAAAGGCGCACGAGTGGGACGTTTGCTGCGTAGCCCCATATCCAACAGTGTCCGCTGAACAGTGTGATCCGATAGTATTCTACTTGGCCCTGCATTGTATTGGGTTGTCAGCTGAGCCACTGTCTGGCTCCGGTTTTGCTTCCCCATGCCAGACAGTCTCCGACGACCTTTTTCTTTGTTAGCGTGGGGACGTCCAACATCATGTCGTCTACTGCTAGTTTCATCGTCAATCATCCACTTTGCATAAGTATTAACAACTGTCGATCGTGAACAACCCACGAGTCATGCAGTTTTGGAAATACTTGTTCCGAACCTTCGAGCCATTACAATCTGCCCTCTATCAAAGTCGCTTAGATCCGCAGCCTTTCCCATCACACACAGAAGTAAGTGAAAGAATGATTCTTCAGACTCTCCAGCATCAGTTAAATACCACTTCCACCTGATCACGTGCCTTCCACGTCATCCAGGCGAGTTCATTGCAAAATGTAGGGGTGGTCATAATGTTTTGGCTCTTGAGTGTACATATACGTTTTTATCCACTATCTATGATAAATTCTTACAAGGTTGATTTTTATTTATCATATCAATTGTATACAATTATTTTCCCATTTTAATTTTAATTCCAATCCTAAATAAAATTTTAGCAATCTGAAAATTACATCTTAGTTAAAAGAAATTTTTAAAGAATTATTATATAGTTTCTCGAATTGTGATAATTCATTTCAAAAATGTCATTACAACTGAACATACAAGAATAACTTTTACTGATGATCAAAATAACTATATAAAATAGTAATATAATATAGTATCTTTATCATATGAATTAAATATTTATTGCTTGCAAACTTTAAAATTACATTACATATATATATTCTGACCAAATTATACAAAATTACTCTAAATTTTACTTTCCACAAAACACATATTTCTTATGCTATGATTTATCTTTATTTACATGAGAGTTTATAATTATATACTATCATTAAAATTAGTCTAACTATGATTCACACTATTACTTATTTAACAGCAAACACTTTTGTTGATTAGCAAATTGCTTATACCAGAATTGTTCAATGTTGAATTGTATAAATTCATTTTGTTAGTACTATACACATACGAAATACACTGAAGTGACAAAAGTCATGGGATAGCAATATGCAAATTTTCAGATGGCAGTAACATCGCGTAGAACAGGTATAAATGCGCAGTGCTTTCGTAGAGCTTTCATTTCTGTTCAAGTTATTCATGTGAAGAGGTTTTGACGTGATGATGACCGCACGACGGGAATTAACAGACTTTGAACGCGGAATGTTAGTTGGAGCTAGACGCATGGGTCATGCCATTTCGGAAATCGTTAGGGAATTCAACATTCCCAGATCCACTGTGTCAAGAGTGTGCCGAGAGTATGAAATTTCAGGCATAACATCCCACCATGGACAGCGCAGTGGTCGACCGCCTGCACTTAACGACCGAGACCGGCAACGTCTGCAAAGAGTCGTAATTTCTAACAGACAAGCAACACTGCGTCAAATAACCGCAGAAATCAATGTGGGACGTACAAGGGACTTGTCTGTTAGAACTGTACGGAGAAATTTGGCTTTCTTGGGCTATTCCAGCAGAAGACCGACTCGAGTGCCTTTACTGACAGAACGACATCGCTTGCAGCGACTCTCGTGGGCACGTGAGCATATCGGTTGGTCCCTAGATGAATGGAAAAGGGTGGCCTGGTCCCATGAGTCACGATTTCAGTTGGTAAGAGCTGATGGTAGGGTTCGAGTGTGGCGCAGACCCCACGAAGTCATGGACCCAAACTGTCAGAAGGCATTGTTCAAGCTGGTGGTGGCTCCGTAATGGTGTGGGCTGTTTTTTCATGTCATGGACTTGGTCATCTGGTGCGACTGGACTGAACATTGACTGGAAATGCTTATGTTCAGCTACTTGGAGATCACTTGCAGCCATTCATGGACTTCATGTACCCAAACAGCGATGGGATTTTTATGGATGACAATGCGCCATGTCACCGGGCCACAACTGTTCGCGATTGGTTTGAAGAACATTCTGGACAATTCCAACGAATGATCTGGCCACCTAGATCGCCCGACATGAATCCCATCGAGCATGTATGGGACATCATCGAGAGGTCTGCTTGTGCCCAAAATCCTGCACCATCAACGCTTTCACAATTATGGACGTCTATCGAGACAGCATGGCTCAATATTCCTGCAGAAGACTTCCAACGACTTGTTGAGTCCATGCCACGTCGAGTTGCTGCACTTCGCCGGGCGAAAGGAGTGCCGACACGATATTAAGAGGTATCCCATGACTTTTGTCACTTCAGTGTATATAAAATATATTTATTGTATTAAATAATTCTTGTCACCCTTTGAATACAAATGATATTAATAATATGCAGTATAGTTATTAGAATACATATAAATTTTATTACATTTTACTAAGCCCAACTAATTTTAATTTTCGCAAACCCAACTTCCCGAATTTTGGATTCAGTCTCATTTAAATGAAAATACCAATTATAACATTCAAGCAATTAAGTCAGTTTACATCTGCTTACTATTCAAGATATTTATTAGTTTTCAACAAGCACGGAATAGTTACTGCCGAAGAAAATGTTTCACAGTAAAACTACCAGATATGTAAATCTAGTAAATCATAACTTAGATTGCTGCAGATTTACTTGCAGAGCATTAACCAAAGTAGCATTGTTAATGAAATTTGAATTCCTAATAAAGTATTAGTATGTATGTACTGTGGTACAAAATGTATTAATATTAATTAATAAGTAATAAAAACTTTACTAAAAATCCTCACATTTATCTAGAATTATTAATATTATACAATACAATTATCGCTTATGTAAATCACAGAATTATTGTAAATCTTAATTCCCATACTCCACCACACTTAAGATGAGTTACGTCTTATTTGAATGAAACAAATAAGTAATACATAAGTCTTAAAAATAAATTAGCTTATATATGCTAACTATTCAAGAATTTAGAAAGAGTATACTTTTGCATAAACAAATTTGTCCAAGTAAAGATTCCTGTAAAATGTTTATATATTAAATGTTGTTGTTGTTACATTTATCCCCCTTTGTCGACAACAACCTCTAGACGAAGTCATGTACAGTGATGAGTCATGATAAAGGGTAAAAAATGAAGCTTCTTTTGTCCTTGACCTTGCAGCACAAAGACATGGGGCACACAAAAGCAGAAGTCTGACTTTACCCCACCCGGTTATACCCTCGAGCACTGGGGACAGACTTTAGTCGCTTTTTACTACATGTATGGGCTACAGTTGTGCTATTCTAACCCGAACCCACATGGGATTTATTAAATGGTAATCTAAGTATGTAAGTGCCTGATGGCCGAGTGATCAATTCTCGGTGCCATAGGCTTCGGGTTAGAGTCTCGGAGGTGCTCTAGATGTATGTAGTAGTTCGAAATCCCCTTTAAATCGTACGTTCTTGTCTAATATGACTGTAAAGTGTTAGGTGCAAGATTGACAATCTTACCCCATAAAAAGAAAACGTCTCCTGTCTCTAAATTTGCCAGTAGGTAGACTACCTTGGCCCACCATGGTGCTGTTGCACCATTAGAAAAATCTAACATAACTATTCTACATAAAATAAATACATAACTCTTCTTTATCTGCCTACTGGCAGGTTTTCGAGACAGGAGATGTTTTCATTTTTTA
This sequence comes from Caerostris darwini, assembly GCA_021605075.1. NCBI lineage: Eukaryota > Metazoa > Arthropoda > Arachnida > Araneae > Araneidae > Caerostris > Caerostris darwini. Next base: position 88,336 of record BPLQ01015243.1, read on the forward strand.
CGAGATAGGGTTGTCTCCAACGCCTTACAACGTAGAAGACCAACGCTTTACAGTCATATTAGAATGGATGAGCATTCTGGCGTTTGGTGCCACGGATTTTGGATTCGAGTTCCAGCGGTTCCATGGATGTTTGTAATGGTTCGGAGATGTTTGTAATGGTTCGGTTCCACTTCAAGCCGTAGACCCCGGTCTCATATGACCATAGAGCATGACACAGCCCAATCAGACTACTCACTCACATAATTCCCAGACTGTAAAGGAGCAACTCAGCTCTAAGCATAGTGATATGGTGTGGTGTAATAGTAGTAGTAGTCATGTTAGATTGGGACCTACGGTATAAAATGGATTCCGAACCACTACAAACATCCATGGCACCATACAGACTTGAATACATACTGTGGCAACAAGAGCCATTGATCAAATTACTCCGCCGTTAGACTTATTTAAATATTTGCTGATTAAAAATAACTGTAATACACTGTAATAGAAGTAATGGTTGTGAAATTTACATCATGGTAAATCAAATCATACTTACATATATATTTAAATAATAAATTTTTGTTACCATTTATCTAAACCACATCACCATAATTCATAATTTTTTAAGCTATACCGACTTTTAATTACCATCTTTGTTAGAATGAGATTTCAGTGAAAATGAAAATTAATAAAGTTTCTTATAGCATATCCGGAATTGAGTTAAGTTGCAATTATGCTAACTATTCAAGAAATTTCATTACTTTTCAACAAGTCCGCACTTTTGCAGATGAGCAAATTTGAGTAGAGTAGGAGCCGCTGAAGATTGAAGCGACCCTCAAATAATGGGCAGAGCTTCGGCGTTTCTGAAACAACGCAGTTTCATTCACAACACTGCGTTGATTAGATTGGGCGCCTCTTCTAACGAGAGGAGTAAGTGCTTCCAGCAGAAATGCTTCCTCCTCGCCATCCATCACCCATCTTTCATCATCATCCATCTTTCTGACAGTTTGAAATAAGGCTCTGGGCATGAAGAGCATATGAGATGTCCCATCTGTTTAAAAAGACGTCATTTCAACCCAAAGAGGTCTCCATCCTGTGAATAGCCTCCAGAGCTTTCAAACTGAGCATTCGACTAAATGGTTTAGAGGATGTCTAACCAGCGAAAAATATTAAAATATTTTATGTCTCCACTTGGATGTTTGGTTTTTCTGGTTTTGAGATTTTAGTTAAAATTTTTTGGCCCAAATTAAACATCGCGTTATTATTTGACGGGTAATTAAAGTTTGGATTTATCTGGTTACTATCTAGTTTGGGTGTTAATTAACCGTTTTTTGACCGACTAATTCTTACACTTAATTTGTTAACTTCTATTTATCTTTCTGCTGACTCATTCTATGCATCCTAATTGATATAACCGATACTCCTTATTTTATGATTTATACGTTTATAGATGCTGTGTTTATTTTATTGTAACGCATTTCAGATATTTTCCATATTCTACTATATGTAAATTATACATTTACACGTACCTTTGCGTATGAATTTTTTTATCATATTGATTTAAATCGCTTTAATATTGATTTAGGTTCTTTCTGATATTTATTTCTGTTCTTTTTTTTGTGTAAAATAATATCTTAAATATTTTATTCACTGAAACACCTAAAGGGAATCTTGTGAAAAAAAGTGTGTGTTTTTCCTCTTTTCCCTGCACACCCAGTATTTTCTTTTAACTCTCCTGTTCCCTTCTTGATAGATCAGACAATAGTTAGGACTCCGTCCCTTCCTTTCCCTTTCCTAATTTGAATTCAAATAAGGAATAAAACAAAAACAAACAAACCAACAAAAAAAAAGCAAGATCGAATACATATTATTGCAAGGCATGGACTGAATGTTTGGCAGTTAATAAATTAAATGTGGCAATTAAGACCTACTGCTACACCTCACCATATCACTATGCCTAGAGATGATATGCAGCTCTCAGCTCCAAAAAGGAAAACATCTCCTGTCTCGAAACCTGCCAGTAGGCAGATAATACTATACTAGTTTCAATACTACGACTAATACTAATACTGGTTTCAATAATATAGATATGGTATAGTATTGAAAAATTTCAAATGCGTTACAATACAATAAACACACCATTTGAAAATTTATAAATCCAGAAATAAAGGGTAATCATTATATGAATTAAGATGTATAAAATGAGTGATTAAAAAGGGGAAAAGAAGCTAACAAATTAAGTGTAAGAATTAGTCGGTAAAAAACTACAATTAATTAACATCCAAACCAGATAAGAACCAGGTAAATCTAAACTTTGGTTACCCCTCAAATAATAACACGACGTCTAATTTGCGGCTAACACATTTTAACTAAAATCTCAACACCTTTTCCAGTCTAACCCCCAAACCTTAAGGTTGAAATATAAAAATGCTTTAATATTTTCTCTGATAAGACATCCTCTAAACCATTTAGTCGAATGCTCAGTTTGAAAGCTCTGGAAGCTATTCGCAGGATGGAGAACTCTGGGGTTGAAATGACGTCTTTTTAAACAGATGAGACATCTCATGTGCTCTTCATGTTCAGAACCTTATTTCAAACTGTCAAAAAGACGGATGGCCAGAAGGAAGCATTTCTGCTGGAAGCACTTATTCCTCTCGTTAGAAGAGGCGCCTAATCTAATCAACGCGGTGTTGTGAATGAAACTGTGTTGTTTCAGAAACGCCGAAGTTCTGCCCATTATTTAAGGGTCACTTCAATCTTCAGCGGCTCCTACTCTACTCAATTTGCTCATCAGCAAAAGTGTAGACTTGCGGACTTGTTGAGAAATGCGTACTTGTTGAGAAGTAATGAAATTTCTTGAATAGTTAGCATAATTAAATTTAACTTAATTTCGGAAATGCTATAAGAAACTTAATTAATTTTCATTTTCACTGAAATCTTATTCTTACAAAGATGGTAATTAAAATTCAGAATAGCATAAAAAAATTATGAACACACTATTGTTTAGACAAATGACAACACAAATATTTAAATGCACTTGTAAGTATGATTTGATTTACCCTGATGCAATTTTAACATCCATTACTTTTATTACAGTAGATTTTTATGTAAATATGTAAATGGGCCTTGTGGACGAGTGATTAGAGTTCTGGTGCTAAGTCCCACAAGATTCGTGTCTCTACGGTGCCATGAATGTTTGTAAAAGTTCAAAATCCACTTTAAGTAATGTAGTAGTGAGTAATGCGTAGTAGTGAGTAGTATGTAATAATGTTAAGTAATGTAGTAGTCAGATTTGCAGGAGGAATTCAGTTGATTGCAGTCTAACAATCACGTAAAGTAGATGATTCTATATTTGCTTCATCTTATATATGCGAACATGTGTTTTCAACTATGAACCATAGAAAGAATTATTTCAGAAATAGACTGACATATGTGAATTTAGCCTTGTTCCTTAGAGTCAGTACATCTCACTTCGAAACTCAATATAAGGAACTTTTAAAAATGAATTTGCAGTTTCATTCATCTCATTGACATATTTAAATCATAATACTTGTTTCTTAAAATTTATAAAAATTTATCTTGGCCCGTCAAACAATTTTTTTCGACTTTTGGCCTGCGACCGAAAAAGTTTGTCCATCCATGGTTTAGACAAACGGTAACAAAAAATTTAATATTCAAATGCATATGTGAGTATGATTTGATTCACCATGATACAATTTCCAGACCATTACTTTTATTACAGTAGAATTTTATGTAAATATGTAAATGTAACTTATGAAAGAGTAATTAGAGGTATGGCGCTAAATGCCCCAGGATTCGAGTTTCTACAGTGCCATGATTGTTTTTAGTGGTTCGAAATCTGTTTTAAACCGCAGGTCCCAATCTAATATGACTACCACTACTATTACACCACACCACATAACTGTGCATAGAGTTGAGTTGTCCCTGTCCAGTTGGGAATGATGTAGGTAAGAGGCTTGACTGGGCTCTGTCACACTCTATAGTCATATGAGACCGAGATTTACGGCTTAAAGTGGATTCCAAACCATTACAAGCATCCACGGCACCGCCGGGATTCTAACGCTAAACCTGTGGTACCAAGCACCAGAGCGCTAGCCACTCGGCCATCAGGCCCCTTATTTACATATGGAACAGTATGGAAAAATTTGAAATGCGTTAAAATACAATAAACACATCATTTAAAAATGTATAAATCAAAATACAAGAAGTATTCATTATATCAATTAAGATGTATAGAATGAATGACTAGAAAGAAGAACAGCAGTTAATTTATTAAGTGTAAGAATTAGTCGATGAAACACTTACCGTTAATTAACACCTAAATCACACAAGAATCAGGTCAATCCAATCTTTAATTACCCGTCAAACAATAACGGGATGTTTAATTTGCAGTTGATAAATTTAAACTAAAATCTCAACGCCTTCCTTTCCAGTCAAACAACCAAACCTTAAGATTGAAATATAAAATGCTTTAATATTTTTTTCGCTTGCAAGACGTCCTCTAAACCATTTAGTCAAATGTTCAGTTTGAAAGCTCCGGAGGCTATTCACAGGATGGAGAACTCCGGGGTTGAAATGACGTCTTTTTAAACAGATGAGACATCTCATGTGCTCTTCATGCTCAGAACCTTATTTCGAACTGTCAGAAAGATGGGTGGCGAGGAGGAAGCACTTACTCCTCTCGTTAGAAGAGGCGCCTAATCTAATCAACGCACTGTTGTGAATGAAACTGCGTTGTTTCAGAAACGCCGAAGCGCTGCCCATTATTTGAGGGTCATTACAATCTTCAGCGGCTGCCACTCTAGTCAATTTGCTCATCAGCAAAAGTGTAGACTTGTTGAAAATTAATGATATTTCTTGAATAGTTAGCATAATTAAACTTAACTCAATTTCGGGAGTGCTATAAGAAACTTTATTAATTTTCATTTTAACAAAGATAAAAATTAAAAGTCGGTATAGCATAAAAAATTATGAATGGTGGTGACATGTTTTAGATAAGTGGTAACACGTACTTAGTGTTTAAATGCATATGTAATTATGATTTGACTTACCATGATACAATTTTCACAGCCATTAATTCTACTATAGTCATTACAGTACTTCTTATGCAGTACTTCTACAACAGAACTTCTTTTTAATCAATAAATATGTAAATAGGCCGGATGGCGGAGAGCTTAGATGGCCCGGTGCCGCAGGGTTCGATTCTATTAAACCACACCACATCACTGTGCCTAGAGCTGAATTTCCCCTGTACAGTTTTGGAATGATGTGGGTGAGAAGATTGACTGGGCTCTTTGAAACTCTACAGTCATATGAGACCGAGACTTACGGCTTAAAGAGGATTCCGAACCAATACAATTATACATGACACTGCTGGGACTTGAAACAGAACTCTGTGGAACCAAAGGCCAGATCTTTAGACACTTGACCATTCATGCCCCTAGTCTAAGATGACTGTAGAGCGTTGCGCGTAGGACAGACGACCCTACCCGCAAAAACTGAAAACATCTCCTGTCTTGAAACTTTCCAGTAGCTATATAATACTACACTCGTTTCAATACTAATACTAATACTAGTTTCGAAACTATAGATAAACTATAGTAATGAAACTATAGTAATGAAAAAATTTGAAATCCGTTACAATACAATAAAACAGCATTTAAAAAAATGTATAAATAAAAAAATAAAGAGTAATTCTATATATCAATTAAGATGTATGGAATGAGTGATTAGAAAGTAGCAAAGCAGCTAACAAATTAAGTGTAAGAATTAGTCTATGAAAAAGTCTGATTTATTAACATACAAACCAAGCAAGAATCAGGTAAATCCAAACTTTAATTACCCGTCAAATAATTACCACGATGCTTAATTTGCGGATAAGAAATTTAAACTAAAATCTCAACACCTTCCATTTCCAGTCAAGCAACCAAACCTTAAGGTTGAATTATAAAAATGCTTTAATATTTTTTGATGGTAAGACATCCTCTAAACAATTTAGTCGAATGATCAGTTTGAACGCTCTGGAGGCTATTGACAGGATGGAGCACTCTGGGGTTGAAATGAAGACTTTTTAAACAGATGAGACATATCATATGCTCTTCATGTTCGGAACCTTATTTCAAACTGTCAGAAAGACGGATGGCGAGGAGGAAGCATTTCTGTTGGAAGCACTTACTCCTCTCGTTAGAAGAGGCGCCTAATCTAATCAACGCAGTGTTGTGAATGAAGCTGCATTGTTTCAGAAACGCCGAAGCTCTGCCCATTATTTGAGAGTCGTTTCAATCTTCAGCGGCTCCCACTCTAGTCAGTTTGCTCATCAGCAAAAGTGTGGACTTGTTGAGATGTAATTAAATTTCTAGAATAGTTAGCATAATTAAACTTAACTGAATTTCGGGAGTTCTATAAGAAACTTGATTAATTTTCATTTTCTCCGAAATCTCATTCTAACAGAGATGATAATTAAAAGTCAGAATAGCATATAAAATTATAAATGATGGTGATATGGTTTAGACAAATGTTAAGACAAACTTAGTATTTATATGCATATGTACTTATGATTAGATTTACCATGATACCATTTTCATAACCATTACTTCTATTACAGTACATTTTTAATCAGTAAATATACAAATGAGCCTGATTGACCAATGATTAGAGCTTTGGCACTCGGTGCCTTTAGGTTCGAGTCTCTATGGGGTCATGGATATTTGTAGTGGTTCGAATCCACTTTAAACCATAGGTCCCAGTCGAATACGTCTACCACTACTACTATAACCCAAAACGTATAATTTTCAAACAAAAAAAGAAGAAGAAATAAAAGACAGTAGAAATAAATATCAGAAAGACCGTAAGCAATTATTAAAGAAATTGAAAGCAATATGAGAAAAAATTAATATCAAAGCAATATGTGAATATATTATTTACACATGGTATAGTATTGAAAAAATTTGAAATGCATCATAATACAAAAACATACCATTAAAAAAGTATAAATGAAAATAAGGAATATGCTGTATATTATTTAAGATGTACAGAATGAGTGATTAAAAAGCGATAAAGCACTTAATAAATTTAGTTAGAATTAGATGGTGAAAAACTACTGTTAATAAAGACCTATTCCAGATAAGAACCAGGTAAATCCAAACTTTAATTACCCGTTAAATAATAACGCGATGTTTAATTTGCGGTCAACACATTTAAACTAAAATCTCAACACCTTTCTTTCCTAATCAAACAACCAAACCTTAAGGATTAAATATAAAAATGTTTTAATATTTTTCGCTGGTAAGACATCCTCTACTAAACCATTTTGTCGAATGCTCAGTTTGAAAGCTCTGGAGGCTATTCACAGGATGGAGAACTCTGGGGTTGAAATGACGTCTTTTTAAACAGATGAGACGTCTCATGTGCTCTTCATACTCAGAACCTTATTTCAAACTGTCAGAAAGACGGATGGCGAAGAGGAAGCATTTCTGTTAGAAGCACTTACTCCTCTCGTTAGATGAGGCACCTCATCTAATCAACGCAGTGTTGTGAATGAGACTGCGTTGTTTCAGAAACGCCGTAGCTCATCTGCTCATTATTTAAGGGTCGTTTCAATCTTCAGCGGCTCCTACTCTAGTCAGTTCGCTCATCAGCAAAAGTGTGGCCCTTGTTGAGAAGTAATGAAATTTTTTGAATAGTTAGCACAATTAAACTTTACTTAATTTAGGGAATGCTGTAAGAAACTTTATTAATTTTCATTTTCACAGGAATCTCATTATAATAGAGATGGTAATTGAAAAGTCGGCATAGCATATATAATTATCAATGATGGTGATATGGTTTAGACAAATGGTAAGTTTTTATATCGATATTTAATTATTATTTGATTTACCATGATACCATTTTCATTATCATTATTTCTATTACAGTAGATTTTTAACCAATAAATATACAAATGGACATGATGGGCAAGTGATTAGCAATCTGTTACTCGGTGCCTTCGTGTTCAAGTCTTTATGGTGGCATGAATGTTTGTAGTGGTTTGAAATCCACTTTAAACCGTAGGTCTAGTCTAATATGACTACCACTACTACAACTACAACATATTATTTTCAAAAAAAAAAAAAAAAAAAAAAAAAAAAAAAAAAAACAGACAGTAGAAATAAATGATTGAAAGAATCTAATCAAATAAAGAAACAGAAAGCAATATGAGAAAAAGTTCATATGCAAAGCTATATGTGAATATATTATTTACATATGGTATAGTATTGAAAAAATTTGAAATGTTTTACAATACAAAAAAAAAACCATTTAAAAATGTATAAATAAAAAAATAAGGATTATTGAGCATGTCAATTAAGATTATCGAATGCGTGATTAGAAAGAGGAATATCAACTAACAAATAGGAGTAAGAAATAGTCAATGAAAAATAAATGGTTAATTCACACCCAACCCAAATAAGAATCCGGTAAATCCAAACTTTAATTGCCCGTCAAATATTAACGCAATGTTTAAGTTGTGAGCAACCAATTTAAACTAAAATCGCAACACCTTCCTTTCCAGTCAAACAACAGAACCATAAGATTAAAAATATATAAGAATGTTTTAATATTTTTCGCTAATAAGATATCCTCTAAACTATTTAGTCGAATGCTCAGTGTGAAAGTTCTGGAGGCTATTCACAGGATGGAGGATTCTGGGGTTGAAATGACGTCTTTCTAAACAAATGAGACATCTCATATGCTCTTCATGCCCAGAACTTTATTTCAGACTGTCAGAAAGATGGATGGCGAGGAGGAAGCATTTCTGTTGGAAGCACTTACTCCTCTCGTTAGAAGAGGCGTCTCATCTAATCAACGCAGTGTTGTGGATGAAACTGCGTTGTTTCAGAAACTCCGAAGCTCTGCCCATTATTATTATGTCTTTCAATCTTCAGCGGCTCCTACGCTAGTCATTTCGCTCATCAGCAAAAGTGTAGACTTGTTGAGAAGTAATGAAATTTCTTGAATAGTTAGCATAATTAAACTTAACTTAATTTTGGAGTGCTATAAGAAACTTTATTAATTTTCATTATCACTGAAATCTCATTCTAACAGAGATGGCAATTAAAAGTCCGTACAGCATAAAAAATTATGATTGAGGGGTTAAATAAATGGCAAGACAATGGTTTAGATAAATGGTGAGACAAACTTAGTATTTATCCATATATAATTAATTTGATTGACCGTGATACCATTCTCATAACCATTACTTCTATTACAGTAGATTTTTAATCAGTAAATAGGCAAATGGATCTGATGGATGATTGATTAGCATTCTGTCACTAGGTGCTTTCGATTTCAAGTCTCTATGGTCTCATGGATATTTGTAGTGGCTCAAACCCCATTTTAAACAATAGGTCCGAGTCCAATATGACTACCACTACTACTACACTACAAAACATATTATTTTACAAAGAAAAAAAAAGACAGAGGAAAAAAATATCAGAAAGAACCTAAGCAAATATTAAAGAAACCGAAAGCAATATGAGAAGCAATTCACATCAAAACAATGTTTGAATATATTATTTACATATGGTATAATTTAAAAAATTTTGAAATGCATTACATTACAATAAAGAAGCCATTTAAAAATGTATAAATCAAAATGCAAGAAGTATTCAATATTATATTTAAGGTATATGAGTGATTAGAAAGAAGAATAGCAGCTAACAAATTAAGTGTAAAAATTAGCCAGTGAAAAACCTACGGTTAATTTACACCCAAACCAGTTAAGAAAATCGAAACTTTAATTAGCCATCGAACAATAACGCGATGTCTAATTTGCGGCCAACAAATTTAAACTCCCGGATTCGAACCCAAAATCAGTGGCTCCAAACGCCAGAGCGCTACACACTCGACCATTCAGACCCGTGGTCTAACAAGACTTTACAGCTTTGGGCGTAGAGCAGACAACCCTTCCCGTAAAAATGAAACCATGCCCTGTCCCGAAACCTGCCAGTAGGCAGATAATACTATACTAGTTTCAATACTCTAGATATGGTATAATATTAAAAACACCTGAAATAGTTACAATACAATAAACACACCATTTAAAAATGTATAAATAAAAAATAAAGTTTAATCATTATATCAATTAAGATGTATAGAAGAAAGTGGAAGAGCAGCTAACAAATTAAGTGTAAGAATTAGTCTGCGAAAAAGTCCGGTTAATTAACATCCAAACCAAATACGAATCGGGTAAATTAAAATTTAATTAATTGTCAATAAACTAATGTCTCAACACCTTCCTTTAAAGAAAACAACCAAAGCTTAAGGTTGAAATATAAAAATGTTTTAATATTTTTCGCTGGTAAGACATCCTCTACTAAATCATTTGGTCGAATGCTCAGTTTGAATACTCTGGAGGCTATTCGCAGGACGGAGAACTCAGGGGTTGAAATGACGTCTTTTTAAACAGATGAGACATCTCATATGCTCTACATGTTCAGAACTTTATTTCAAACTGTCAAAAAGATGGATGGCGAGGAGGAAGCATTTCTGCTGTAAGCACTCACTCCTCTCGTTAGAAGAGGCGCCTAATCTAATCAACGCATTGTTGTGAATGAAATTGTGTTGTTTCAGAAACGCCGAAGCTCTGCTCATTATTTGAGGGTCGTTTCAATCTTCAGCGGCTCCCACTCTAGTCAATTTGCTCATCAGCAAAAGTGTGGATTGTTGAGAAGTTATGAAATTCCTTGAATAGTTAGCATAATTAAACTTAACTTAATTTCGGGAATGATATAAGAAACTGTTAATTTTTATTTTCACCGAAATCTCATTCTAACAGAGGTGGTAATTAAAAGTAATTATAGCATGAAAAAATTATGAATGATGGTGACATGATTTAGACAAATGGCAACACGTACTTAGTATTTAAATGCATATGTAATTGTGATTTGATATACCATAATACAATTTTTACAGCCATTAAGACTTCTGCTACAGTAAGTACACTACTTTTTAAGCAGTACTTCTTTTTAATCAGTAAATATGTAAATAGGCCTGATGGCTAAGTGCTTAGATCACTCGGTACCACAGGGTTCGAGTCTCTCGGTACCATGGATGTTTGTACTGGTGCCGAATCCATTTTAAATTTGTCTAATATGACTGCTTCTATTACACCAATCCCCATCACTGTGCGTAGAGCTGAGTTACCCCTATACAGTTTGGGAAATATGTGGGTGAGATGTTTGACAGGGTCTGCGACCTCTACAGTCATATGAGGAAGGTACCTATGGCTTAAAGTGTATTACGAACCACTACAAACATCCATGGCAATGCCGGGGCACGAATCCGAAATCTGTTGCACCAAATGCCAGAACGCTAGATACGCGACCATTCAAGCCCCTAGTCCAGGGGTCGGCAACCTTTTGAGTCGGAAGAGCCAAAAATGGCAATTTACAAATTTCAAAGTTTTTAAAGAGCCACAAAATTTTTTCTTGCTAACAATAAATAGCATGTGGGCTGAAAAGTTCGTAGGCTGACAATAGATGGCGCTACTAGTATTACATCCATATGATTTTTAGTTAGCCCTAACCTTCAAAAGACACGCGTATAAATTTGATAGCTGTAGCGCTATTAGTATGTGAGTTATAGCATTTTTAATTAAGTTATAGCATTTTTAGTGTTCATCGCGTGCAGTCTACTCGGCTGACTGTCGACTGGACTCTGGTGTGAAATGATGGAGCCATGTGTCATCCATTGTCACATATCGACGCAAAAATTCGGGTTTATTACGATTGAACAGCTCCAAACACTGCTTAGAATCATCAATTGGTTGTTGTTTTGGGTCGATTGTGAGCTCGAGCGGCACCCACTTTGAACAGAGCTTTTGCATATTCAAATATTCCTTCACGATATGTCCAACACGTTCCTTTGATATCTTTAGGGTCTCAGCTATCTCAATCAACTTGACTTTACGGTTATCAGAAATTGTTTTGTGGACTTTTTTGATGTTTTCGTCGGTAACAGCCTCTTTGGGGCGTCCACTGCGTGCATCGTCCTCGGTGCTCATTTCGCCTCGTTTAAATTTAGCAAACCACTTCTCTACGGTTGATTTTTCTTGTGCAAAGTCCGAATAATGTTTATCAAGCCAAGCCTTGGCTTCAATAGTATTTTTTTTCGCCAAAAAGCAATGCTTTATTAACACATGAAATTCTTTTTTATCCATTTTTTCAAACTAACTAAAGTTGCTTCACTAAAAATGCTGTAACTCACATAATAATAGTGCAACAGCTGTTAAATTTATACACATGTCTTTTGAAGGCTAGGGCTAACTAAAACTCATATGAATTTAATGCTAGTAGCGCCGATTTAATAATACTAGCCCACTTGTTAGTACTCGCATAAATAAAGTTTTTTGATTAAAAAAAATAATCTATTTATTCATAAAAAAACATATCTATTTATTCATTATATCATTCTATTTATTCATTATTAGATAATTACTTATTATTTAAGTAAGAAATTAAAACAATTATACATTTACTTACAACACTAACTTGTACTTCAATAACAAACAATTGATCAAACAAATTCAATGGGAGCGATGGCTTTGCAGGGTTATTCAAGTAGAAAATTTAAACTTTACTAAACTTAACTTGTTGTACTTAAAATAAAAAACCCCAATAACATACAGTTTGGATAAATTTGGCTCATAACTTGTTGCTTTAAGTTTCAAACACGACTCTAAATTTTCATTTGTTAGTTGGCTTCTTACTTTACTTTTAATTATATTCATGCAAGAGAACGCTTGCTCGCACGAATATGTCGATCCAAAGATAGTCAGCACTCCAAATGCCAACTTCTTCACCTCACTGTAACAATCTGGAAGACTATTCCATGCGTCGAATATAAGTGCCTCAACTCGCTGCATTTCTTTTAAAGTTGTCCACTTTTGTTGGGTTACGTACATACATTTCTGAACTTCCAACTCTTCCAACTTGCTTTTCAACTCTGTAAATTTTCCACTCCACAAAGCTTTATTTTTTAAATCGATCAATTGCATTTCTAGAGATCCAGTATCAATTCCAAATGGCTCAATGCGGATTTCGTTACTATTTGTGTTGAGAGGATTTACTATGAATGCTAGAGTGGTTTTGTTGGTTTTGAATTGCTCAAATCTATCAGCAAATTCATCTTTAATTTTTTTTATAACTGTGTTGAAGTACCTCTTGTCCACAGTTGCACTAGTTTTATCACGATATTGCTTTAGAAATTGAAAATGAAGTAATATACCGCTCTGAATATCTTCTGCCAAAAGAATTAATTTTTCTTCAAAACAAACCAATTCTTCTACCAAAACATAGTCTGGGTTTCCCTTTCCTTGCAGTTTTAGATTCAGCTCATTTAATTTAGCTGTGATATCCACCAGAAAGTAAAATTTTTGCAACCATTTGCCGTTCTCTAACTCAGGGTGATTAATGCCTTTTTTATTTAGGAATGTATTTATTGCATTCAAGCACAAAGCAAAACGTTTCAACACCTTACCTTTCGAAAGCCATCGCACTTTATTGTGAAGAAGGAGGTCGGAATATTGAATTTCCATTTCGTTTAAAAATCCTTTAAACTGACGATGGTAGAGTGCTTTTGGCAAGATGCTGTTAACAATCTTGATTACCGAATTCATGACCTCAACTATTTCGGCCGGAAATGTTTGTGCACAAAGCGCTTCTTGGTGTATTATGCAGTGAAACATAAGAATTTCGTGGTTTATTTTGCTCTGAAGAATCGTTGTTGCCCCTTTATTTTTTCCTGTCATACTTCTGTCTCCATCAATTGCTATTGAAACGATTTTATTTAAATCGATCTTATTGTCTTCAAGGCATTTTTGCACGGCATTCGCTATATCTTCCCGTCTAGTTTGTCCCGAGAGCGAAAGCAATCCTAGAAGTTCTTCTTTTGGACCTTGGGAAGACATATGCCTGACAAAAAGGGCAACTTGTGCCGTGTCTTTTATGTCGCAAGACTCATCTATAGCCAATGATAACGCAGAAGAAAGTTGAATATCTTCCACCTGCAAATATGATACATTTGAAGATATTTTAGCTATTCTATCTTGTACTGTTTTAGCGGATAGTGGCAAATCTTTGATTTTTTTCAAGATTTCTGCTTTGTTTTTGAAATCACGAAACAGTTCTTCAGATCCCTCGTTAATCGATTCAGAACGATTTAAATTTTTTTTCTTTGATAAAATAAATAATATTTGCGTATGGAACTAAAGAGCCGCAGTTTCACATCCAAAGAGCCGCAGGTTGCCGACCCCTGCCCTAGTCTAATATGACTTTATAACGTTGGGACAACCCTATCCCGTAAAAATGAAAACATCTCCTGTCTCAAAACCTGCCAGTAAGCAGATAATAGTATACTAGTTTCAATACTATTACTAATACTAGTTTCAATGCTATTAATACTAGTTTCAATACTATAGGTATGGTATAGTATTGGCGTTTGAAATGCGTTACCATACAATAAACACACCATTTAAAAATGTATAAAAAAAAAAAAAAAAGAGTAATCATTATATCAATTTCGATATATATAATAAGTGATTAAAAAGCGGAAAAGCAGCTAACAAATTCAGTACATGGATTAGTCGATGAAAAACTACGGTTAATTAACACTCAAACCAAATAAGAATCAGGTAAATCTCAATTTTAATTACCGGTCAAACAATAACGCAATGTTTAATTTGCTGCCACCAAATTTAAACTAAAATCGCAACACCTTCATTTCCAGTCAAACAACCAAACCTTAAGACTTAAATATAAAAATGTTTTAATATTTTTCACTGGTAAGACATCCTCTAAACCATTTAGTCGAATACTCAGTTTGAGAGCTCCGGAGACTATTCACAGGATGGAGAACTACGGTATAGAAATGACGTCTTTTTAAACTGATGAGACATCTCGTATGCTCTTCATGCTCAGAACCTTGTTTCAAACTGTCAAAAAGACGGATGGCGAGGAGGAAGCACTTACTCCTCTCGTTAGAAGAGGCGCCTAATTTAATTACGCAGCGTTGTGAATGAAACTGCGTTGTTTCAGAAACGCCGAATTTCTGCCCATTATTTAAGGGTCGTTTCAATCTTCAGAGGCTCTGCTCTTCTCAATTTGCTCATCAGTAAAAGTGCGAACTTGTTGAGAAGTTAAGAAATTTCTTGAATATTTAGCATAATAAAACTCAACTTTTATTTCGGGAATGCTATAAGAAACTTTATTAATTTTCATTTGCACTAAAATCTTGCCCTAACAAAGATGGCAATTAAAAGTCAGTAAAAAAATATGGATGATGGCTATTTAATTTAGACAAATGCTAACACAAACTTAGCATCTATATCCATATGTACTTATGATTTGATTTACCATGATAACATTTTCATTAGCATTACTTGTATTACAATATATTTTTAATCATAAATTTGTAAATAGGCCTGATGGACGAGTCATTAGCACTCTGGTACTTTCCGGTTCCGTAGGACAGACAACCCTGTACCGTAAAAATAAAAACATCTCCTGTCTCTACACCTGCCAGTCAGCATATAATACTTTACTAGTTTCAATACTGATACTAATATGCTTTTCAGTACTATAGATATGGTATGATATTAAAAAATTCCAAATGCATTACAATACAATACATTGACCGTTTAAAAATGTATAAATCAGAAAGTAACGAGTAATCATTATATCAATTAAGATGTATAGAATGAGAAATGGAAACGCAGCTAACTAATAAAAGGTAAGAATTAGTCTGTGAAAAAGTCCAGTTAATTAACACCCAAACCAACTAAGAATCGGGTAACTCCAAACATTAATTACATGTCAAATAATAACGCGATGCTTAAATTGCGGCCAATAAATTTAAACTAAACTCTGTTAAACACCTATCTTTCCAGTCAAAAAAATAAAATATAAAAATGAATTGAAATATGAAAATGAATTTGAAATATAAAAATTTTTAATATTTTTCGCTGATAAGACATCCTCTACTAAACCCTGTAGTCGAATGCTCAGTTTGAAAGCTCTGGAGGTTATTCTCAGGATTAAGAATTCTGGGGTTGAAATGACGTCTTTTTAAACAGATGAGACATCTCATGTGCTCTTCATGCTCAGAACCTTATTTCAAGCTGTCAGAAAGACGGATGGCGAGGAGGAAGCAATTCTGCTGGAAGCACTTACTCCTCTCGTTAGAAGAGGCGCCTAATCTAATCAGCGCAGCGTTGTGAATGAAACCGTGTTGTTTCAGAAACGCCGAAGCTCTGCCCATTATTTGAGGGTCTTTTCAATCTTCAGAGGCTCTGCTCTTCTCAATTTGCTCATCAGCAAAAGTGCGAACTTGTTGAGAAGTAATTAAATTTCTTGAATAGTTAGGATAATTAAACTTAACTTAATTTTGGGAGTGCTATAAGAAACTTTATTAATTTTCATTTTCACCGAAATCTGATTCTAATAGAGAGAGTAATTAAAAGTCAGTATAGCATAAAAAATTATCAATGATGGTGATATGGTTTAGACGAATGGTAAGACAAATTTAGTATTTATATACAGATATTCTGATTTGATTTACTATCATACCATTTTCATAACGATTATTTCTATTACAGTAGATTTTTAATCAGTAAATATGCAAATGGGCTTGATGGAGGAGTGCTTCAGCGGTCGCAAGTGCCTTCAGGTTTGAGTCTTTGCTGTGCCATGGATGCTTGTAGTGGTTCCGAATCCATTTTAATCGGTTGGTTCCAGTATAATACGACTACTACTACTATTACACCACGCGACATCTCTGTGTGTACAGCTGAATTACCCCTGTACAGTTTGGGAATGATGTGGTTGAGAAGCGTGACTGGCTCTGAGACAATCTACAGTCATAGGAGACGGGGACTTACGGCTTAAAGTGGATTCCGAAAAAATGAAAGCATCTATGGCACTTCCAGGACTCGAACCCGAAACCTGTGATGTCAAGCACCAGAGAGGCTATCAGGCCCCTTACTTACACAGAGATGTCGTAGTATGGAAAAAATTTGTCGTAGTATGTCGATAGTATGGAAAAAATTTGAAATGCGTTACAATACAATAAACACGTCATTTAAAAAGGTACTATGAATCAAAATACAACACATACCTTATATCAACAAAGATGTATAGAATGAATGACTAGAAAGAAGAACAGAAGTTAATAAATTAAGTGTAATAATTAGTCTGTTAAAAATTATAGTAAATTAACACCCAAACTAGATAAGAATCAGGTAGATCCAAACTTTAATTACCCGTCAAATAATAACACGATGTTTAATTTGCGGCCAACACATTTTAACTAAAATCTCACCTTCCTTTTCAGTCAAACAAATAAATCTTAAATTGAAATATAAAAATGTTTTAATATTTTTTGCTAGCAAGACATCCTCTAAACCATTTAGTCGAATGCTCAGTTTGAAAGCTCCGGAGGCTATTCACAGGATGGAGAACTCCGGGGTTGAAATGACGTCTTTTTAAGCAGACGAGACATCTCTTATGCTCTTCATGTTCAGAACCTTATTTCAAACTGTCAAAAAGATGGATGGCGATTAGGAAGCGTTTCTGTTGGAAGCACTTACTCCTCTCGTTAGAAGAGGCATCTAATCTAATCAAAGCAGTGTTGTGAATGAAACTGCGTTGTTTCAGAAACGCCGAAGCTCTGCCCATTATTTAAGGGTCGTTTCAATCTTCAGCGGCTCGCACTCTAGTCAATTTGCTCATCAGCAAAAGTGTGGACTTGTTGAGAAGTAAAAAATTTCTTGAATTGTTAGCATAATTAAACTTAACTTAATTTAGGGAATGCTGTAAGAAACTTTATTAATTTTCATTTGCACTGAATTCTCATTTTATCAAAGACGGTAATTAAAAATCAGTAAAAAATTTACGAATACTGGGGATATGATTTAGACAGATGGTAAAAATACTTAGCATTTAAGTGAATATGTAAGTATCATAATACAGTTTTCATAACCATTACGTCTATTACAGTAGATTTTTAATTACCAAATATGTAAATTGACATGATAGCCGAGTGACTAGTGCGGCCAGTATTACAGTCTTCGGGTTCATGTCCCGGCGGGGCCATAGATATTAGTACAGGTTCAGAAACCACTTTAAACCGTAGGTACATGTATATTACTTTAGAGCGTGGCAAGTAGGACTGGCAACACTACATGTCAAAAAAAACCATTTCATGCTCTGGAATTTGTCATTAAGCAGACAGCTTTGGCCCACCATGGGGTTGTTGAACCATTTGAAAAATCTGAGTATTTACATATCTTCATTGGGGCAACAGCCTCATGGTGGACCAAAGCCATTTGGCTACTGGCAGATTCCAGAACATGTGATGTTTTTTTTTTCGTTTATGTATACGGTGGTATGGTACTTGTATGTTTTCGGCAGATTCCGGAACGTGAGATAGTATGTTTTACTTTTATGTATATTTTTACTATTGTCTGCCTTACACCCACCTCTCTGATCATATTAGACAGGAACTTAAGGCTTACAGGAGATTCCGAACCCCTACAAACATCTATGGCACCACCGGAACTCTAACCTGAAGCCTGTGATACCGAGCAATAGTCAATCGTCCATTAGCCCATAAAAACTTGGATTACCATTCAATATATCCCGTGGGAGTCCAGATTAGAACAACCCCACTGCAGGAAATGCATGTCATAAAAAGTGATTAAAATGGGTACCCAGTGACCGGAGTATCACCGGGTGGGTAAAGTTAGACTTCTCCTTTTGGGTGCCCTATGTCTTTGTGCCAAAAGGTCAAGGACAAAAAGAAGCTACATTTTTTTGCCCTTTATCACGATTCATCACTGGACTTGATTTGGTCTAGATATTTTTGTTGACAAAGTGGGATAAAAATAACAACAACAACATTTAATATCTAAACATTTTACAGGAATCCTTACTTGGACAAATTTGCTTTAGCAAAAGTATACTCTTTGATAATTCATGAATAGTTAGCATATATAAGCTAATTTATTTTTAAGACTTAATTGCTTCATTCAAATAAGACGTAACTCATCTTAAGTGGGGTGGAGTATGGAAATTAAGATTTACAATTATTCTGTGATTTGCATTTGTGATAAATATATTGTATAATAAATAAGAAGTATAAGTCTAGATAAATGTGAGGATTTTCAGTACAATATTTATTACTTATTATTAATATTAGTACATTTTGTACCATAACACTACATACTAATAATTTATTAGGAGTCAAATTTCATTAACAATGCTGCGTTGGTTAATAATCTGCAAATAAATCTGCAGCAATCTAAATTATGATTTAGTAGATTTACATATATGTTAGTTTTACTTCGAAGATTTTCTTCGCCAGTAACTATTCCATGTTTGTTGAGAACTAATAAATATCTTGAATAGTAAGCAGATGTAAACTGACTTAATCGCTTGGATGTTATAATTGGTATTTTCATTTAAATGAGACTGAATCCCAAATTTGGGACGTTGGGTTTGCGAAAATTAAAATTAGTTGCCTTTAATAAAATGTAATAAAATTTATATGCATTCTAATAATTATACTGCATGTTATTAATAGCATTTGTATTCAAAGGTGACAAGAATTATTTAATATAATAAATATACTTTATTTTATATATTTAATATGTGTATAGTACTAACAAAAGGAATTTATACAATTCAACGTTTAACAATTCTGGTATAATCAATTTGCTAATCAGAAAAAGTGTTTTTCTTGAATAAGGAAAGTGTGAATCATAAGTTAGTCTAATTTTAATTATGGTATGTAATTATAAACTCTCATGTAAATAAAGCTAAATCACAGTATAAGAAATATGTGCCTTTTGGAAAGTAAAATTTAGAGTTATTTTGTATAATTTGGTAGATTATATATGTAATGTAATTTTAAAATGTGTAAGCAATAAATATTTAATTCATGTTAGGAAGACAGTAATATATTACAATTTTATATAGTTATTTTGTTCATCACAAGTAATTCTTGTATGTTGAGTTATAACGACATTTTTGAAATTAATTATCACAATTCAAGAAACTATATAATAATTCATCAATAATTTCTTTTAACTAAAATGAAATTTTCAGAGAACTAAAAGTTTATTTAGGAAAGAAATTAAAATTAAAATGCGAAAATAATTGTATGCAGTTTATATGATAGATAAAAATCAACCTTATAAGAATTTATAAGAATTTGTGCGTTAAATTGCATATGTATTTAAAGAAATGATTTAGTTTATTTATTTGTTATTTATTATTTATTTATTTATTTGTTATTCATTATTTATTTATGTATTATTTATTTAATTAGTTAGTTTTATTATTTATTTTTTTTAAATTTTGATTTTATCTTTTAAGGTAAAATCAAAATTGTGCACCTTTGACTTCGACTTTGGGGCCTGAATGGCCGAGTGGCTAGCGCTCTTGCGCTCGGTACGACAGGTTTCGGGTTCGTGTCCCGGCGTAGCCATGGATGTTTGTAGTGGTTCGGAATCCACTTTAAACCGTAGGTCCCGGTCCTAATAGGATCGTGGAGCGTTGCGGGGGCATTGTTACTCCGCGTCCGTGGCTCCCTGGGTAATGCAAAGTGAGTACGTCTGTGCAACGTTTGCCGTAAGGCATCCGAGACCAAGCTGTCGAAGTGTTTGCCAGCTGCATTAGAACAAAAAAAAAATGACTTTGACTTTGTGTAAGACTGAATCTCATACTACAGAAAAAAAGGTTTATATAAGAATTTATCTTTTATTTATAATAAACATTATACTAATAGAAGTACAGAATGTAAATAATATGGCGTAATATAGGATTATTTAATTAATTTTTGAAAGCTGTATCCTAAATTTTGTCTAAAAGTAGATGTGATTTGTATTTGTAGCAGAAAGTAGAACAACCATAGTATATCGCTTACAATAGTATAATATTGTCTATAGTTATATTTTTAAAACAAAATTTTTCTTAACTCTTTAAAAATAATTGAAAGCAATATATCTTTGGCATCTGGACAGTGTCAAACAGAAAATAATTTTCTATATTACTTCAAAGAAGAAAATAATTCAGAATATTACTTTTAAAAACAACTTATTGTTATTGCGAGATTTCATTTTTTAATAGAAATGAGATTTAAATATATATTTTGCATTGTTGATATTAATGTTCAATTTTATTTAAAACTGCAAATATCACATGGGATTCCAATAAAAAAACTGTATTCGAAAATTCTATGTGACTAAGAACAAATAAATTTTAAAACTTTGTCATAATAAATTTTATATATATGTTAATTCTACATTTCTTCATAAAGTATATAAAAAACAAAATTTGAAGATAATATTTAAATCCATAATACAATTTGAAAATAAACTATTGAAACATTTTAACTATTAACTTAACTTAACTTAACATAATCTTTTAAATTTTATATGTACAGAACACGAGTAAAAGTATTTTCAGTTTTAACATATATATTTGTAAGAAAATAAAATTTTAAGATATAAATATATATATTAATAAAAATTAATTTAATACAATCTAACATTGAATGGATAGACAAAAATATGATACTAAAGTTTCAAAAATTATGGAAGGAGTTTTATGAAAATAATAATTTCAAGAAATAAAAATCAAATAATATTTCAGAATATCAGCTTAACGATAAAATAAACGAGATAAATGTAAAACAAACGAGAATAAAGATAGTAACAAACGAGTGATGAATTAAAAGAAAGGAAGTGAAAAAAATTTATCAATGTTTCATAGATAATAATAAATGATTTACTACATTCATTGTTGAATAAAATTACAAGATAAATATGTTTCTTGATTTTAAATTATTGGAATAATAAAAATAATTCTCATTATTGCCATAATGAATTGGGGACTGAAGAAACAAAAACTAAATATCGTTATCATCATTATCAATATAACTGAATATTATTCAATAATCATCATTAAATATAATACAATCAATTATCATCATTATCAATATAACTAAAAGTAATTCAATCAATTGTCATCCTAAATATCATCATTAACAATGTAACTAAATAAAATTTAATCATTATAAATATCATCATTATCATTATAACTAAATGTAATTCAATCAATTATCATCATAAATATCATCCTTAACAATGCAACTAAATATAGTCCAATCAATTATCATCATAAATATCAATAAATCTAAATATCATTCAATCATTATCATTAAATATACATAATTCAATGGGCCAGAATGGCCGAGTGTCTAGCTCTCTGGCGCTCGGTGCCACAGGTTTCGGGTTCGAGTCCTGGCAGTGTCATGGATGTTTGTAGTGGTTCGGAATCCACTTTAAGCCGTAGGTCCCGGCCTCCTATGACTGTAAAAGCGTCACGGAGAAGAAGTCAGACTTCTACCTACAGGTGCTCCATCAGAACAGAAGCTGCACCCATACTCCCTCTTTCCATAATGGATACGACAACAACAAATATAATTCAATGAATTATCATTATGAGTATCATCATTATCAATATAAGTAAATGTAATTCAATCAATTATCATTATATATATCCTCATTAACAATATAATTAATTATAATTCAATCAATTTTCAATATAACTAAATATAACTCCATCAATTGTCAGCATAAATATCATTATAAATATAACTAAATATCATTAATTTAATGCAGAAACTTTATAATACAGAGTATTTGTAACTCATTATAAATTCTTAGAAAATTCATAATGTACAGCATATTTAAATAATCTAAGTACGTAGTTAAGCATTATAATATTTAAAAATTTACTTTAATTTATCGTTACAATTTAAAATTTAAATAAATTCATACAAGTTTGACAACAAAATAATAAATGAGATCTTATAATAAGTTAATAGTTAATGCAAATGAGAATTGTTAAAGTTCAAATATATCAAGCCACTTTAAAAAAAAATCTAATTCATTTTCAATCCTCTCATTTACAAAATATTGAATTATTAATTTATCTTTTACCTTAATTTATCGAAACTTTACAGTACATTAGAGTAGTTGTAACTCATTATAAATTCTAGACACTTAATATTTATATACACTGAAGTGACAAAAGTCATGGGATACCTCTTAATATCGTGTCGGCCCTCCTTTCGCCCGGCGAAGTGCAGCAACTCGACGTGGCATGGACTCAACAAGTCGTTGGAAGTCTTCTGCAGGAATATTGAGCCATGCTGTCTCGATAGACGTCCATAATTGTGAAAGCGTTGATGGAGCAGGATTTTGGGCACGAACAGACCTCTCGATGATGTCCCATAAATACTCGATGGGATTCATGTCGGGCGATCTAGGTGGCCAGATCATTGGTTGGAATTGTCCAGAATGTTCTTCAAACCAATCGCGAACAGTTGTGGCCCGGTGACATGGCGCATTGTCATCCATAAAAATCCCATCGTTGTTTGGGTCCATGGCTTCGTGGGGTCTGCGCCACACTCGAAACCTAGCACCAGCTCTTACCAACTGAAATCGTGACTCATCGGACCAGGCCACCCTTTTCCATTCATCTAGGGACCAACCGATATGCTCACGTGCCCACGAGAGTCGCTGCAAGCGATGTCGTTCTGTCAGTAAAGGCACTCGAGTCGGTCTTCTGCTGGAATAGCCCAAGAAAGCCAAATTTCTCCGCACAGTTCTAACAGACAAATCCCTTGTACGTCCCACATTGATTTCTGCGGTTATTTGACGCAGTGTTGCTTGTCTGTTAGAATTTACGACTCTTTGCAGACGTCGCCGGTCTCGGTCGTTAAGTGCAGGCGGTCGACCACTGCGCTGTCCATGGTGGGATGTTATGCCTGAAATTTCAAACTCTCGGCACACTCTTGACACAGTGGATCTGGGAATGTTGAATTCCCTAACGATTTCCGAAATGGCATGACCCATGCGTCTAGCTCCAACTAACATTCCGCGTTCAAAGTCTGTTAATTCCCGTCGTGCGGTCATCATCACGTCAAAACCTCTTCACATGAATAACTTGAACAGAAATGAAAGCTCTGCGAAAGCACTGCGCATTTTTACCTGTTCTACGCGATGCTACTGCCATCTGAAAATTTGCATATTGCTATCCCATGACTTTTGTCACTTCAGTGTATGTACCCACAATCCTTAAATATTTATTGGAATAGAACATACTAAGACGTATAATTATCTGTTGGTATTTCTGATATGATGTTCGAGTTACTTTTAATTAAGAAGAAAAGTAAGAAAAAAACTATTTTGGTAAGAAATTATGTAATAAACATATCGAAACTCACCTCGTTTTAAGTTTGTATGGAATAAATTACTCGTGTTTGAAAGTGTGTTTGTCCTAGATAACAAAATCTGAAACATATTTAATATTCGTCCTTACATTTATTTATATTTTCAGTTAATATTTTTTTTTTTATTTTGTGCTACTGATACGAAAAAATTACTAAAAACATTGTATAAACTATCATTAAATATGTTATGCGTTTGATGTAATATTTTTCCTTTTATAAAAGTGTATCAAATAAATAATGGAACTTTTTGTGCATAAATGATTAAACAAAGAAAAATATTTCCTAGGTATTTTACATTTAAATATAGGATAGAAATAATATTTTAGGTCTTTGAATTTATAATGATTTAAAATGAATAATATGCATCACAAAAAATATTCAGAATGAAATTCTTTACAGAATTATATAACTTACTAAAATTTAATAAGTTAGTAAAATTAATTTAACTTATTTTTTTTCCATTATAAGTTATAATGGGGAAAAAATTCTATATTGAAAATATAATGAACTTTTATTTTTTTTTAAATTACAAAAATCTATAATGTCTGCTTAAAAAATAACGTTTTCTTTTTCGCTATTAGACCATAGAAATAGTTTTTGCTACATGTCTACAAAAAGTTCATCATATAAGATTTCACTTTTCAGTACATTAAATTACGAATTTTCAATTCAATATTTTTTGTCAAGAACTTTTTTATTAATTTTTGAAAAATTTATCGTTTATTTAACAGCGAAAAAATAACGATGTTTATGCAAATAATTAAAAACTTTATTCATTAAAAATGTAAACAAAAAATGGTTCCAATAAATATGTTTTTTAAATAAAGGATGCCAATGTATTCAGTTTTTACTGATAGCATTTATTTAATGTAATTAACTTTTTACATTTATTAAATTTAAGTGTATTATAAATTAATTGCTATCAAAGTAATATCAATTCATTTATCTTTGTAAAAAAAATTTAATTTACAAAAATAAATAAATTAATTTTAAATAATTTTTAATTAATTTTATGTTTTGTAAATGAATTAATTTTTTATGAAATTAATTAACTTTCTAAAATAATTGAATTAATTTTATATTTACTTAATTAATTAATTTACTAATAATTTACAAAAATAATAAATTATTTTTGTATTTATTAAATTAAAATTTGTTGCTTTTTTAAAAATGAAAAAGTTTAAAAATGTTTAACTACATTATGATGTGAATATTTAATACTAAATTTCATATCAGTTATTTTTTCTTTTAGTGAATGATCTATTTAAAAAGGCTATTTTTATTTATTTACAAAAAAAGTACTATTTTTATTTATGAGCTATTTTTATTTATTTACAAAAAAAGCAATGTGAAATTTAAAGGCAAAAATAATTTTTGTGCTGATTTTTCTGGAGAACAGCTTTAAATTTAACGTATATTACATATCGATGAAATTATAAACTTTTTATGAAATTTATTTAAAGAAATTAATTCAAAATGAAATTTATTTATTTATTTAAATTTTATTATTAATTATTTTATTTTAATTTAATTTATTAATTTATTTTTTTAATTTATTATAAACGTATTTCACGTAATGAAAAACATACTGATAAAAGAATTTTCGGAAACAAGATAAAATATTTATAGCTTTATATAAAATATTTAATATATTGATAAAATATTGATAATATATTGCTAAAATATTTATAGTTTCATATAAAATATTTAATATATTTATAATATAGTGATAAAATATTGATAATATATTGCTAAAATATTGAAAATATCAATAGTTTTATGAAACAT
The DNA here is from genome assembly GCA_021605075.1 of Caerostris darwini. Lineage (NCBI taxonomy): Eukaryota > Metazoa > Arthropoda > Arachnida > Araneae > Araneidae > Caerostris > Caerostris darwini. Next base: position 114,457 of record BPLQ01015243.1, read on the forward strand.
GATAAAATACATTTATCCATTTTTAAATACGTTTATCCATACATTTATACATTTTTACACATAGATTTAATTTTAAAAAAAACTTTCAATAAATACAAAGAAATATATTCATATCGTTAATAACGAAATACTTAATTTGAATACTCAAATTAAGTTGAAAGTTTCGAGCATTAAAATAATTACTGAAATTAAAAATATAAATTAAATATCCAAATGAAACATTAATGAAATAAAAACTCCTTTTCACTACTTATCATTTTAAGGATTCATTGTTTATTTAGAAATCTAAAAAAGAAATTTAATTTATTAAATTTCTTTTCATCTAAATCTTATATTAAAGAAATCTCGAATACGAAAAACACATAAATAGAAAACACATAATAAAAAATGCAAAAACAACAGTAATTAAAAATTTATTTTTCAATACACTTTAAACATCTTTCCTTTCTTTTTAATTTAATTGAAAGGGAAAATTTTAAGAACTGAATTGCGACCATGGGACGTTAGAGCGGCCCAAATGAAAGTAGAGAGTAATTTTCTTTGGTTAATTAATTTTTTTTCTTCTAAAACGCGAATGAAGCAATTACTAAAATGATAATCAGTCTGTGTATTTAATTAGTAGCTCGCTTGACTGTTCTAAATGAGAAATGTAATTTCTCGAAAGAAAATTGCTAATTTAGCTTAACGTGCGCTAATTTGCTGTGTTAATGGAAATTTTAAATTTAATTTTCTTAACTAACATTTTAACACTTACTTAAGGCATACGAAGTGAATTATAATTGAAGTGAAATAATTACGAATGTGAAAATCATTTGCATAATAAATGCTTTACTTATATTTCTGGTTTCCATAATAACTGTTTTTGTTTATGTTTCTTTACTAATATTGTAACGAGAAATCACAGCATTCAAGGGACTAAATGTGCTTATAGTCAGGTAATCTATTATTGTACCTGTTAAGTAAAATGTTAATAAAAGAACATTAATTCTTCTAGACATCCTGACAAACACAATGTTGGGTGATTTAGCAATAATCCCTTGGTTCAACAGTGTCTTGTGAAACTTTCCTTTTTTTCCCCACCTTCATACTTAGGGCTTGTAGTCTCATACCAGTTAGAGGTTTGTTTGGGTGGTTTGATTTGTCACCCAACAGTCATTTTGTGCACACTTTTGGCTAATTAGACAGGGACCTACAGTTTAACGTGGTTTTAGAACTATGCAACTGCTAGCATTCAAACCTGAAGCATGTGGTACCAAAGGCCAGAGCTCTAGCCAATTGTCCACCAAGACACCCAAATAGATAGGAGAAGGTGGAACATCTATGGGATTTATGTATACCACGAATAATCCACCGACATTGAAGGGGGCAATGTCTACAGGGAGAACTATAAGGGGAAATTGTCCCACATTGGCAGGCCGTTTGAGAAAAACATAATCAATCACAATGCTTTTGGTTCAACAACGTCTTTCTAACCGTTTTTTTTTTCACCCAGAAACTTAGAGCTATGTAGCTCCCTGCTAATTAGATAGGAGAGGGTGGAACGTCGATGGGCTTCATGTATACCATGAATAACCCATTGGCATGTGTTGAGGGGGTCAGTGTCTGCACAGAAAACTATAAGAGGTAACTGTCCCACATTGGCGTGTCGTATAAGAGTACACAATGACAAGCCCAATGTTTGGTAATTCAACAATAGTCCCTTTTTTGAACAGAGTTTTGCTAATCTTTCCTTATTTTCCCACCCCCCGCATCTAGGGCTGTGCAGGCCCCTACTAATTAGATAGGAGATGGTAGAATATCAATGGCTTCATCAACCCCCAATGTGTGTTGAGGGGGAGCAGTGCTTACAGGGAAAACTATTCCCCATTGGCATGTCGTGTGAGAGAAATCTGGAAAAATTACACCAGGTAGATTACACGAGATATTTCACACTGGGACAATCACCACAAAATCTTATCGTTTCTGAAAGCAGCGACTACAGCAGTGCCGCCAGCAGATACGAATCTCAATCCTCTTGCCCGCTAACTGGAGACGTTGAAAATTGAGCCACCAGTGCGAAACTAAAGTATTTTCGCCCTGTTCCATCCTTTCAATACTAATCAATAAAGCTTTTGCCTTATAAATGTGTCAAATTGCCCGACTCGTGGCCAAGAGCTAAAGTGTGCTGCTGGCGTGGAAGAGGACACAGGTTTAAATCCACTGGCAGTATCTGTTTCAATCCATGCTTTCAGAAATGAGAAGACTTTTATGAGTTTGCATGATGCACTAGAAAAAATCTAGACATGAACAGCCTAACGGCAGACAATTTTCTCATTTCTTTGTCTGTCGTTAGGCTGTTCGTGTCATTCATAGGAAATCTACAACGTGCTAAAAAAATTTATCATACACATCCCTGGAGTAAATACTGTAATTTTCAGACTGCTAGACTTCGCAGTCTACTTAATTCGAAAGTTTAATATGGTAACTTCCAGACACATACTTTCAAGTCTACTCTATTGGATTAAAAGAAAATATAACAATTCCTACATTGAATTAATACTTAAAATATAGATAAAAATGCTACATTTCGGAAATTACCTTTAAAATTCCCTATAAATAAATCCCTTAAGACGACCTACTTATAGAAATGTACAATATATCTATTACATTTTTACGAATTTCGCGAAAATATATTAGAGAAATAAAATTATATTTTCGCAAGAAAAGCATAAATTGTGTAAAATGAAAGAAATTTATGGAAAACAAAATTCTACCTTCGGAATTAATATTCTTTGCTTTTAAATAAAGCATCTCCTCTTATTCTGTTAACAAATTCCTTTATTTGATTTTCGTTGTGTGAGTCTGTTTAAAATCAGTCTCATTTTGTGCTTTTCTAGATGTAAATAGCTAACCTTTTCTATTTAAAATAGTTTATTCCTGATTGTGGAATATTTTAAATATTGAAAATTTTGATAATTTAATTTATAAGTAATAAGAATAAATTGAATGTAGATTTAGATTGCCATGGGCCCGACAAAGATTGAAATCCATGCCAGATATTTCTCTTGTTATGAGGATCATAGATACCATAGTGTTTTGACCGGAAAGTCCGTCTATTAACTTCGAAAGTTAAGGTAGAAAACGTGAGGTTTTGCGGATAAATGTTCCATTTCATGTACATTTTGATCAATGTGGATGCAAGTTATTATCACCAATAGAAGCAGTATTTCTTCAGTCTTACAGCTTAGTTGAATCTAGAAGTCGTAATGGTTCAAGGAATAGCCCATTGAGTTTCTGAGACAAGTTTCGAAACTTTGCAAGTGAGGCCAAACCGAAAGTTTCACGCTTATATTGAGGCAAAACTGATAAATCTATTAGGCAGAATGCCATTTCGGTGGGCTTGGATAAGAAGGTGTTGTGAACTTGAATCAGGAGATTACCCATTTACAAACCTTGAAATAGGAGATATCCCAGTTACCATCCTTGAATCAGGAGATTAACCAGTTACCAACCTTTGAATCAGGAGAATACCCAGTAACCAATCTTGAATCAGGAGATTACTCAGTTACCAACCTTGAATCAGAATATTACTCATTTACAAACCTTGAAATAGGAGATATCCCAGTTACCGTCCTTGAATCGGGAGATTAACCAGTTACCAACTTTTGAATCAAGTGAATACCCAGTTACTAATCTTGAATCAGGAGATTACTCAGTTACCAACCTTGAATGATATTAATTTCTTGAAATAGGAGATATCCCAGTTACCATCCTTGAATCAGGAGATTAACCAGTTACCAACCTTTGAATCAGGAGAACAAAGTTACCAATCTTGAATCAAGATTGCTCAGTTACCAACCTTGAGGATATCCATTTACAAACCTTGAAATTATCCCATTTACCATCCTTGAATCAGGAGATTAACCAGTTACCAACCTTTGAATCAGGAGAATACCCAGTTACCAATCAGTAATCAGAAGATTACTCTGTTACCAACCTTGAATCAGGATATTACCTAGTTACTATCCTTTGAATCATGATATTACCTAGTTACTAACCTTTGAATCAGGATATTACCTAGTTACTATCCTTTGAATCATGATATTACCTAGTTACTAACCTTTGAATCAGGATATTACCATGCTATAAATTTTGAACCAGGAGATTTGGTTTAAAACTACAGTTGAAAAATATAGATGGAGCATAGCAGCTTACTCTATTGTGCATTTTGAATGAGGGTTAATCTGCTGCATGATAAAAATGATATAAAATAGTTAAAAATATAATGTTTCCCAAGAAATTCTATTCTTAGAATTGTCCGTTCAAAATTATGATGAAAAATGTTCATCCACATTATTCTCCAAGATGCAAGGGGACGTTTCAACTCAAAGCAGAGTGTTCTGTAGTGTGGTTTAATAGTAGCAGCTTTACCGTAGTCACTACACTACACCACAGTCATGTGGTGTAGTAGTACCATATTGAATCTAGTCAAATGCATTTAATAAAAATATATATATATAATTCTAAATTTGAAGTTAATAGGAAAATTTAACTTTTGTTATGGAATGTATTGATTGGATATTATTGATATTATTATTCTTTTAGGGACTGGTTATTATTTAAATATTAATTTCTGATGAATAATCAGATTCAAGATATATCAGAAAGTAACATCTGCGGATGATTATATATATCTCAGTTTAAATTAATAAATTTTTCACTAGTATTATCCCAAGTTGAATTTATTGAATTTATGTAAAATTATTCTTATATCTGATAATTCATACTGGTCACGCATAACTTATTATCTGTAATTGCTGACCCCAAAACGATAACTGCAAATAAATAAATTGTTAACTTTTTTCCCAGACACTAACAAGTTCCAAACATTTAACGAGAAAAGTTTGTGGATATTTCTATAGAACTGTCTGCAGTGATTAATGTCGGGTGGGTAAATTAGATTCTGGTATGAATAAAGTATGTATTTAATAGTTTGAAATTATGGGATTTCGTGAATATGAATGCTTTAGTCTGATGCAGACAAATTAATATTTTCAACGACTGAAATGGCCCTACTTTTGGTAAAACTGTAAGATTTTTGCCATTTATAATTAGTTTTCTTTTGGTTTAGTTGGTTCTATACAAAGAACTAGAAAACTTTTAGCATTTGAGTTTGAATGGTACAAATACAATAAATTTACATTATTTTCATTGACTATTAACAGTAAAGTAACACACTTGAATAGTGATGTAAATAATAGAAATTCCTTTTTCATTATTCACTAATTTAATGCCTTTGAATTCACATAAATTATATATTTTGTTATATTGTTCTGTAACACAAAAAATTGTATACTAATTTATATTAGTTGATTTATCTCGGTATAAAAATTTTAAAATTTTACCGAATAACTAAGAATACTCATTTGTCCAGTGATTTTCCTTAAAATAATAATTTTGTTTTCTGTATGTCTGCCAAATATTTAAAGCCATTAAATAAATTTATATTTTATATAATCCCCAATAAGTTTTCGAAACAAAAAGTAGAGTATAATAAAAACTTTTATGTTTATTTAAGTTTTCCACTTAACCTTAAGTATTTAAATTTTTCTTACTATTAGTATTGAAATAATTAAATGATGGAGTTAAAAATATTTGTATAAGGAGATGTAAGCTGTATAAGTATCCTGAATGGATATTATAAACACCAATACATTCATTTTAAATATTAGCATGCATCGATTTTCTAATTAATAAAAACAGATTTCTTATTTACAATATGAGAAAGAATTATTAACCCCCATCTGGGTCCGGGTTAGAATAGTCCCACTGTAGCCTATGCTTGTCGTAAAATTATTTAAAAGACGAATACAATGGGTACCCAGTGCCAGACTTCTTCCTTTGGGTTCCCCATGTCTTTGTGCCACAAGGTCAAGAACAAAAAGAAGCTGCGTTTTTTTACCCTTTATCACGACCACACGGAATCATGGATTAGTCTAGATATTGCTGTCGACCAATTGGGTTAAGCAACAGCAACAGAATTATTAATCAGCAATATTAATTATTTTGTTAATAATAACAAAAATATTAATTATAAATAGCAGAAAATCCTCAAGCGATTTTAAAATTCACAAAATATTATGATATTGATATCAACTATTTCTAAAATTTAATTATATTTACTTTTAATAATGGAATGTTTTTGTTGAATCAGTAGTGCTTGTAATTGGAATTGAAGTTTCAAAACAATTTATTTTCAATAACATTAACTTTTTAAAATAAAGTTGTCAAATATACTACTATAATTTTCATTTTTAATGAAACACAGGAAAAATTAAAATGTACTCCTACGTGAAAAAAATTAGTAAATCAAATTTATTTTTATTTACCTAATATTCTCTTTATTCACTTCTCTTAAACTCCAACATGTAATTCGTTCATTGCAAATAATCTCTTTTGAAAATAATAGAACTTTATTTTGATATAATACAAACATTAAAAAATACTTGCAGATATCTGATACTGTTTTCATTTGCTTTCATATTCAATTGAATTTCAATGAACATTTATTTTTGTTAAGTAATAAATATCTTATTAGTATCGTGAATATTGCTTGCTTTTGTTCAAAATAAATTTTAAATTATTCTGCTTAATATAATGTCACGTTGCAATCTTTTTAGTAAAACAAATATGATATTTTCAGAAATAAGACACAATAAGAGACAATAATTTTGTTTTGCCAGGAGTAAAACGGAATGTTAATTAATCTGCAGTCATTTTTTTTATTAGTTGACAGGCAGAATAAATACTAGTAAATTTCAATCCCTGTGCATATATAAATTCCAAAGGATATTTTTAAAAAAAAGATACATTTTAAAGGTAAATATTTAGAAAGAAATTCTGAAAAGGCACTTGGAAAGATAATGTGATATATTTTAGATAAATAAATATGATGTTTATTACTAATTTATAGCAAAATGTCTAAGCTCTATAATAATTGATTAATACATTTTTTAAAACATTCCCTCAAATATTTAAATTAAATACCTATAGGTACCACCTTTTGATTTGAATTGCAAATTTTTTTAATAATACCTTGTAAATTAAGACAGTTGTTTGAAGAATCTGAATATATTTATATATTTGCAATGATAATTTTTCCCAATATCTATTTAATATTTCATACAATTTAATGTTTGGGATATTTCTGAACATTGTTAGTACTGTATTTTAAAATAGTGCCGTAGATTGCGAATATACTGAAATCAATACACTAATTTAAGTTTGTGTTCATGAACTATAATTTATTGGAAAAAAAAACATAAACTAAGCGATTAAATAAAAAAAAAAAAAAATTAACAATTCATGATATTTAATAATTCGAAAAATAAATTAACAATTCCTGATAATTCTAGAAATAAATTAACAATTCCACAAAATAATTAACAATTCGAGAAATAATTAACAGTTTGTAACAATTCGAGAAATATATTAACAATTCCTAACAATTCGAGAAATAAATTAACAATTCCTAACAATTCGGGAAATATTTTAACAATTCCTCAAGATAATTAATAAATCCTCAAAATAATTAATTCCTCAATAATTAACAATTCTTAACAATTGGAAATAAATTAACAATTCCTAATAGTAATAAATAACTGGAATAAACAGGAATAAGTAAAAGGAATAAATTAATTCTTGCTATTGAGAGACTAATTTTAAACAATAGACACCAACAATTGAAGGATGAAGGATTCATGCACTATATTAACTAAGTTAGGTTATAACACAACAAAAAATTGCTAAAACTTTTTATCAATAAGGGGATAAAACTTTAGTATAAACGCCCTTTACTCGTTATCAATAACCATTACTGAAATTACATGAATTCGTTACTCAACGTACTTACTGTAAGGTAAAATACCAAGTGCTTAGTTAAGAACCTATGCCATCAAAGCAGCTCTTTAATATTAACACAACCCATAAAAACCGATTTTGTTTTCCACTGCTGCCCCTAAGGATCCAATGGGCCTCATTTCTTTTCATGACACCAGGTACTCAAATCAGGCGGAGGCAAAACCTTCCACTATTTATGCCAAACCACCACTAAAACGCCTGATTGAAGGGAATGGCATTCGTGCTACTCATAAAGGTGACCATCCGGGATGGCCAATGAGGGGAATGGGGGTTATTTATCGCCAGGGTGCTCCAGGCGTGTACAGAATGGTCCCCCCAAATTGGATTTACAGTCCGCACAGAACAGAAATACTCCATTTCCAATGGCCGTTCGGGTAATGCATGTTCCCAAGGCAAGAGAAAACAGTGCCTTGCATTAAGAAAATGGTGCGCAGTAAAGGGTTTAGCATGGAGATTCAAGGTGGATTCCATATTTTGAAAGATAAAACAAAGCAGATGCGCTATATAGAATATTTGTTTGATGCATGTTCATAAAATAGTTTGATTTATTAATCCATGTATATTTTTTTTTAATTTCTTTTTTTGAATAGCAGCATACATAATAAAATAACAATTCCCCCAAATAATTAACAAGTCCTAACAATTCGAGAATTATATTAACAATCCCTAACAATTCGAAAAAAATATTAACAATTCCTCAAAATAAATAACAATTCGAGAAATAAATTAACAATTCCTAACAATACGAGAAATAAATTTACAATTTCTAATAATTTGAGAACTAAATTAACAATTCGAGAAATAACAGTTCCTAACACGTCGAGAAATAAATTTACAATTTCTCAAAATTCGAGAAATAAATTAACAATTTCTAACAATTCGACAAACAAATTATCAATTCCTGCCATTAAGGAGAGACTAATTTCAAACAATAGACACCACCAATTATAATAATTTTATAACAACAAAAAATTGCTAAAACGTTTAATTAATAAGGTGATAAACTTTAATACGAATGTCCTTTAGTAGTCCTTTATTCGCTATCAATAACCATTACTGGAATTACATGAATTTGTTACTGAAGGTACTGCAAGGTAAAATACCAACTGCTTAGTTAAGAACCGATGCCATCAAAACAGCCCTTTAATATTAACACAACCAATAAAAACCAACTTTGTTTTCCAATGCCTCCCCTAAGGATACAACAGCCCTCATTTCTTTTCATGACACCAGGTACTCAAATCAGGCGGAGGCAAAACCTACCACTATTTATGCCAAACCACCACTAAAACGCCTGATTGGAGCGAATGGCATTCGTGCCTCTCATGAAAGGTGACCATCCGGGATGGCCAATGAGGGGAATGGGTGGTTATTTATCGCCAGGGTGCTCCAGGCGTGTACAGAATGGTCCCCCCCAAATTGGATTTACAGTCCGCACAGAATAGAAATACTCCATTTCCAACGTACCGTTTGGGTAATGCATGTTCTGGAGGCAGGAGAAAACAGTGTCTTGCATTAAGAAAATGGTGTGCAGGATAGGGTTTGGCATGGAGATTCATGGTGGATTACATATTTTGAAAGATAAAACAAAGCAGATGCGATGGAATATTTGCTTGATGCATATTCAAAAAAATCGTTTGATTTATTAATGCCATGTTTTTTTTTATTCCTATATATATATTTTTTTTTTGAATTGCAGGATGTGCAATAAAATAACAATTCCTCAAAATAATTAACAATTTCTAACAATTCGAGAAATAATTTAACAATTCATTAAAAATAATTAACAATTCCTAGTAATTCTGGAAATAAATTAACAATTTCTCAAAACATTTAACAATTCCAGAAATAAATTAAGAATTCATTAAAATAATTAAAAATTCCACAAAATAATTAACAATTCATTAAAATAATTAAAAATTCCACAAAATAATTAACAATTCCTTATAATAATTAAAAATTTATCAAAATAATTAACAATTCCTTATAATAATTAAAAATTTATCAAAATAATTAACAATTCCTACCAATTCGAGAAATAAATTAACAATTCCTGCTATTAATGAGAGGCTAATTTTAAATAATAGACACCAACTAAAAAAAAAATTATATTTAAAAATTATATTATTTATAAAAAGTTGCTTAAAGTAATCTATTTTTTTACACAATTCTCTGTATTCTTATGCATATCTCATTAGTTTATGATGAATTTGAGAAAAATTTTCCGAATGGCAACTTATTTGTTTTATAAATAAAATCGTCTGCTTAAATTGTATTTGAGATGTTAGCTCACCTGGTGGTTTATTACTTGTTTACGTTATTTCTTTTTTTTTATTATATTGTTTATATCAATTGGAAAATATTTCAATTAAAATTTTGGCCTCGAAATAATAATAATAAAAAAAAATTTACGAAAATGCTTTTCTAGAGTTTAGAACAATGAATGTTGGTTTCTAATTTTCAGAGAGAAATACGCGTATCAGATGCTTATTTACATATCGTTTTCATGTTACTGACGCCTTGATAACATGGTTGTAAAAGCTCGTGTGTGAAATCTGTTTGTTACTCAATGTTTTTTATATTTCGCCTGTCAGTTTGATATATTATCCTGTTAAAAAATAACATTTTAATAAATATGCTGTTTTCTCTGTGGAAAAAAAATTTTTCTATGTGAATAATGTTTCAAATAAAATATTTTAAAACACTTAGTTATGAAGTTAAAGTTTCTCTTTGTAATGCAGAAGTGAATGGAAAAAATGAGAATTGAGTTAAAATTCCCTTTTTTTGCTATTTCCTACAAAATTAAAATCAAAGTGTTTTTTAGTTTACCTAATTCATACGATAATGTGTATTTCATGGATAAATATTATTAATATAAATGAAACCTACTTTCAGTTTCTTGAAACTTAAATAATTTTATTCTTAAATTTCGCTAATATAAATTTTGAAATGGTATTTTAAATCATCATTGTTATTTTTGTTATATTAATCAGTTTGAAAGCAATATAATAATCATGTATCCAAATATATTAACAGTACAATTATTAATGATTGCAATATATGTTAATATACCCCATACTTTAACGATTGTTGATGGTATTTCAGAAAACGTCAAAGGGAACTTTTAAGGTACCACCTTAAATTGCTTTTTTTTTATCGTTAATAGTAATATACTTATAGCATTATCACTTTTTATTAGATATTGCTGTTTTGATAATACATGCAAAATATGCATTATGGCAATATAATCTATGAGATTTAAAAGCATAAAGGGCTTTAGTTTCAAAGAGAACTTTACAATTTCATTGCTATAAAATGTCACAAGTGATATTAAAAATTTCAATTCTATTATAGTAATTCAAGATAACAAATTCAATATATTCTAAAATAAATTTATATAATTTCTAAGTAAAAAAAGATTTTTTTATAGAGACTTTGATACATGCTTTTTATTTTCATTATTAAGTTCTAAAATTTAACCACTGGTAAGTCCAGCAGCATAGATGGATAGCTACATAAGTCAATTTTCTTTTTTTTTTTACTCTTTATGTTTATCTTTGGAGTTTCTTAAAGATTGAAAACGTTTCAATGCATTGAAACTTCTTGAACTGGGACTTAAAAGTTTCTATTTTTCTAAGAGAATTTCGAATAAAGTTTTTGCGAAGTTTTCCTATAATATCTGTTGACGTATTCGATTTGTATTCCCAGTAATCTTTCAGTAGGCATCGTGACAAACTCCGTAAGTTCTTGGCAAAAGTCTGAACTGGCGAGGTTTGCGATAAAGATTTGAAAGAGTATTTCTGTGCTAATATTAAAAATGTTCTTCGAATATTTCCTATAAGTATTGCTGTTTTATATTTAGACAAAAATTTAGAAATATTGTTTTTTTTACGATAATGCTTAAATTTTAAAAAAGAAAAATCTTAAAGAACTAAAGAATTTTTTATCATTTTATTAAATTTTAATTATTTACTATAGAGTTATAGATAAACAATAATTATCGTAAATTAAAATAACTATTAAAATAATTATTCAAATTTTAATTATGCTGCAAAGAATATATTTTTTTTATTATATAATTATTAAAACACTCTCCATAATTATATAAAATATTACATATTGTGAAAATTTTCGATTTGGAAAGGACACTAAATCAAGGCATAAGATACTGAATTTCTATTACAATTTACTTAAATGGTCTAATTTGTAAATTTACAATTGGAAATTTCTAACATTTTGTTAAAAATGTTGATAATTTGTCCATTTCTTGTCCATGTCCATTGTGGAGTGTCCAATATCCATTTATTATCCATATCCATTAATATTTTTTATTAAAAATGTTGGAAATTAAATATTAAAAATTCTTAGAATTTACATTTCATTAAAAATATTAGAAATTTAGAAAATATTTGGTAATAAAGTGAAACGTTTTATAAAATCCAAAGTACTTTAATTATTCTACATGTTTTTATTAATAATTTTACTAAATTATTGTGGGATAAATCTTTATGCATAAATTAGATTATTTTTAGATTGACTTAATTCCAAAAACACTTACGCAAATTAAAATCTTAAAGAAAAACTACATTTTCAAAAAATGATTTGGCATATTAAGAAGTTTTTTCTTTTTGTATAGTGTTATGAATATTTTAAAGTAATTGTAAATCAATGATTAAAAAATTAAAAATATTTTTAAAACTTCCATTTAAAACATAATTATCTATATTTTCGAATCTGTCTTATGAACCACACCGTTTTAAAAATAAAAGTATAGTTAGTAAGATTAATTACTGAAATTTAAATCTTTCTGAATTTTTAATCGTTCTCTTCAGATTAAAATATAATAGAATTTAGGAAGAATTACAAAAATAAATTTTCTGTTGTTGTTTATTTTATTTTCCTCCAAATTACATCTTAATAATAGACGTTATGAAGAATTAAATGAATTTAATATTAATTTTTCTTATAAAAGAAAGGGAAAAACTTTTGAAATTACTTAGTGTATTAAATAATTACATTACAAATAAATCTCATTAAGTATTTTCAATGAAAGAATTTAAATACTCATAAAAATAAATTATTCTTAACTTAGTAATTAATAAAATTTTTATTAAAGTACTAAACATTATTATTACAACATTAAACGAATCATGAATTCAAATAATTTTATCTAAATGTCACTATTAAAAACTTTATCTTAGGTTTACTAAATATAAAATTAAATTTCAGTATTAAGTCAAATATTTTAGTATTAATTTCAAAACTCATATACAAAAATAATTAAGTATGAATAAAAATAATTAATTTTTAGTGATAAAATATGCCAAATAATTATTACAATACAAAAACAAAAATTGTCATTAAACATCTGTACATTCAGATTTTGTAAATCGTTCTGTCATTATTTTCCTATTTACACACTCTTTTACTGATTAATCTGTTCCCAAAATTAGATTTAATTACTTGGTACAAACATAATTTGATTTGACCAATTAAAACTTTATATTTTAAAGTCACTTTTTTTATTTTATTATTTTGCATCAATGTCTTTAATTTTGACACCTTTTTCTTCTTCATTGGGCGACCTGATGCCTAATTGGCTAGCGCTCTGGCTCTTGATACCACAGGCTTCAGGTTCGAATCCTGACTGTGGCATGGAAGTTTGTTATTGGTTCAGGATCAACTTTAAGCTGTAGGTCCCGGTCTAATTAGCCTAAAATGTGCATAAAATGACAGTAGAGCGACAAACCAAAAAAAATCTTTTACTTCTTCATTGGCGTAACAGCCCATGCTAGGCCAAGGTCGTCTGCCTACTGGAAGATTTCAGACAGGAAATTTTTTCTTTTTTTAACTGGTTAGCATTGCCATCACTACGCCCAACAGTCTACAGTCATACTACACAGGTACCTACGGTTTAAAGTGGATTCCTAACAACTATAAATATCCATTGCACGGCCGAGACTCGAACCTGAAACTGCGGCCCCGAGCGCCAGAGCGCTAGTCAAAATTTTGGTATGCTGTATTTGGTATACTGAATAACAGTATTTATTATTATAAAAATATTTTTAAATATGCTGATTTTTTAATAAGTACTTAATTAACTTACTTAAATGTGATTTTTATATAACAATTTGGTTTGCCGCTCTACGTTCGTTTTCTGCACACGAGGACTAAACAGACAGGGATCTACAGTTTAAAGCGAATTCCGAATCACTAAGAAACGTCCATGAAATCGTCACTTGGCCATCAGGTTGCCTTATATAAGGATTATTCTATTTTGAGTAATTCTTTTTTTTTTTTTTTTTGGGGGGTGAGAGGGTTATATGTGTTAAAGTAATATATGCAATATCCTTACATATTTGAGAAATAAAATCATAAGTAATTCTATTAATTAAATTGTTGGAAATAGGCATTTTTTTTTAATGTATACTCAGATAAAATCCATATTTACTCAAACTTTAAAATTCTTTTCAGTATGAAATATTTATTTTGCCAAATCGAAAAATATTTTTTTCTTCAATTTTTATTTTTAAATCAAGGTGACAAACTATCTGGCACAACAAAAACTACAATATAAAAAAAAATCCAATCTTATTAAACGAAACAAAAACCCTTTCTGACAATTTATTTTTCTGCCTTACCCAACGCAACCGCATCTAATTTAATTTTGAATATTCTCTATCGAATCCAAACCCGGCTAATGCCATTGTATCGCGGGCCGTAATATTGCGAAATAAGACCCTGGGAAGCAAAGGCGAATGTCCATACGAAATGGCCGGAGATATTTTGAGGGAAAAATTTAATTATTTCGGGTGAATGCTCGCTCTGTGGAGGTCGAAAATGTCAGAACCCGGATTTCAAACAGATCCCGTCTTTATTGCCAATATAAATCTCCCCGCATTCCGCGTTTTCCAGGGATGCGGGATCTCTGGACAAATAGGGTTTATTACAAATTTTTCAAGCCTTTAGCAGTTGGTGATTCCGGCAAACGAGCGGCACACGGAAGCGCGCTCATTCAATTAAGATAAATGATCAATTCGATGGCCATGGCCGAGGATAATGTGAGGACAATTCGGGGCTTTGATAGAGATAAGTGGCAATTTTGAGCAAAGTTTAGAGGAAATTATGGGACTTTTCTCTTTTTTCTTTTTTTTTGAGTGAGTGAGTGAGTGTTGCGATTCGAGCTATAAATCACCGGATTCTGAAGTAGTTAAAGAGATACTAATCGCTTATCTTTTATGGTTTGATAAATCTTCATTCACGCGACTGAGATACTGGGTTGAGATATTCGGTGAGAAAATCTGTGGAAAAGTAATTTTCGGACGATTAAATGCAAAATTTTGCTATCATATAATCAGATGGCGTTAAATAATAGACATTGATATATATTTTTAATAAACCATCACATCTGAAACGTATATTCTACATCCTATACGTATTCTATTTTGCATAAATATGTTTATTTATAGCATATAATCACAATAAAAACGTTTGTTTTATCTTCAAAGCTTGAGCAATCGATATGCTTTTTCAATCCCTGTTCTTCTTATAGTTGCTGGTATAAGAAAACGAATAATACTCGGAAGTGAGATATTATATTAAAATTGATTAATATAAATAGTGTTTTGAAAAATATTCAAGGATGGTGATAATTTAAGAATAATTTTTCGAAATGAAATGAAAATAGTTGAAATGCTTTGAAATTTGGTTAGATGCAATACTTTTCATAAATCAAAGAAATATATTTCATAAAATAAAGAGAATATATATATATATATATATATATATATTTTGTTTGGGTGTGGAGGGTTATATGTTAAAGTAATATATGTAAAATGTCTACATTTTTTAGAAAGAAAATAATAAAAATTTATACCAATTAAATTGGATATATGCTTTCTAGTCTCAGATAAAATCCACATTTACATACACTTTACAATGCCTATTTATATGATATATTTATTTTACCAAATTAAAAAAATAATTTTTTTTCCATTTTTATTTTTAAATCAAGATAGCAAACTATCTGGCACAACAACAACTACATTATAAAAAAAATACAATCTTATTAATCGACAAGAATATATTCTGACAATTTATTTGTCTGTCATACCCAACGCACTGCATCTAATTTAATTTCGAATATTATCAATCGAATCCACCCCCCGTAATGCCATTGTATCCGGGGCCGTAATATTCCCAAATAAGACTCGGAATAGCAAAGCGAATGTCCATACGAAATGGCCGGAGATATTTTCAGGGAAAAATTTAATTATTTCGGGTGAATGCTCGCTCTGTTGAGGTCGAAAATGGCAGAACCCGGATTTCGAACAGATCCCGTCTTTATTGCCAATATAAATCTCCCCGGATTCCGCATTTTCCAAAAGATGCGGGCTCTCGGCAAATAGGGTTTATTACAAATTTTTCAAGCCTCTCGCAGTTGGTGATTCCGGCCAATGAGCGGTACACGGAAGCGCGCTCATTCAATTAAGATGAATGATCACTTCGATGGCCATGGCCGAGGATAATGTGAGGACAATTCGGGGCTTTGATAGAGATAAGTCGCAATTTTGAGGAAAATTTAGAGGGAATTATGGGACTTTTCTCTTTCGGAAAATTGAGTGA
This sequence comes from Caerostris darwini, assembly GCA_021605075.1. Classification (NCBI taxonomy): domain Eukaryota; kingdom Metazoa; phylum Arthropoda; class Arachnida; order Araneae; family Araneidae; genus Caerostris; species Caerostris darwini. The sequence continues at coordinate 130,981 of BPLQ01015243.1, forward strand.
GTGAGTGTGTGTTTGTGTGATACGAGTTATAAATCACCGGATTCTGAAATAGTTAAAAAGATACTAATGGAAAATCTTTTATGGTTTGATAGATCTTCATTCACGCGTCTTAAATACTGGGTCAGATATTCGGTGAGAAAATCTGTGCAAAAGAAATTATCGGACGATTAAACGCAAAGTTTTGTTATCATATAACCCGATATCGTTAAATTATAGTTATTGATGTATGTTTTTAATAAATCTTCACATCTAAAAAGTTGCATAAATAGGTTTATTTATTTGTTCATTATAATCAGGGTGTATCCTTTATATTCAAATCTTGACAATTGATATGCTTTTTAAAGTCCCGTTCTTCTTATATTTGCTGGTTTAAGAAAATTAATAATACTAGGAAGTGAGATAATTATTTTAAGATAAATGATAAATATAAATAGCGATTTATCACCATATTCAAGGATAATGATAATTGAAGAATAATTCATTCAAATTAAATGGAAGCTGTGGATATGTTTTGAAATTTGAATAGATGTGCAACTTTTTATTCAGTTGAGTGATTTTCATAATGACTGGATTCTGTTTTTTGTAATGATAATTCTATTTTGAGTAATTCTTTTATTGGGGGGGGTATATGTGTAAAACTAATATATGCTATATCTGTACATATTTAAGAAATAAAATCATGAATATTTCCACCAATTAAATTGGAAATGTGCATTTTTTAACGCATACTCAGATAAAATCCACATTTTCATACACTTTACAATTCCTTTCTGTATAAAATATTTATTTTACAAAACTGGAAAAAAAAATTTTTTGTGTCAATTTTTATTTTTAAATCAAGGTAGGAAACTATCTGGCACAACAACAACTACAATAAAAATAAAAAAATAAAAAAAAAAAATAAAAAAAAAAAAAAAAAAAAAAAAAAATCCAATCTTATTAATCGAAAAACAAAACCCTTTCTGACAATTTATTTTTCTGCCTTACCCAACGCACTGCATCTAATTTAATTTCGAATATTCTCTATCGAATCCACCTCGGGTAATGCCATTGTATCGCGGGCCGTAATATTCCCAAATAAGACTGGGGAAAGCAAAGCCGAATGTCCATACGAAATGGCCCGAGATATTTTGAGAGAAAAATTTAATTATTTCGGGTGAATGCTCGCTATGTTGAGGTCGAAAATGTCAGAACCCGGATTTCGAACGGATTCCGTCTTTATTGACAATATAAATCTCCCCGGATTCCGCATTTTCCAAAAGATGCGGGCTCTCGGCAAATAGGGTTTATTACAAATTTTTCAAGCGTCTCGCAGTTGGTGATTCCGGCAAACGAGCGGTACACGGAAGCGCGCTCATTCAATTAAGATAAATGATCAATTCGATGGCCATGGCCGAGGATACTGTGAGGACAATTCGGGGCTTTGATAGAGATAAGTCGCAAATTTCGGGAAAAATTAGTGGACATTATGGGACTTTCTTCTTTCGGAAAATTGAGCGAGTGAGTGTGCGTGCGATTCGAGCTATAAATCACCGGATTCTGAAGTAGTTAAAGAGATACTAATCGCTTATCTTTTATGGTTTGATAAATCTTCATTCACGCGTCTGAGATACTAGGGTGAGATATTCGGTGAGAAAAGCAGCGCAAAAGTAATTTTCGGACAATTAAACGCAAAATTTTGTTATATTACCAGATGGCGTTAAATTATAGATAAATCAACACCTTTGAAAAGTACCCTGCATAAATAGGTTTATTTATGAGTTAAAATATAAATAACATGACATTGTAATCAGAATATTTATTTTATCTTCAAATCTTGAACAATTGATATGCGTTTTCAAGTTATGTTCTTCTTAAGTTGATGGTTTAAGAAGACGAATAATACTTAAAAGTGACATAATTAGTTTACAAAAAAAAGGATAAATTTAAGTAGCGATTTTTCACCTTATTCAGGGATAATGATAATTCAAGAATATTTCATTGAAATTAAATGAGAGTTGTTGAATGTTTTAAAATTTAGTTAGATGTGGAACTTTTCGTACAGCTGAGTGAGTTTCATAAATCACTGGTTTCAGAAGTAGTTAAAGAGATACTAATCGGTCATCTTTTATAGTTTGATATATCTTAATTTCCGAGTCTGAGATGCTGGGTGAGATATTCGTAGAAATTTTTTGTAAAAGTAATTTTCATACGATTTAACGCAAAATTTTATTATCATATAACCAGATGGCGTTAAATTACAGATAATTCATCAACTCAAAAAATTTGCTTAGCTTGCATAAATAGGTTTAGTTATGAGTTAAAATATTAAAAAAACCGTATTTTATATTCGAAATGTCTGTCTTCAATTGTTTGTTTCGGAAACAGCTACAAAAAAAAATTCAGTTTTATTAATCGGAAAAAAAAACCCTTTCTGACAATTTATTTGTCTACCTTACCCAACGCACTGCATCTAATTTAATTTCGAATATGCTCTATCGAATCCAAACCCGGGTAATGCCATTGTATCGCAGGCCATATTATTCCCAAATAAGACTGGGAAGCAAAGCCGAATGTCCATACGAAATGGCCGGAGATATTTTGAGGGAAAAATTTAATTATTTCGGATGAATGCTCGCTCTGTTGAGGTCGAAAATGTCAGAACCCGGATTTCGAATGGATCCCGTCTTTATTGCCAATATAAATCTTTCCGCATTCCACGTTTTCCAGGAATACGGGCTCCCGGCAAATAGAGTTTATTACAAATTTTTCAAGCCGCGGTAGCCTCTCGCAGTTGGTGATTCCGGCAAACGAGCGGTACACGGAAGCGCTCTCATTCAATTAAGATAAATGATCAATTCGATGGCCATGGCCGAGGATAATGTGAGGACAATTCGGGGCACTGATAGAGATAAGTCGCAATTTTGAGGAAAATTTAGAGGGAATTATGGGACTTTCCTCTTTTGGAAAATTGAGCGAGTGAGTGTGTGTTGCGAATCGAGCTATAAATCACCGGATTGTGAAGTAGTTAAAGAGATACTAATCGTTTATCTTTTATGGTTTGATAAAGCTTCATTCAAGCGTCTGAGATACTAGGGTGAGGAAATCTGTGCAAAAGTAATTTTCGGACGATTAAATGCAAACTTTTGTTATCATATAAACTGATGGCGTTAAATTATAGATAAGTCATCAAAATAAATTCATGAAAATTCATCTAAATTCAACAAAAATATGTTGCTTAGCTTGCATTTATTAAAAGTTAAAATATGAATACAATACCATTATAATCATCATGTTTTTTTTTTCTTCAACTTTTGAACATATGATATGCTTTATCAAGTCATGTTCTTCTTACATTTGTTAGTATAAGAAAACCTATAATAATGGTTGGAAGTATATTTTAAATAAATGATAAATATAAATTACATTTTATCGCCGTAATCAAGAATAATGATAATTCAAGTATAATTCATAGAAATAAAATAGTAGCAATGGAAACGTTATGAAATTTTGATAGATGGGGAACTTTTCCCTCAACTGAATGAGTTTCATAAATGATAGGATTGTGACGTTTGGTCTGATTTGTCGCTCTACGTTCATTTTGTTCACACTTTAGTCTAATTAGACCGGGACCTACAGTTTAACGGGGATTTCGAACCACTCATAACAATCCATGCCACCTCCAAATTAAAACCTGAAGCCTGTGGTTCCAAAGACCGGAGTGCTAGCTGGTTGGCTATCAGGCCACTTTACATAATGATTATTCTATTTTGAGTATTTTTTTTTCTTCGGGGTTGATATTTGTGTTAAAGTAATATATGAAATATCTCTACCTATTTGAGACATAAAATCATAAAAAATTCTAACAATTAAATGGTAAAAATGCATAATTTAATGCATAGTTTACAAGTCTCAGTTGAAATCCACATTTACAAACACTTTTACAATTCCTTTCTATATGAAATATTTATTTTACCAACTTGAAAAAATGTTTTTTTTTTCTATTTTTATTTTTAAATCAAGGTAGCAAACTATCTGGCACAACAACAACTACAATATAAAAAAATTAAAATCCAATCTTATTAATCGGAAAAACCTCTTCTGACAATTTATTTGTCTGCCTTACCCAACGCATTGCATCTAATTTAATTTCGAATATTCTTTATCGAATCCTACCCGGGTAATGCCATTGTATCTCAATGCCGTAATATTCCCAAATAAGACTCTGGGAAGCAAAGTCGAATGTCCATATGAAATGGCCGGAGATATTTTGAGGTAAAAATTTAATTATTTCGGGTGAATGCTCGCTATGTTGAGGTCGAAAATGTCAGAACCCGGATTTCGAAAAAATTCTGTTTTTATTGCCGGTATAAATCTCCCCGAACTCCACATTTTCCAGGAATGCAGACTCTCGGCAAATAGGGTATATTACAAATTTTTCAAGCCCCCCCGGTTGCCTCTCGCAGTTGGTGATTCCGGCAAACGAGCGGTACACGGAAGCGCGCTCATTCAATTAAGATAAATGATCAATTCGATGGCCATGGCCGAGGATAATGTGAGGACAATTCGGGGCTTTGATAGAGATAAGTCGCAATTTTGAGGAAAATTTAGAGGGAATTATGGGACTTTTCTCTTTCGGTGTGTGTGCGATACGAGTTATAAATCACCGGATTCTGAAATAGTTAAAGAGATACTAATGGAAAATCTTTTATGGTTTGATAGATCTTCATTCACGCGTCTTAAATACTGGGTCAGATATTCGGTGAGAAAATCTGTGCAAAAGTAATTATCGGACGATTAAACGCAAAGTTTTGTTATCATATAACCCGATATCGTTAAATTATAGTTATTGATGTATGTTTGTAATAAATCTTCACATCTAAAAAGTTGCATAAATAGGTTTATTTATGAGTTCATTATAATCAGTCTGTATCCTTTATATTCAAATCTTGACAATTGATATGCTTTTTAAAGTACCGTTCTTCTTATATTTGCTGGTTTAAGAAAATTAATAATACTAGGAAATGAGATAATTATTTTAAGGTAAATGATAAATATAAATAGCGATTTATCACCATATTCAAGGATAATGATAATTGAAGAATAATTCATTCAAATTAAATGGAAGCTGTGGATATGTTTTGAAATTTGATTAGATGTGGAACTTTTTATTCAGCTGAGTGATTTTCATAATGACTGGATTCTGTTTTTTCTAATGATAATTCTATTTTGAGTAATTCTTTTATTTGGGGGGGTATATGTGTTAAACTAATATATGCTATATCTGTACATATTTAAGAAATAAAATCATGAATATTTCCACCAATTAAATTGGAAATGTGCATTTTTTAATGCATACTCAGATAAAATCCACATTTTCATACACTTTACAATTCCTTTCTGTATGAAATATTTATTTTACAAAACTGGAAAAAAAAATTTTTTTGTCAATTTTTATATTAAATCAAGGTAGGAAACTATCTGGCACAACAACAACTACAATAAAAAAAAAAAAAAAAAAAAAAAAAAAAAAAAAAAAAAAAAAAAAAAAAATCCAATCTTATTAATCGAAAGAAAAAACCCTTTCTGACAATTTATTTTCCTGCCTTACCCAACGCACTGCATCTAATATAATTTCGAATATTGTCTATCGAATCCACCCCGGGTAATGCCATTGTATCGCAGTGCCGTAATATTCCCAAATAAGACTCGGGAAAGCAAAGCCGAATGTCCATACTAAATGGCCGGAGATATTTTGAGGGAAAAATTTAATTATTTCGGGTGAATGCTCGCTATGTTCAGGTCGAAAATGGCAGAAGACGGATATCGAACGGATCCCGTCTTTATTGACAATATAAATCTCCCCGGATTCCACATTTTCCAAAAGATGCGGGCTCTCGGCAAATAGGATTTATTACAAATTTTTCAAGCCCCGGTTGCCTCTCGCAGTTGGTGATTCCGGCAAACGAGCGGTACACGGTAGCGCGCTCATTCAATTAAGATAAATGATCAATTCGATGGCCATGGCCGAGGATAATGTGAGGACAATTCGGGGCTTTGATAGAGATAAGTCGCAAATTTCGAGAAAAATTAGTGGGCATTATGGGACTTCCTTCTTTCGGAAAATTGAGCGAGTGAGTGTGCGTGCGATTCGAGCTATAAATCATCGTATTCTGAAGTAGTTAAAGAGATACTAATCGCTTATCTTTTATGGTTTGATAAATCTTCATTCACGCGTCTGAGATACTAGGGTGAAATATTCGGTGAGAAAGGCAGCGCAAAAGTAATTTTCGGACAATTAAACGCAAAAATTTGTTATATTACCAGATGGCGTTAAATTATAGATAAATCAACACCTTTGAAAAGTTGTTTAGCCTGCATAAATAGGTTTATTTATGAGTTAAAATATAAATAACATGACATTGTAATCAGAATATTTATTTTATCTTCAAATCTTGAACAATTGATATGCGTTTTCAAGTTATGTTCTTCTTAAGTTGGTGGTTTAAAAAGACGAATAATTCTCAAAAGTGACAGAATTATTTTACGAAAAAAGGATAAATTTAAGTAGCGACTTTTCACCTTATTCAGGGATACTGATAATTCAAGAATATTTCCTTGAAATTAAATTAGAGTTGTTGAATGTTTTAAAATTTAGTTAGATGTGGAACTTTTCGTACAGCTGAGTGAGTTTCATAAATCACTGGTTTCAGAAGTAGTTAAAGAGATACTAATCGGTCATCTTTTATAGTTTGATATATCTTAATTTCCGAGTCTGAGATACTGGGTGAGATATTCGTAGAAATTTGGTGTAAAAGTAATTTTCGTACGATTTAACGCAAATTTTATTATCATATAACCAGATGGAGTTAAATTACAGATAATTCATCAACTAAAAAAAAATTTCTTAAATTGCATAAATAGGTTTAGTTATGAGTTAAAATATTAAAAAAACCGTATTTTATATTCGAAATGTCTGTCTTCAATTGTTTGTTTCGGAAAAAAAAAAAAAAAAAAATCAGTTTTATTAATAGAAAAAAAAAACCCCTTTCTGACAATTTATTTGTCTACCTTACCCAACGCACTGCATCTAATTTAATTTCGAATATTTTCTATCGAATCCCAACCCGGGTAATGCCATTGTATCGCAGGCCATATTATTCCCAAATAAGACTCTGGGAAGCAAAGCCGAATGTCCATACGAAATGGCCGGAGATATTTTGAGGGAAAAATTTAATTATTTCGGATGAATGCTCGCTCTGTTGAGGTCGAAAATGTCAGAACCCGGATTTCGAATGGATCCCATCTTTATTGCCAATATAAATCTCCCCGGATTCCACGTTTTCCAGGAATACGGGCTCTCGGCAAATAGAGTTTATTACAAATTTTTCAAGCCCCGGTAGCCTCTCGCAGTTGGTGATTCCGGCAAACGAGCGGTACACGGAAGCGCGCTCATTCAATTAAGATAAATGATCAATTCGATGGCCATGGCCGATGGATAATGTGAAGACAATTCGGGGCTCTGATAGAGATAAGTCGCAATTTTGAGGAAAATTTAGAGGGAATTATGGGACTTTCCTCTTTCGGAAAATTGAGCGAGTGAGTGTGTGTTGCGATTCGAGCTATAAATCACCGGATTCTGAAGTAGTTAAAGTGATACTAATCGTTTATCTTTTATGGTTTGATAAAGCTTCATTCAAGCGTCTGAGATACTAGGGTGAGGAAATCTGTGCAAAAGTAATTTTCGGACGATTAAATGCAAACTTTTGTTATCATATAAACTGATGGCGTTAAATTATAGATAAGTCATCAAAATAAATTAATGAAAATACATCTAAATTCAACAAAAATATGTTGCTTAGCTTGCCTTTATTAAAAGTTAAAATATGAATAATATACCATTATTATCATCATGTTTTTTTTTCTTCAACTTTTGAACATTTGATATGCTTTATCAAGTCATGTTCTTCTTACATTTGTTAGTATAAGAAAACCTATAATAATGGTTGGAAGTATATTTTAAATAAATGATAAATATAAATTACATTTTATCGCCGTAATCAAGAATAATGATAATTCAAGTATAATTCATTGAAATAAAACAGTAGCAATGGAAACGTTATGAAATTTTGATAGATGTGGAACTTTTCCCTCAACTGAATGAGTTTCATAAATGATTGGATTCTGAAGTTTGGTCTGATTTGTCGCTCTACGGTCATTTTGTTCACACTTTAGTCTAATTAGACCAGGACCTACAGTTTAACGGGGATTTCCAACCACTCATAACAATCCATGCCACCTCCAAATTAAAACCTGAAGCCCATGGTTCCAAAGACCGGAGTGCTAGCTGGTTGGCTATCAGGCCACTTTACATAATGATTATTCTATTTTGAGTATTTTTTTTTCTTCGGGGTTGATATTTGTGTTAAAGTAATATATGAAATATCTCTACCTATTTGAGACATAAAATCATAAGAATTTCTAACAATTAAATGGTAAAAATGCACAATTTAATGCATAGTTTACAAGTCTCAGTTGAAATCCACATTTACAAACACTTTTACAATTCCTTTCTATATGAAATATTTATTTTACCAACTTGAAAAAATGTTTTTTTTTTCTATTTTTATTTTTAAATCAAGGTAGCAAACTATCTGGCACAACAACAACTACAATATAAAAAAATTAAAATCCAATCTTATTAATCGGAAAAACCTCTTCTGACAATTTATTTGTCTGCCTTACCCAACGCATTGCATCTAATTTAATTTCGAATATTCTTTATCGAATCCTACCCGGGTAATGCCATTGTATCTCAATGCCGTAATATTCCCAAATAAGACTCTGGGAAGCAAAGTCGAATGTCCATATGAAATGGCCGGAGATATTTTGAGGTAAAAATTTAATTATTTCGGTGAATGCTCGCTGTGTTGAGGTCGAAAATGTCAGAACCCGGATTTCGAACAAATCCCGTCTTTATTGCCGATATAAATCTCCCCGAACTCCACATTTTCCAGGAATGCAGGCTCTCGGCAAATAGGGTATATTACAAATTTTTCAAGCCCCCCGGTTGCCTCTCGCACTTAGTGATTCCGGCAAACGAGCGGTACACGGAAGCGCGCTTATTCAATTAAGATAAATGATCAATTCGATGGCCATGGCCGAGGATACTGTGAGGACAATTCGGGGCTTTGATAGAGATAAGTCGCAATTTTGGGGAAAATTTAGACGGAATTATGGGACTTTTCTGTCTCGGAAAATTGAGTGAGCTATTCGAGCTATATATCACTGGGTTCTGAAGTAGTTAAAGAGATACAAATCGCTTATCTTTTATGGTTTGATAAATCTTCGTTCACGCGTCTCATGTACTAGGGTCGTCTGGGATACTATTCGTCGAAAATCTGTGCAAAAATAGTTTTTGGACCATTACACACAAAAGTTTGTTATCATATAATCAGATGGCGTTAAATTATAGATAATTCATCAAAGTAAATTCATCAAAATTTATCTAAATTCATCAAACGTACGTTGCTTAGCTTGCATAAATAGGTTTATTAAAAGTTAAAATATAAATAATATACCATTATAATCCTAATGTTTGTCTTATCTTTAAACGTTGAACAACTCATAAGCGTTTTCAAGCTCTGGTCTTCTTACAAGCTGGTTTAAGAAAAAATTAGTTTAAGAAAAACGATAAATATAAATAGCGATTTATCACCCTCTTTAAGGATAATGATAATTAAAGAATAATTCATTGAAATTAAATGAGAGAATTTGAAATATTTTGGTTAGATGGGGAACTTTTTATACAACTGATTGAGTTTCATAAATCTTTCGGTATAAATTATAGATAAATCATAACTTTTAAAAAGTTGCTTAGCTTGCATAAATAGGTTTATTTATGAATTGGAACATAAATAACAAAATTTTATAATCAAGATGTTTGTTTCATCTTGACAATTGATATGCGTTTTCAAGACCTATTCTTCTTACAGTTGCTGGTTTAAGAAAGAAAATACCACTCGGAAGTTATACAATTATTTTAAAATAAATGACATATTTAAGTAGCGGTGTATCAACATATTCAAGGATAATGATAATACAAGAATAATTAACTGAAATTAAATCCATACATACATATTTAAATATGCATACTCAGATAAAATCCATGCGTACTCAGATAAAATCCATGCGTACTCAGATAAAATCCATGCGTACTCAGATAAATATGCACGCTCAGATAGTGCATACTCATATAAAATGCACATTTACACAAACTTTACAATTCTTTGCTAGTTAAATTATTTATTTTACCAAATTAAAAAATAAATGGGGTTTTTTTATCCCAATTTTGTTTTATTTTAAATCAAGGTAGCAAACTATGTGGCACAACAACAACTACAATATATAAAAAATCCAATCTTATTAAACGAAACAAAAACCCTTCTGACAATTTATTTGTCTGCCTTACCCAACGCACTGAATCTAATTTAATTTCGAATATTCTCTATCAAATCCAGCCCGGGTAATGCCATTGTATCGCGGGCCTTAATATTCCCAAATAAGACACGGGATAGCAAATCCGAATGTCCATACGAAATGGCCGGAGATATTTTGAGGGAAAAATTTAATTATTTCGGGTGAATGCTCGCTCTGTTGAGGTCGAAAATGTCAGAACCCGGATTTCGAGCAGATCCCGTCTTTATTACTAAAATAAATCTCCCCGGATTCCACGTTTTGCAGCGATGCGGGCTCTCCGGCAAATGGGGTTTATTAGAAATTTTTCAAGCCCCGGTTGCCTCTCGCAGTTGGTGATTCCGGCAAACGAGCCGTACACGGAAGCGCGCTCATTCAATTACGATAAATGATCAATTCGATGGCCATGGCCGAGGACAATGTGACGACAATTCGTGGCTTTGATAGAGATAAGTCGCAAATTTCGGGAAAATTTAGGGGGCATTATGGGACTTTTCTTCTTTCGGAAAATTGAGCGAGTGAGTGTGCGTGCGATTCGAGCCGGATTCTGAAGTAGTTAAAGAGATACTAATCGCTTATCTTTTATGGTTTGATAAATCTTCATTGACGCATCTAAGATACTAGAGTGAGATATTCGGTGAGAAAAGCTGTGAAAAAGTAATTTTCGGACGATTAAACAGAAAATTTGGTATCATATAACCAGATGGCGTTAAATTATAGATAAATCCTCACCTCTAAGAAGTGGCTTAGTTTGCATAAATAGGTTTATTTATAATATAACATTATAATCAGAATGTTTGTTTCATCTTCAAATTTTATAATTGACCATTATTAATTATATAACGTTTTCAAACCCTGTTCATCTTGAAGTTGCTGGTTTAAGAAAATTAATAATGGTAATATGTTACATAATAATTTTAAGATAAATGGTAAATATAAAGAGTGATTTATCACCGTATACAAAAATAATGATAATTCAAGAATAATTCATGGAAATTAAATGGGAGCAACTGAAATGTTTTGAAATTTGGATATCTGTGGAACTTTTCATTCAGCTGAGTGAGTTTCCTAATCACTGGATTCTGCTTTTTGTAATGATTATTCTATTTTGAGTAATTCTTTTAGTTGGATGGGAGGGGGTTGCATGTGTAAAAGTAATATATGTAACAACCGTACATATTTAAGAAATAAAATTGTAAATATTTCAACCAATTAAATTTTAATTATGCATTTTTTAATGCATTTTAATGCACTTTTTTAATACTATCAAGTATCAGATAAAATCCACATTTACATACAGTTTACAATTCCTTTCTGTATATGAAATATTTATTTTGCCAAATTGGAAAAAGATGTTTTTTGTTTCAATTTTTATTTTTTAAATCAAGGTAGCAAACTATCTGGCACAACAACAACTACAATATAAAACAAAAATCCAATCTTATTAATCGAAAACAAAAACCCTATCTGACAATGTATTTGTCTGCCTCATCCAACGCACTGCATCTAATTTAATTTCGAAAATTCTCTATCGAATCTACCCCGGGTAATGCCATTGTATCCTAGGGCCGTAATATTGCCAAATAAGACTCTGGAAAGCAAATGCGAATGTCTATACGAAATGGCCGGAGATATTTTGAGGGAAAAATTTAATTATTTCGGGTGAATGCTCGCTCTGTTGAGGTCGAAAATGTCCGAACCCGGATTTCGAACTGATCCCGTCTTTATTGCGAATATAAATCTCTCCCGATTCCGCGTTTTCCAGCGATGCGGGCTCTCGGCAAATAGGGTTTATTACAAATTTTTCAAGCCCCGGTTGCCTCTCGCAGTTGGTGATTCCGGCAAACGAGCGGTACACGGAAGCGCGCTCATTCAATTAAGATAAATGATCAATTCGATGGTCATGGCCGAGGATAATGTGAGGACAATTCGGGGCTTTGATAGAGATAAGTCGCGATTCTGAGGAAAATTCAGAGGGAATTAGGGGACTTTTCTCTTTCGGAAAATTGAGTGACTGAGTGTGTGAGCGATTCGAGCTATAAATCACCGGATTCTGAAGTAGTTAAAGAGATACTAATCGATTATCTTTTATGGTTTGATAAATCTTCATTCACGCGTCTGAGATACTGGGTGAGAAAGTCTGTGCAAACTAATTTTCGGACAATTAAACGCAAAATTTTGTTATCATATACCCAGATGGCGTTAAATTATAGATAATTCATCAAAGTAAATTCATCAGAATTCATTCTAAATCATCTAATATCTTTAAAAGTAAGTGGAATACTTGTATAAATAGGTTTGTTTATGAGTTAAAATATGAATAATATACCATTATAAACATAATGTTTGTTTTATCTTTAAATCCTGAATAATTGCTATGCGTTTTCAAGGTGTGGTCACAGTTGCTGGCTTAAGAAAATTATTTTTAGAAAAATGATAAATATAAATAGCGATTTATCACTTTATTTAAACCTAAAGATAATTGAAAAATAATTCATTGAAATTAAAGGAGAGAAGTTGAAATTTTGTTAGATGTGGAACTTTTCATTTAACTGAGTGAATTTCATAAATCACCGGTTTCTGAAGTAGTTGAAGAGATATTAATCGCTTATCTTATATGGTTTAATAAATTTCCATTCACGCTTCTGAGATACTAGGCTGAGATATTCGACAGCAATCTGTGCAAAAGTAATTTTCGGACGATTAAACGCAAAATTTTTTTGTCATACCACCAGGTGGCGTTAAATTATAGAAAATTCATCAAAGTAAATTCATTCTAATTCATCTAAATTCATCAAAAATAAGTTCCTTAGCTGGAATAAATAAGTTTATTAAAAGTTAAAATATCAATAATTTACCATTATAATCTTAATATTTGTTTTATCTTTAAATATTGAACAATGGATATGCGTTTTCAAGATCTGGTCTTCTCATAGTTGATGGTTTAAGAAAAATTATTTTAAGAAAAATGATAAATATAAATATCGATTTATCACCGTATTCAAAGATAATGATAATTGGAGTTCAAGAATAATTAATTGAAATTAAATAGGAGCAGTTCAAATGTTTTGAAATTTCGTTAGAATATTGAACTTTTTATACAACTAAGTTAGTTTCATAAATCATTAGATATAAATTATAGATAAATCATAACTTTTAAAAAGTTGCTTAGCTTGCATAAATAGGTTTATTTATGAATTGAAACATAAATAACAAAATTTTATAATCAAGATGTTTGTTTCATCTTGACAATTGATATGCGTTTTCAAGACCTGTTCTTCTTACAATTGCTGGTTTAAGAAAGAAAATACCACTCGGAAGTTATACAATTATTTTAAAATAAATGATATATTTAAGTAGCGGTGTATCAACATATTCAAGGACAATGATAATTCAAGAATAATTAACTGAAATTAAATCCATACATACTCATTTAAATATGCATACTCAGATAAAATCCATGCGTACTCAGATAAATATGCATACTCAGATAATGCATACTCAGATAAAATGCACATTTACACAAACTTTACAATTCTTTGCTGTATAAATTATTTATTTTACCAAATTAAAAAAATAAATGTTTTTAAAATAATTTTCTTTCAATATTTATTTTTAAATCAAGGTAGCGAACTATCTGGCACAACAACAACTACGATATGAAAATAAAAATCTAATCTTATTAATCGACAAGAATATCTTCTGGCAATTTATTTGTCTGCCTTACCCAACGCACTGCATCTAATTTAATTTCGAATATTCTCTATCGAATCCTCCCCAGTTATTGCCATTGTATCCGGGGCCGTAATATTCCCAAATAAGACTCGGGATAGCAAATCCGAATGTCCATACGAAATGGCCGGAGATATTTTGAGGGAAAAATTTAATTATTTCGGATGAATGCCCGCTCTATTGAGGTCGAAAATGTCAGAACCCGGATTTCGAACCGATCCCTTCTTTATTGCCAATATAAATCTCCCCGGATTCCGAGTTTCCCAGGGATGCGGGATCTCGACAAATAGGGTTTATTACAAATTTTTGGAGCACCGGTTGCCTCTCGCAGTTGGTGATTCCGGCAAACGAGCGGTACACGGAAGCGCGCTCATTCAATTAAGATAAATGATCAATTCGATGACCATGGCCGAGGATAATGTGAGGACAATTCGGGGCTTTGATACAGATAAGTCGGAATTTGGAAGAAAATTCAGAGGGAATTATGGGACTTTTCTCTTTGGGAAAATTGAGTGAGTATGTGTTACGATTCGAGCTATAAATCACCGGATTCTGAAGTAGTTGAAGAGATACTAATCGCTTATCTTTTATGGTTTGATAGATCTTCATTGACGCTTCTGAGGTACTAGGGTGACATATTCGTGGAAAATCTGTGCAAAAGTAATTTTCGGACGATTAAACGAAAAATTTTGTTATCATATAAATGATGGCTTTAAATTATAGAAAATTCATCGAAATAAATTCATGAAATTTCATCGAAATAAATTCATGAAAATTCATCTAAATTCATCAAAAGTATGTTGCTTAGCTTGCATAAATAGGTTCATTAAAAATTAAAATGTAAATAATAATCATAACGTTTGTTCTATCTTCAAATTTTGAACATGCTTTATCAAATCATGTTCTTCTTACAGTTGTTAGCATCAGAAAACGAATAATGCTCGGTAGTGTATTTTAAGATAAGTGATTAATATAAATGGCGTTTTATCTTTGTACTCAAGGATGATGATAATTCAAGAATAATTCATTGAAAGTAAATAATAGCAATTGAAATGTTTTTAATTTGGATAGATGAGGAGCTTTCACTCAACAGAATGAGTTTCAAATGTGATAGGATTGTGAGATTTGGTTTGATTTGTCGCTTTACGGTTATTTTGTGCACACTTTAGGCTAATTCAACCGGGTTAGTGGTTCGGAATCCAGTTTAACGTGGATTCCCGAAATACTAACAAACATTCACGCCACTTCCAAGTTAAAACCTGAAGCCTGTGGCTAGTTGCTTGGCCATCCGGCCACTTTATATAATGATTATTCTAATTTGAGTAATTTTTTTTCTTGGGGTATTTGTATTGAAGTAATATATACAATATCTTTACCTATTTGAGAATTAAAATCATTAAAATTTCGAACAATTAAATTGGAAATATGCATCTTTAATGCATACTTTCAAGTCTGAGATAAATTCCACATTTACACAAGCATTACAATTCTTTTTTGTATGAAATATTTATTTTGCCAATTTGAAAAATAAATGTTTTTTTTTTTAATTTTTTTTTTTAAAATCAAGGTAGCAAACTATCTGGCACAACAACAACTACAATATCAAAATAAAAAGGCCAATCTTATTAATCGAAACAAAAAAAACCTTCTGATAACTTATTTGTCTGCCTTACCCAACGCACTGCATCTAATTAAATTTCGAATATTCTCTATCAATCCACCCCGGGTAATGCCATTGTATCGCAGTGCCGTAATATTCCCAAATAAGACCCGGGAAAGCAAAGCCGAATGTCCATACGAAATGGCCGGAGATATTTTGAAGGAAAAATTTAATTATTTCGGGTGAATGCTCGCTCTGTTGAGGTCGAAAATGTCAGAACCCGGATTTCGAACGGATCCCGTCTTTATTGCCAATATAAATCTCCCCGGATTCCGCGTTTTCTGGGGATGCGGGCTCTCGGCAAATAGGGTTTATTACAAATTTTTCAAGCCCCGGTTGCCTCTCGCAGTTGGTGATTCCGGCAAACGAGCGGTACACGGAAGCGCGCTCATTCAATTAAGATAAATGATCAATTCGATGACCATGGCCGAGGATAATGTGAGGACAATTCTTGGCTTTGATAGAGATAAGTCGCAATTTTGAAGAAAATTTAGAGGGAATTATGGGACTTTTCTCTTTGGGAAAATTGAGGGAGTATGTGTTACGATTCGAGCTATAAATCACCGGATTCTGAAGTAGTTGAAGAGATACTAATCGCTTATCTTTTATGGTTTGATAGATCTTCATTGACGCTTCTGAGGTACTAGGGTGACATATTCGTGGAAAATCTGTGCAAAAGTAATTTTCGGACGATTAAACGAAAAATTTTGTTATCATATAAATGATGGCTTTAAATTATAGAAAATTCATCGAAATAAATTCATGAAATTTCATCGAAATAAATTCATGAAAATTCATCTAAATTCATCAAAAGTATGTTGCTTAGCTTGCATAAATAGGTTCATTAAAAATTAAAATGTAAATAATAATCATAACGTTTGTTCTATCTTCAAATTTTGAACATGCTTTATCAAATCATGTTCTTCTTACAGTTGTTAGCATCAGAAAACGAATAATGCTCGGTAGTGTATTTTAAGATAAGTGATTAATATAAATGGCGTTTTATCTTTGTACTCAAGGATGATGATAATTCAAGAATAATTCATTGAAAGTAAATAATAGCAATTGAAATGTTTTTAATTTGGATAGATGAGGAGCTTTCACTCAACAGAATGAGTTTCAAATGTGATAGGATTGTGAGATTTGGTTTGATTTGTCGCTTTACGGTTATTTTGTGCACACTTTAGGCTAATTCAACCGGGTTAGTGGTTCGGAATCCAGTTTAACGTGGATTCCGAAATACTAACAAACATTCACGCCACTTCCAAGTTAAAACCTGAAGCCTGTGGCTAGTTGCTTGGCCATCCGGCCACTTTATATAATGATTATTCTAATTTGAGTAATTTTTTTTCTTGGGGTATTTGTATTGAAGTAATATATACAATATCTTTACCTATTTGAGAATTAAAATCATTAAAATTTCGAACAATTAAATTGGAAATATGCATCTTTAATGCATACTTTCAAGTCTGAGATAAATTCCACATTTACACAAGCATTACAATTCTTTTTTGTATGAAATATTTATTTTGCCAATTTGAAAAATAAATGTTTTTTTTTTTTTTTTTTTTTTTTTTAAAATCAAGGTAGCAAACTATCTGGCACAACAACAACTACAATATCAAAATAAAAAGGCCAATCTTATTAATCGAAACAAAAAAAACCTTCTGATAACTTATTTGTCTGCCTTACCCAACGCACTGCATCTAATTAAATTTCGAATATTCTCTATCAATCCACCCCGGGTAATGCCATTGTATCGCAGTGCCGTAATATTCCCAAATAAGACCCGGGAAAGCAAAGCCGAATGTCCATACGAAATGGCCGGAGATATTTTGAAGGAAAAATTTAATTATTTCGGGTGAATGCTCGCTCTGTTGAGGTCGAAAATGTCAGAACCCGGATTCCGAACGGATCCCGTCTTTATTGACAATATAAATCTCCCCGGATTCCGCGTTTTCTGGGGATATGGGCTCTCGGCAAATAGGGTTTATTACAAATTTTTCAAGCCCCGGTTGCCTTTCGCAGTTGGTGATTCCGGCAAACGAGCTGTACACGAAAGCGCGCTCATTCAATTAAGATAAATGATCAATTCGATGGCCATGGCCGAGGATAATGTGAGGACAATTCGGGGCTTTGATAGAGATAAGTCGGAATTTTGAAGAAAATTTAGAGGGAATTATGGGACTTTTCTTCTTTCGGAAAATTGAGCGAGTGAGTGAGCGTGCGATTCGAGCTATAAATCTCCGGATTGTTAAAGAGATACTAATCGCTTATCTTTTATAGTTTGACAAATTTTAATTCACGCATCTGAGATACTAGGGTGTGATATTCGGTGAGAAAAGCTGTGCAAAAGTAATTTTCGGACGATTAAACGTGAAATTTTGTTATCATATAACCAAATAGCGTTAAATTATAGATATTATAGATATTGATATATGTTTTTAATAAATCATCACATCTAAAACCAAGTTAGCTTCCATAAATAGGTTTATTTTTGACTTAAAATAAGATACCATTATAATGAGAATGTTTGTTTTATCCTCAAATCTTCAACAATTCATATGCGTTTTCCAGCATTATCCTTCTTATAGTTGCGGGTTTAAGGAAACGAATAATATTCGGAAATGAGATAATTATTTTAAGATAAATGATAAATATAAGTATCGACTTATCACCGTATTCAGGGATAATGATAATTGAAGAATAATTCATTGAAATTATATGAGAGCAGTTGAAATGTTTTGAAATTTGGATAGATGTAAAATTTTTTATTCAACTGAGTGAGTTTCATAAGTCATTAGATTCTGGAATAGTTAAAGAGAGATACTAATCGCTTATCTTTTATGGTTTGATAAATCTTCATTCACGCGTCTGAGATACTAGGGGGAGATATTCGTCGAAAATCTGTGCGAAAGTAATTTTCGGACGATTAAACGCAAAATTTTGTTGTCATATACCCAGGCGGCGTTAAATTATAGATAATTCATGCAATTAAATTCATGAAAATTCATCTAAATTCATCAAAAGTATGTTGCTTAGCTTGCATAATTAGGTTTATTAAAATATAAAATATAAATAATATACCATTATAATCAGAATGCTTGTTTTACATTCAAATTTTAAACATAGGATATACGTTTTCAAGTCATGTCCTTCTTTCAGTTGTTAGTATAAGAAAACGAATAATGTTTGGGAGTGTATTTTAAGATAAATGATGAATATCAATGGCGTTTTATGCCGTACACATGGAAAATGATAATTCGAGAATAATTCATTGAAATTAAATAATAGCAATTGAAATTTGAATAAATAAGGAACTTTATTCAACTGAATGAGTTTCATAAATGACTGGATTCTGAGGTTTGATTTGATTTGTCGCTCTACGGTCATTTTGTGCACACTTTATGCTAATTAGACCGGGACCTACAATTTAATGTGAATTTAGTGTCAATTAACGAACATCCATTTCCGCTCCAAGATAAAACCTGAAGCCTGTGGTGCCAAAGACCAGAGAACTAGCTGTTTGGCCATCAGGCCACTTTACATAATGATTATTCTATTTTGAGTAATTTTTTTTCTTGAGGGGCTTGAGGCTTGAGGCTGGTATTTGTGTTAAAGTAATATATGCAATATCTCTACCTATTTGAGAAATAAAATCATAAAAATTTCTACCCATTGAATTGGAAATATGCATTTTTTAATGCATACTTTCAAATCTCAGATAAAATCCACATTTACGTACACTTTACAATTCCTTTCTGTATGAAATATCTATTTTACCAAATAGAAAAATATTTTTTGTTTTAATTTTTATTTTTAAATCAAGGTAGTAAAATATCTAGCACAACAACAATATAAAAATAAAAATCCAATCTTATTAATCGAAACAAAAACTCTTTCTGACAATTTATTTGTCTGCCTTACCCGACGCACTGCATCTAATTTAATTTCGAATATTCTCTATCGAATCCACCCCGGGTAATGCCATTGTATCGCGGGGCCGAAATATTCCTAAATAAGACTCGAGGAAAGCACAGACGAATGTCCATACGAAATGGCCGGAGATATTTTGAGGAAAAATTTAATTATTTCGGGTGAATGCTCGCTCTGTTGAGGTCGAAAATGTCAGAACCCGAATTTCGAACAGATCCCGTCTTTATTGCCAATATAAATCTACCCGGATTCCGCGTTTTGCAGCGATGCGGGCTCCCGGCAAATAGGGTTTATTACAAATTTTTCAAGCCCCGGTTGCCTCTCGCAGTTGGTGATTCCGGCAAACGAGCGGTACACGGAAGCGCGCTCATTCAATTAAGATAAATGATCAATTCGATGGCCATGGCCGAGGATAATGTGAGGACAATTCGGGGCTTTGATAGAGATAAGTCGCAATTTTCGGGAATATTTAGAGGGAATTATGGGTCTTTTCTCTTTCGGAAAATTGAGTGCCCGAGTGAGGGTTGCTATTCGAGCTATAAATCACCGGATTCTGAAGTAGTTAAAGAGATACTAATCGCTTATCATTTATGGTTTGATAAATCTTCATTCACGCGTCTGAGATACTAGGGTGAGATATTCGGTGAGAATATGAGCAAAAGTAATTTTTGGATGATTAAATGCAAAATTTTGTAATCATAAAACCAGATGGCGTTAAATTAGGGATAAATAATCTAAGTAAATTCATTCTAATTCATCAAAGGTACGTTTATTATTATTTTGAGATAAATGATTAATTTAAGTAGCGTTTTATCACCGTATTCAAGGATAATGATAATTCTAGAATAACTCATTGAAATTATATGAGACAAGTTGAAATGTTTTGAAATTTGGATAAATGTGGAACTTTTCATTCATCTGAGTGAGTTTATAATCACTAGATTCTGTATTTTGTAATGATTATTCTAGTTTAAGTAATTCTATTATTTGGACGGGTTGGGTGGTATATGTGTAAGAGATTATATGCAATATCTGTACCTATTTAAGAAATAAAATCATAAATATTTTTACCAATTAAATTTTGAATGTACTTTTTTTTTCAATTCATAGTTTACAAGTCTCGGATAAAATCCACATTTAGAAGTACTTTAAAATCCTTTAAAAAAATCCTAATAAAAAAATTATTCAAAGTAGAATAATCATTAAAAAAAAAAAAAAAAAAGAATTCGGTGATTATGAAACTCTCTTAGCTGAATGAAAGGTTCCACATAATATTAAAATTTCAAAATATTTCAACTACTCCCAATTATTTTCAAAGAATTATTCTTGAATTATCATTATCCTTGTATACCGTGATAAATCGTTATTTATATTTACCATTTATCTTAAAATTATTATCTAACATCTTAGCATTATTCATTTTCTTAAACCAGCCATTTTAAGATGAACAGGGTTTTGAAAACACATAACAATGATAAGATTTGCGGATAAAACAAACATCCCGATTATAATGGTATATTATTTATGCTGTAACTCAAAAATAAACCTATTTATGGAAGCTAAGTTGCTTTTTAGATGTGATGATTTATTAAAAACCTACATTAATATTTATAATTTAACGCCATCTGGTTATATGATAACAAAATTTTGCGTTTAATCGTCCGAAAATTACTTTTCTCACCGAATATCTCACCCTAGTATCTTAGACGCGTGAATGAAGATTTATCAAACCATGAAAGATAAGCGATTAGTATCTCTTTAACTACTTCAGAATCCGGTGATTTATAGCTCGAATAGCAACCCTCACTCTGGCACTCAATTTTCCGAAAGAGAAAAGTCCCATAATTCCACTCTGAATTTTCCCGAATATTGCGACTTATCTCTATCAAAGCCCCGAATTGTCCTCACATTATCTTCGGCCATGGCCATCGAATTGATCATTTATCTTAATTGAATGAGCGCACTTCCGTGTACCGCTCGTTTGCCGGAATCACCAACTGCGAGAGGCAACCGGGGCTTGAAAAATTTGTAATAAACCCTATTTGCCGAGAGCCCGCATCCCTGGAAAACGCGGAATCTGGGGAGATTTATATTGGCAATGAAGACGGGATCAGTTCGAAATCCGAGTTCTGACATTTTCGACCTCAACAGAGCGAGCATTCACCCGAAATAATTAAATTTTTCCCTCAAAATATCTCCGGCCATTTCGTATGGACATTCACCTTTGCTTCCCAGGGTCTTATTTGGGAATATAACGACCCGCGATTCAATGGCATTACCCGGGTTTGGATTCGATAGAGAATATTCGAAATTAAATTAGATCCAGTGCGTTGGGTAAGGCAGACAAATTGTCAGAAGGATTTTTTCGATTAATAAGATTTTTTTTTTTTTTTTTTTTTTCCCTCCACATTATAGTTGTTGTTGTGCCAGAAAGTTTTGCTACCTTGATTTAAAAACAAAAATTCAGAAAAAAATTATTTTTCAATTTGGTAAAAAGGATAAATTTTTAGGATTAAAGGAGATACTAATCGCTTATCTTTCATGGTTTGATAAATCTTCATTCACTCGTCTGAGATACTAGGGTGAGATATTCGGTGAGAAAATCTGTGCAAAAGTAATTTTCGTACAATTAAACGTAAAATTTTGTTTTCATATAATCAGATGTCGTTAAATTATACATAATTCATAGCTTCTAAAAAATTGCTTAGCTTGCATAAATAGGTTTATTTATGAGTGAAAACATAAATAACATACTATTAGAATAATAATGTTTATTTTAGGTTGACAATTGATATGCGTTTTCCTGCCCTGTTCTTACAGTTGCTGATTTAAGAAAGAGAATAACACTCTGAAGTGAAATAATTATTTCATGATAAATAATAAATTTAAGTAGCGGTTTATAACCGTATTCAAGGATAATGATAATTCAGGAATAATTTACTGAAATTAAATGCGAGAAGTTGAAATGTTTTGAAATTTGGTTAGATGTGGATAATTTTATAGAACTGAGTGAGTTTCATAAATCATTAGATTCTGGAATAGTTAAAGTGATACCAAACGGTTCTCTTTTATGATTTGATAAATCTTCATTCACGCGTGTGAGATACTAGGGGGAGAGAGTTGTCGAAAATCTGTGCAAAAGTAATTTTCGGACGATTAAACGTAAAATTTTTTTATCATATAACCAGATGGCGTTAAATTATAGATAATTCATCAAAATAAATTCATGAAAATTCATATAAATTTATCAAAAGTAAGTTGCTTGGTTTATTAAAAGTTAAAATATAAATAATATACCATTAGATGTTTGTTTTATCTTTAAATCTGGAACAATTCCTTTGCGTTTTCAAGATCTGGTCTTTTTAAAGTTACTGGCTTAAAAAAATTATTTTAAGATAAATAATAAATATAAATATCGATTTATCACCGCATTCAAGGATAATGATGATTGCAGAATAACTCATTGAAATTAAATGGGAGCAGTTGATATGTTTTGAAATTTCGTTAGATGTGGAACTTTTTAACAACTGAGTGAGTTTCATAAATCATTAGATATAAATATATAGATACATCGTAACCTTTAAAAAGTTGCTTAGCTTGCATAAATAGGTTTATTGATGAATTGTAACATAAATAGCAAAATTTTATCATCAAGATGTTTGTTTCATCTTGACAATTGAAATGCGTTTCAAAGACCTGTTCTTCTTACAGTTGGTGGTTTAAGAAAGAGAATAACACTCGGAAGTGAGATAATTATTTTATGATAAATGATTTATTTATGTAGAGGTTTATCACCATATTCAAGGATAACAATAATTCAAGAATAATTCACTGAAATTAAATCCATGCATACTCAGATAAAATACATGCATACTGAGATAAATATGCTGACTCAGATAATACATACTCAGATAAAATCCACATTTACACAAACAATTCTTTGCAGTATGAAATATTTATTTTGCCAAATTAAAAAATATTTTTTTTTAAATTTTGCTTTATTTTTAAATTAATTCAGCAAACTATGTGGCACAACAACAACTACAATAAAAAAAAATCCAATCTTATTAATCGAAACAAAAAGCCTTCTAACAATTTATTTGTCCGCCTTACCCAACGCACTGCATCTAATTTAATTTCGAATATTCTCTATCGAATCTACCGAGGGTAATGCCATTGTATCGCGGGCCGTAATATTCCCAAATAAGACTCGGGATAGCAAAGCCGAATGTCCATACGAAATGGCCGGAGATATTTTGAGGGAAAAATTTAATTATTTCGGGTGAATGCTCGCTCTGTTGAGGTCGAAAATTTCAGAACCCGGATTTCGAGCGGATCCCGTCTTTATTGCCAATATAAATTTCCTCGGATTCCGAGTTTTCCAGGGATGCGGGCTCTCGGCAAATAGGGTATGTTAAAAATTTTTCAAGCCCCGGTTGCCCCTCGCAGTTGGTGATTTCGGCAAACGAGCGGTACACGGAAGCGCGTTCATTCAATTAAGATAAATGATCAATTCGATGGCCATGGCCGACGATAATGTGAGGACAATTCGGGGCTTTAATAGAGATAAGTCGCGATTTTGAGAAAAATTCAGAGGGAATTATGGGACTTTTCTCTTTCGGAAAATTGAGTGACTGAGTGGGTTACGATTCGAACTATAAATCACCGGATTCTGAAGTAGTTAAAGAGATACTAATCGCTTATCTTTTATGGTTTGATAAATCTTCATTGACGCGTCTAAGATACTAGGGTGAGATATTCGGTGAGAAAATCTGTGCAAAAGTAATTTTCGGACGTTTAAACATAAAATCTTGTTATCATATAACTAGATAGCGTTAAATAATAGATATTGATGTTTGTTTTTAATAACCATCACATCCAAAACGTTGCATATTTTGCATGATTAAGTTTATTTGTAGCATATCGTTATAATAAAAATGTTTGCTTTATCTTGAACATTTTGAACAATTGATATGCTTTTTCCAAGTCCTGTTCTTCTTACAATTGCTGGTGTAAAATACGAATAATACTTGGAAATGAGATAATTAGATGGAGATAAATGATAAATATAAATAGAGTTTTATCATCGTATTCAAGGATAATGATAATTCAAGGATAATTCATTGAAATTAAATGTGAGCGCTGAAATGTTTTGAAATTTAGAAAGATGCCTCTTTCTCTATAACTTTTCAATCAATTGAACAATG
>BPLQ01015244.1:0-18456 GCA_021605075.1 Caerostris darwini
ACATTTGCTTTAAAGTATATTATGAAAATCAGAAAGCTCACCTTAATGTAGTCATCAATATATAAACTCCAATGAAATATGCTATAGGGAGGGGGATTAATACTCCATGTATATTGGTTCGATGGAATTTTGGACAATGGACATGTTCAAATAATTTCTGTGCCATATTCAAATAATACAACGTCTTAATTAAAAATTACCAATCTTGTGCCAAATGCTTTATAATTTACTCCACCTCCTCCAAGAATTAATCCGGGCATACCAGGAGCTGCCCGGTTTATTCTCAGCTTACTGCAAAACCATGTCAAGAATTGTAAGATTTAACTTATGAGATAAAAATAAATAAAGATTTGTAAATAAAATGATTTTATTTTAAAAGATCTACTGAATAAAAAATCCCAAATTATTGAAAGATTCAAGTCTTGTAGATGAAACTTTCACAAAATTAAAGCCAAGATTTGCCAAACCCGTTCCCGAAACTTTTCCATCGAGTCAGCCGCACAACCGCAAAAGACTCCAACAAGAAGAAGCTCTTCTCAAACCTTATTAATGCGATAATCAGAATTATTTCAGTCTGAATTACAGCTGTCACTCTTTATGTTACTCCATGCCTTCTCACTGCTGAGAAGCTTCAAAACCATTTAAAGAAAGAAACTTTTGTGGACCACCCTTTTTGAATGACGTCTTACGATCTGCTCTCTGATTCTTGGCACAGCCGTGACTTACTCGGCAGCACCATGCTGAGTCTTTTCCCTCGAATTGTGCTCGAATGACGGACAAACGATCACAACTTCCGCACGTGGTGTTTCTGAATTCCAAAGAGCATGATGACAGTGCCCAGAATTTCTGATCTAAACACATCAGTCTGATATTTTAAAATAGATATGAGAGAGAGGGACAAAGGAACACTGAGGAATTAGATTTCCTCAGTGTTTTTATTCCACTATGACCCAAAAATGAATCATGGAATGAATAATTAAATTGGTATTTGGATGTTTCCTTTTATCTTATTTGTTCAAGATCTTAGGTCTTGTTTATGCTTTTTAATGTTGCTGAAATATGTATGTTTGTGGATGCTTTGATGCGTTTCCCATCGCAAAAGCCCAAGTTGTTGGATATTAGCTATATGGCGAATGAAAAAGTAATTTTAAAAGTGTATACAGAAAGGGCTTCGGATTATGGCTTTGCCTGGTATACCCTCACCAAATCGTAGGGGAAGAATAAGTAAAATCTCTTTCCCAGAAGCCATATTTGGGTGATATCTCTGCACACCAAACCCTGTGGAGAGTTCTCAAAGGTTTGATGGATTCGGTGTCGATGAAAGACAGTCAGATTAAACTGACTGAAATTAGATATATCACTTTGTGTGCATGTGAGTGAAAAGCACAACAAAAAGTCATCAGATGAAAGGCTGAAATTTCTACTTTGACATTTGTTAGCTTTTATTCCTTTTTTAATATTTGTAAAATATTTTTTATTGTTGTTTTTATGGCTCTTCTCCTCTACATGCTGGCTGTATGGAAAAGGAAGGAGTTTTAAAAAGTTTTAAAGAGATCAGCAATGGAAGGATCAGAATTTGCTTGGTGCCAACCCGGCTTAGGAGGCACAACACCAGAAATGCCATTGGAGTAGTTGGGGTGGTTGCACTCACCAATCCTTTTCAGACCCCATGAAGGGGCTATTCCTCTTATTTAATATATGCTCGTATTCATCGGATAATATGTACAATATATATGTTGTATATTACACTCATGTACCATACTAAGGATAATTCAGAATCACGTCAGAAATTGAACTCTAAAATAAAAATTTCACTTGCAGAATTATCACACTTCACATCTTGAAGAAGAATATGCAAATTACAGGAAACCACCAGATGGCGCGGATAGTACGTCCACAATGACGAAAAGTGTAAGAGAGAGCATATAAGGAATGGTGGCAAAGAAGTAAAATTGTTCACAAGCGCTTTCAAAGGCTTTCAGTGCAATAACCGCATAGTTATGGCAACAAAGGAAGACATTTGGCTACTTTACGTGGTAGAATTATCGGACGACGTAGAAAATCAGCTGAAGTATCCGGAGGAACTGGAATCGCCCAGAGTGTCACCAACTCCTTGCTTCGGAGGGCATTGCTTGATGAGTGGTGTGTAATATTCCCCAAGATCAGATTGATAATTTAATACTCAGCATGCCTAGGCATTGTAAGGCCTGTATTGCATCGTCCGGGAGAATACTCATATTAACCATCCACACTAACCATGTTATACTGCTTTTTGTAAATTGGTTCTTTTTGAAATTTGCTCAGGGAGTGAAAAATCGCAATTTTTATTAATTATGTCAAACATATAGCATCTTTTTTTGCTCTTTTTTTTAATAAATAGCTTTTTTACAAATAAGTCAAATTTGTTTTGTTTCTGCCTCTTTCTTTGCCTGAACTTCATTATCCTTAATTTATGGACATGAGTGTAAATCATATAAGGAAAAATTAAGGCCAACGCTATAGTTGTATCACTTGCAGCAGATTGAATGTTGTATCATTCGCAACAAACTAAAAAAAGGCTTATTCTATCAAAATTACTTTCTGTTTGGCGATAGTAACTACATCCAGAGGATTAGTATGAAAAATTGGTCTTTGATTTTCCAATTACGAAGAATTAAAAAAACTAGTTAGCAATGGCTCTTAATTATAAAGATGTAACGTGAGAATGTTGATTAAGTCAAAGTAAATAATACCTTGTTTGAGAAAATCCTATTAAAACTGAAAGTTCAGTGAAACGAAAACAATATTATAAAGAAAATCGTAATTGCACTAAAAGGTTTGTTGCTATTACTATCTTATTATATGAAACGAGATCGGATCATACTAAGCCCCGCCGACTTTTTCTGGTCTTATTCCTGGAATACGAAAATAATTCCTGCTACAGTGCTGATTATAGTTTCAAGAATTTTCAGTTTATTTAAAGGATTCAGTCCTATTATTTAGAGTGCAAACCATTTTTGTGCTTATATACAAAAGTCAAGATGTAAGATTGGGTGGGCAGTTACTAATTAGTTGTTATATTTTTGGCAAGTTCGTGCCGAATCCACTAAAAATAACTGTGAATACACAAAAAACATGCATTAAGTAGAAAATTAAATTAATAACGTTGTCATATTCTAAAAGTTTGGCAAGTGGATGGCACTTGAAGAATTCTTCCTAGCCACTTGAGCCGTTTGAAGAATATGAAGTCAAAAATTAATTGGGTGTCAGCGTAGGTTAACCTATATCGCCAAAATGTAATTTTCGTGATAGAAATTAACTATTAAACTTATCACTTTCTTAGGTGAATAATCTCATTTTTAAAACTCTGAATAGTTATAGCTAACACTAATACATTTTTATGTTGAAAACTATGGAAGAATAGTTTTAATTATTTAAAAGCATTTGAATAAATACTAATATAACATCTTGTATATAGTTACCAAAGTGAAATATATTTCTTGTTTTAAAATTAAAAATTTTTCAGAAAAAGTACTTTGTTGCGTCAGTTGTTTTGTATTTTATACGAAAAAAATGAAAGTATACGTCTTTATAGGAATAAAAAAATCATACAATCATTTAAAGCAAAAATCATGACGATCAATGAAAAATAAAAA
Organism: Caerostris darwini; assembly: GCA_021605075.1. Lineage (NCBI taxonomy): Eukaryota > Metazoa > Arthropoda > Arachnida > Araneae > Araneidae > Caerostris > Caerostris darwini. Next base: position 3,636 of record BPLQ01015244.1, read on the forward strand.
TCTAGCGAAATCAATCGTACTGTTAAGGTTGAAAGAATTTTAATAAAAAAATTTAACATTTCGATTTGAAAAGTTCTCTAAGAAACAACCTTCTGTATCATATATAAAGTTTTAAATGATTAAATAGGCAAAACAAAACTATTTTATATAAAGGGTAAAACACACTTACCGTTAAAACGTTAATGGTAAAATATACTTCTTAGAAAGTTAAAATCAAAAAAAAAAAATTATAAATCAAAAAGTAAAAATTCTTTAAATTTTTCCATCTTCCTTCTCTGTAAAATATTGTAGTATATTGTAATATATTGTAGTGTTGTAAAATATTGTAATACTAAACCTGAAATATAAATTTAATATTTAGAACTTTTTACCATTACTGCTTTTCTAAGACATATTACTTTTTAAGACAATTGATGAGCAATTCATTCTTGCTATTGAACTCTTTCCTAAATTTACGAGCCATGTTAATGAAAATAATAAGCATTTCATAAATTTCCTCTTCCTTTGCAACATTCTTCAACTTAATTCTTCCAACTTAGCAAGCAACTAGTTGTTTAGTTTATCATTAAAAAATTTATATTGCGTTGTAAATATGTAACAATAATTCCTTATCATTTCTGGTTAGCATGTATATTATTTAATTAACTAAGGAGTTTCAAAAATCAGTTTTAAAAAACTGAATTTTTCAATCAAAACTCTTATTTAGTATTATTATAAATGCGTACATGAATTTTCTAATACAGAAAAGAAATATTATAAACTTGTCCTGTCAACAATCACTTTATTTCCTTTTTCTGTTGATTGCAACTTTTGCAATAAAGGACATTGACAAAGAAAAAGTCAAAGACATATTTTTTTCTTTCCGTGTAAAAATTTTTAAATGTGTTCTATGGCAAACGAATATGTCCATTAACCATACTTTTTCCCGTAAAATTTAGCATAAATTTTTTTTTTTTAATCAAAAACTTCAACCTACCGACTTGAAACAAATACAATTCAGAATCCAAATTTAGAAAGAGATTAATAAACATTTTCAAATATTAACACTCGTCTTCAATTTCCTGAAACCATTTATTACTTTCTGTTGGGTGCTTTCACCAATTCTTGGAAAATTTCTTCGACTCGAAAGATTTCTTTTACTGAGGCATATTTTAATCTCAGATGTTTTACCAAAGTCGGCCAACATCCGTTGTGAATAACTTAAGAGTTTTAATTATTTCAAAACTCTGTTCCCCGTCATCGAATTCGCAGAAGTAAATTAAATAAAATTTAATTAAATATCTCGTGCGTTTAAACAAAGGTCGGTGAAATCTGAAGATTAAAGATTCATTTTAGAACGAAATTGCTTATGAATGACTCATAAATAACAAGGTTAGTAACTTCTACGGAGAAATTACAGAGGAAAACAATTTGCAATTCGTGGTAAGGTTCGCTTTTGCTCTGATGCTCTGAAACAAAACAGTTCTTTGATTTAAAAAAAATTGTGTTCAACGCATTCTAAATAGTGAACCTAAACATTCAGTTGCTCAACAATTTATCCTTGAACTTTAACAAAGAAAATACTATCATTAGAGAGTTTTTGCATACCGTATTTTGGACGTCCGTTAGCTTTTCCTCTAGCGCGCATGCTCATAGGAAATTGAGCATGCGTATCTGTAATAATGTTTTCCTATGAGCATGCGCGCTAGGGAGAAAAAGCTAACGGACGTCCAAAAATCCAGTATCTAAAAAAAACTCTATTATCTCATTGCATTACCCCAATCCATTATCATATCCCAATCATTACTCCAATCCTTAATGTGAATAAATTTCCGAAGTGCATCAATTAAGTTTGAAATTTAAAATGTTATATGAATTACATTAATAAAATATATAATTATCTCGTAAAATTTATATTATCCGGATTCTAATTTTTGTGAATTTTCAATCATTGCTGTGATTTAGTTTGTCGCTCTACGGTCATTTTGCGCACACTTTAGGTTAATTCAGGGGTGGCCAACCCGCGACCCGCCTTGAATATTTTTCGGGCCCGTGACATTTATCACACTTTTACAAAATATGTTTATTGTATAATGGCCAAAGCAGGGAAAACCAATGTATTAAAAAATACATAAAAAATTTTAAAAAAATACTCGTCAAAAAAATACTCTTTAAGTAAGTTGTAAGTTTGTTTGTATGTGGCTTTTGCATAAATTTTTTCTACTTTTAACATAAAAAACTAGTAGCGTTCTAAAATGGGTATTTCTGATAATTTATAAATTATTCGCACTCGAATGAATTAAAGTCAAAATAGAAGGAAAGATTTCGGGCATCAATAAATACCGTAAATAAAATTTACTAACAAATTACAAACTTAATTAAGAAGACGCAAATTATTCATTGATGTTTTCATGACGATGGCCAAGCGTTAATATTTTAGTATAAATGTTGATAAAAATGTCGAATTAGCAAAACAAGAAGTGATGCATTGTTTTTGATAACTTGAAATATTTCATATTGTCATAAAATTAGCAACTTCTATTTTGTGAAACTCGTTGAAAGATCTTATAAGTTGCTTTGACAAAACAAGAAAGATGCTAGCACTCTTTCATGATAACACTATTTTACTATATAACCTACAGTTGGATTCTATCGGAAAAGACCAACATTCAAACACGCCCAACATACACAAGTCGCTATTTATGACATTTTGTTGAGCTCAAGAAGTAGTAGTTCTTTAAAACATCAGCATCAAGAATTTGCTGTATGTAAATTTCTAGTGTAAAAAAACATATATCTATACTTGATAGATATATGTTTAAACATAGAACATAGATCTATATCTATTAAACATATATAGTGTATCTATACTTGTTGTTGATTGGTTCGTCAGAGTCAGTAGAAAGCCAGTGAAAGCCAACACTGGACATCCTCATATCTTCATTCTTTGCTTTCTTCCTGTGAACTACATGAAAGATCTCATCAGAGAATCGTTGTCCTGTCCGCTGATAGGATTATTAACTATTATTTTAAATGATGAACATTTACTAACCCTTTTATTCCTTCTTAAATTTCACAGAACATGGGCTCTTTTAATTTCTTGTTTTTAAATTTAACTTTTGGTTTCTATAAATTATGTTTCTATTAATAGTAATTATTGATATGGATGTACGGGGTATCACCCCTTGTACTCCAACTAGGCATCTGCCATTATGTTACGATAAAAAACAGGATAACAGGATAAATGACATGAGTAGCCTTAGGAAGTAGTCAGGAGCCCCCAGTCTGAATTGAATCTTTAAGCGTTTCGCTAGTCTTAATAAACGGTATTGTTCACCTTATGATTTCATTAATTTTGTTCCTTTCGGTAATTTAACTTGGGTATCGAACCCGGCGTTCTTCTGACACTCAGTGGAAGTGGCCCATAAATATTCTTCATCTTGATGGGTATTATCTCCTACTTATTTTGTCAAAATAGTTTGCGAACATCATGTACAGCTTCGCTCTACCAAACAAATAGTTCTACAAGAATCAAAAGAAACAAATTAAAAATTTGGTTTCTAATGGGTAAAAATAGACTAAAGAAGGTACAAAGAAAAGAATAAAAACTATGACATTGATTTTCACTGTTTCATTTTCACGTATATGGCAGATTTGCGATATAAAAATTTGCAAAAGCTAGTTTCAAAGGGCTTTTAACTTAATATGCTCCAAGTTTTTTATATTAATCCGTGTAACCAAAATGGTGAAAGTTACAGGTGTTTTATTTCTTCTTTTAAGCTAAAATGAATATATTTTTAATATCGTCGTCATCTTTCATGTTTAAAAGCAACTGAAAAAAAAAATGGAAAAGGACATTCTTACCGAAAAAAAATTATCTACAGAAAAGGTACTAGTTGAATTACGTCAAAGTTGGCGCCAATTTATTACTTCGAAATAAATTATACAAAAAATTTTAATGGAGTGGACGCCAAAAGGGAATTATCAAGCCAAATTCCATCATAAAAGAAAATAATTGAAGTCTGTTCCTCTCACTTTACGCCTAATTCGATTATCGATAATGCAGATGGTCGAGAGGAATTCCCACACTAATCTGGGAAAGAATAATTACTTGAAGAAAGTGAAGATTTTCCAGAATTCATCGAAGGAAATTAAATTACTTCTCTTTTTCCTATCATGTACATTTTATGGAATGTTTCAATATTCTCCTTAGTAAAAAATTAAAATGTGTGGATTTATAACTTCATGTATTGGTATTTCCGAGAAGTTATTTTCAAAAGAAACGAGTAATAAAAAATAATTTGTACAATATAATATAATATAAACATAATTTAATTTAATACTAAATGTTTTTACTGTAATTTTAGTTTTGTCTTATTATTTTTTAAAACTGAAACGTGGCTAATAAAAGTCAAGTTTACATAAATATTTTTATTGAATTTATCGTTATTTTACATAATTGCATATTTTTTAAATTGTTATTGTTTTTGCTTACATTTTCTTTCTTGTTTAATCAAAATATCCCGTAAATCTTTTTTAAATAGAATACAATTTTATATTTAAAAAAACATACTTAAAATGTATTGATTTACCTTTTTTATTCAATTTTTGTCTTAATATTTTCCACATATATCTACAATTGTATTATTTCATATCACAGTCAGAAATATATTAAAAATATATTAAATAAAATTTACGTATTATATTGAATCAACGAATTGATCCCATAAGCAAAATTTCGTCAAATTTCAAATGAATCAAATTTCAGTAAATCAGCATGAAATTATTATTGGCAGATGTAAGATATCACTTGTGTTTGCTTTAGAACAATAATACAAAGTATTCCAAAATACTAGTTTTAATCCAGAATTAGCGATTAATGTTCACACGAATTAACTCGTGGTATTTCGAAACGATATACTTATGAGATGCGCGTATACTCGGGATGGTTAAAATCCATTGCTTAGTTTCTAAAGAATTTGTATAGGATTCATATTGTTACTGGCAAAGAAAAGTCCAAAATATTGCAAAATACACTTAATCCCACTATTTGAATGCATTATTTATACAAGCATCATTAAAAATTGATAGATGCTTCATTGAGCATTTAAACGAGAATGATAAGTCCTTTTGTATGATGTGGCACTTTTTTCTTGGTGACGAATTATGATTCTTTTGCTAAAGAATTTGTATATGATTCATATTGATATTGGCAAAGAGAAGTCCGAAATATTGGCAAAATACACTTAATCACATTATTTAAGTACATTATTTAAAAATGTATAGGGGCATCATTGAGCATTTACATGAACACGATGAGTCCTTTTGTATGTGGTGCAACTTTTTTCTTGGTGACCAATTATGATTCTTTTTCATACAAGAAATGTATAGAAAAAGAATTTGTATGAAAAATTATTTAGGAATATTTTTGAATGAATATTTGTATTATGAATATTTGTATGAATATTATATTTATGATATATTATTATATTTATGAATATTTGTATGAATATTATATTTATGAATATTTGTATGAATATTATATTTATGATATATTATTATATTTATGAATATTTGTATGAATATTATATTTATGATATATTATTATATTTATGAATATTTGTATGAATATTATATTTATGATATATTATTATATTTATGAATATTTGTATGAATTTGTATGATTCATATCATGCTTTCATCATGAATCATATACATGATATGATTCATATTGTACTTTACAAAGAAAAGTCCAAAATATTGGCAAAATACATTTAATCACACTATTTGAATGCATTATTTATACGGACATCATTTACATGAGCATCATTGAGCATTTACACGAACATGATGAGTCCTTTTATATGAGGTGCCACTTTTTTTCTTGGTGACGAATTATGATTCTTCCTACGATACTGCTGTCAAATCTCGAGCATTTTTTATCACACTCATTTTCACCTTCCAGTTGATTTTTTCTTCATAGTTCCTTGTAACCGAAACATCCTTTTTGCATTTTTCGAGTGTAATGACGTCCGTTCCTCATCTACTTTTGCTCGAGTCTAGTTCAGATTTCCGCAAGATTAACGACTCCGAAGCCTCATTGCTCAGCAAAAGAACTCAGAGTTGCCTATTCCTCTTGAGAAATTCTGAGTTAATTTTGTACGGAGCAAAAAAGAACTGTCAAGTCCTCGAAATAGATAGAGGGAAAGAAAAATTGATTTATTGCAGCTTACGCACGCATAATAAAATGTGCAAAGGTGCTATTTTTGTAAATAACGAAGAGTGTTGATGCCTTCTCTTCAAGAATTACATATACAAGATATTTAGCATTTTTAGGGTGGTTAAACTTGTCAAACAACTTACTTATAGACAAAATTAACGAGGAACTGAATGAAACGAATGCCAAACATTTTTTTTAAAAAAACAGTATCTCCTGTTTTGCATTTGGTATGCAATTATAATTTTCTAAATTTAACTAGTCTTAAAATCATTTTTTCAAGTATGTGTTTATCAAAATATTTTAAGGTGATAAAACGATGTATGTAATAAACAGGGTATAAGACGATATAAGTAATAATAAGGGTATAGGACGATATAAGTAATAATCAGGCTATAAGACGATATAAGTAATAAGGGCTCTAAAACGACATAAGTAATAATGAGGCTATAAGATAAGTAATAATAATGAGGCTGTAAGATGATATAAGTGATAATAAGGCGATAAGACGAGATAAGTAATAAACATGAAGCTATAAAATAATATAAGTAATAATCTGACTATAAGACGATATAAGTAATAATTAGGCTATAAGGCGATGTAAGTAATAATAATGAGACTATAAAATAATATAAGTAATAATCCTAATATAAGTAATAATAATGTAAGTAATATAAGTAATAATAAGTAATAATAATATAATGATATAAGTAATAATATAAGTAATAAGCTATAAAACGATAGCAGCTATAAAACGATAAATGGCGATAGCACGAAGTAGTAATGGCTATAAAATGATTTAAGTAATAATCAAATTATAAGATAAGCAATAATAAGGAGTCTGTAAGATGATACAAGTAATAATCAGGCTGTAAGACGATATATGTAATAATCAGACTATAAAAGGACTCAGGCTTTTAAAAATATCTTTAGAAAAAAAAATTGTCGCTTTTTATTATTTTAACCAACATGTAAGACACTGTAATTTTATATACTTTGTATGTGAAATTAATTTCAGTAGAACCTTATTTTAAGAAAATAGACAATAACTAGTTCAAACAGGTCTAAAGGTCCATCATACCAGGACATAAATGCTTATAAATTCATGAATAAACACACCGAAACAACATGTCTTACATAACTGAATAAAACATGCCATGGATATACTATTTTTTCATGAGAAATTGCGACAATATAGCAAATATTTCTTTTTGATACAGGGCCTTTGTCAATCCATCAAGACTGTCATTTTCGCAATTCACTTTTGGTTCGTAGTTTATTTATTGCAGCAGAAGCAGTCGTAGTACTTATAATATTCCTATTTGACTTTGTGTTTTAGTAATGAGATAACATTAAAGTGTTCATTCCTAGCTTCTTCAAGCTTTTTTTTCATTCTCGCACACATCCCACACATTCGTTAGATAAGCAAAGACTTTTATTGTATCAGGAGGTATTTTTTCAATTTCTTCTATTAGTTCACACTCTCCCTATATATATCTTGTTCAAATTTTCAATCATTCATAAAATACTTTGTATTCATCCCCTCAAGTTCAAATACATTTTTTTAAACTTGTAGTGGATGACACTTGATGTTAATAGTTTTTTTCAAATATTAATTCATTCATTAAATTGAATTCATTAATTTTATTTTTTTTAGATTTAAGTTGCATGTATCTACCAATAGATGGCGCCAGGTAAACTTAAAAAAATGAATGAAAATTATTTATAAAGGACTTTTCTGTAATAGAGTGAAAAAAAAGTAGGAATTGACAAAAAAATTTTTTTATATATTACTTGTTCTTTTGAAGTTTCTCTAAACAATATGTCTTAGGGAACTTCCTTCTTCCCGGTTTGCTCATTCAGCTGCTAAATTCGTTGGCTATTTAACAATTAGTAAACCACTTTGATGGGTTAAATTTTTTCACTTATCCCAGCAGAATTTGAATTGAATCTCTCATTCTCAGAAAATGGGAGCTCGCAATATTCACAGAACTTTTCTAATATTACAGAGAGATTTTTCGGCATTTACGTTTAAGATTGTCATACCTGGAGTAGGCAAAGGATGACCCCTTTTGAGGTTCGAACCGAGTTTCCTCTGCTTAGAAACCCAACCCATTATCAGTGGGCTGTTCTAGGCCTAGGGGGCGAGTCGTTAGCTAATGAAATTATTACAGTTCCGTAAAAAATCTCGATGATAAAAATATAACGCTAGGCCCATTTTATTTTTAAGGAAATGTTTTTCTTGTAATAATTAAAGTTATATTGGTTTTTACTTTAAGAAGCACTGAATTCAAATAATGAGAAAGTAAGCGATCAGCTGTCAGCTGTTTATCTCATAATACAAATCTTAAAAATGTATGAATTAGTTATTTCGCTTTGAAATGGAAAATACCAAGCAAAAAGAATTTTATTTGCATTTTATTTGTAAAGAATTTTATTCTTGTAATCAGAAGTAGAAAATTTGACATTCAAAAATCATTGGCAAACATTTCATTAGCAGGACAATTATTATTCGTTGCATTAAGCTATTTAACTTATATTAGGTGTCCTAAAATTCAAGCAAGATTAAATTCCTAAACATCCTAAATAGTCTGGAATATTTGGTAATGAAAGAGTTGAATTCCCTTCAAAATGTAACTTTAGCCTTCGTGCTCAGAGAGAGTGAGTATACCAAACTATTTTCTAAAACAAATCCTCTTGTATCTTTTATTAAATGCATTGTTTGTTGAACGAAATTTGGCTCATCCTACACTATCTGGAAGAAAGTGACGGGACACCCCTCGAAAAGTAGAATAGTCTACAATACAGTTGACACATGCGCAATAATAGGTATCACGTGTCAGCCATATCCTATAAATACTCTGTGGAGTCGACTAGAGTTGTTTTTTGTCAAGATGCCGACACGGGAAGAGTTGTCTGAGTTCGAGAAAGGTGTATTGGTTGGATTGCATCTTGGCAAGATGTCAATTAGGGAGATATCCCGTCTCCGTAACTGCTCAAAATCAACTAGTACACCTAAGAAACTTTCGTAAATATTACATAATTAAAATTTGTATACAATGGTCAATGATTGCAAAAATAGACAAAAACCATCCTATAGAGACGAATGGATGAAAATCTACTCTGGCCGCTCTTATAAGACCCAAACCCAAAAGCATTTCTCCTAATAGCAAATATGTTTTTTTTTTCAAGCCATTGGTCCTTGAAGTCAGATTACTAATAACATTATAAAATCTAAACCCTATTTTTAAATTGTAATTTAAAGAATAATATTTATTCAAGTACTAAATAAAAAGAAAGTAAATATTTACAATTCTGAATAAAATAAAGTTTAAACTCCATGAAGGAAACAGATTATTTTCCCTTAGAATGTCGGTCCTGTTTTATAAATCATGACTTTTAGGAACCTAAGAAAAAAAGACAACACATCCTTATTTATTTTTACGTTTATTGTGTACAGCCAGGAAGAAATCTTTATAACTAATTTTTTTCAATCCGTTAGACACTAAATCGAAGGGTTTATGATTTATTGCTTCTTTCATGTTCTTGTGAAAAGAATTAACTTCGTTACCTTAGAAATAGATATTGTTTCAAAGGCTACATAAAATTTAAAATTTAAAATATTGTAAGTTCGATATATTTTGCAAACAATATCAAACTGCGTCTACCTTGTCAAGAAATCCTTTTATGACCCCAATCCTATATCATTGTTGAATACGATAGAAGTCCATGACTTCTGTAAGGTTTAATTATAACCGCGAGAGGTCGCGGTTATAACTGGTAACTTTGGTCCAGTGTGGTAAGTAGCAGTTGCGGTGAGATCTCGAGACGACGAGGTGAACGCTAGGAGCGTCAGATAAAAACAGACGGTCAGGGACCGGCTATGGTTTTTAGATATCAATAGTATCGTAGAAGTGGCACAGGGTGCCAAGTGTATGTATGTATTCATAGTGTAAATAAAAAGATTAGTATTATTAAAAAGAGAGTATTCCCTCCTGACACAACGAGCTGCTAGTATAGTAGCTAACACTTCATTTCAAAATATGTTGCAGTCACTTTCTCAGAAACGAGAAGATTCCATAGCAATTATGACATTGTGTGTAACCCTCTCCAATCGATAGGCTGTTTGCCTGTGAGAGTTTACTGGTTTTTCTTCCATCCTACGCTTAAATACCGGGAAATTATCCTTAAAAGTTCTTCATTGCTCGTCAGGGGATTGTATATAATACACAATCAATGTAACAGAGGCCTACCGATATTCAACAGAAAAAAAAAGGCCATACTCCTTTGATATTTTCGATTTATCTTGTATTATGATAGCAAAATAACGAGTTATTTTACACAAAATATTAATGGATGAAAAATTATTTATTCATAATGAACCAATATATGTTTTCAAGTAACAATGGCTGTCCAATGAATGTCGTGGTTCATCAATGATAGTTTTTTAATTTGCTCGTCAGTGGATATGATAGCAAAATAACGAGTTATTTTACACAAAATATTAATGGATGAGAAATTATTTATTCATAATGAACCAATATATGTTTTCAAGTAACAATGGCTGTCCAATGAATGTCGTGGTTCATCAATGATAGTTTTTTAATTTGCTCGTCAGTGGATATGATAGCAAAATAACGAGTTATTTTACACAAAATATTAATGGATGAGAAATTATTTATTCATAATGAACCAATATATGTTTTCGAATAACAATGACTGTCCAATGAATGTCGTGGTTCATCAATGATAGTTTTTTAATTTGCTCGTCAGTGGATATGATAGCAAAATAACGAGTTATTTTACACAAAATATTAATGGATGAGAAATTATTTATTCATAATGAACCAATATATGTTTTCGAATAACAATGACTGTCCAATGAATGTCGTGGTTCATCAATGATAGTTTTTTAATTTGCTCGTCAGTGGATATGATAGCAAATTAACGAGTTATTTTACATAAAATATTAATGGATGAGAAATTATTTATTCATAATGAACCAATATATGTTTTCAAGTAACAATGGCTGTCCAATGAATGTCGTGGTTCATCAATGATAGTTTTTTAATTTGCTCGTCAGTGGATATGATAGCAAAATAACGAGTTATTTTACACAAAATATTAATGGATGAGAAATTATTTATTCATAATGAACCAATATATGTTTTCGAATAACAATGACTGTCCAATGAATGTCGTGGTTCATCAATGATAGTTTTTTAATTTGCTCGTCAGTGGATATGATAGCAAAATAACGAGTTATTTTACACAAAATATTAATGGATGAGAAATTATTTATTCATAATGAACCAATATATGTTTTCGAATAACAATGACTGTCCAATGAATGTCGTGGTTCATCAATGATAGTTTTTAATTTGCTCGTCAGTGGATATGATAGCAAATTAACGAGTTATTTTACATAAAATATTAATGGATGAGAAATTATTTATTCATAATGAACCAATATATGTTTTCAAGTAACAATGGCTGTCCAATGAATGTCGTGGTTCATCAATGATAGTTTTTTAATTTGCTCGTCAGTGGATATGATAGCAAAATAACGAGTTATTTTACACAAAATATTAATGGATGAGAAATTATTTATTCATAATGAACCAATATATGTTTTCGAATAACAATGACTGTCCAATGAATGTCGTGGTTCATCAATGATAGTTTTTTAATTTGCTCGTCAGTGGATATGATAGCAAAATAACGAGTTATTTTACACAAAATATTAATGGATGAGAAATTATTTATTCATAATGAACCAATATATGTTTTCGAATAACAATGACTGTCCAATGAATGTCGTGGTTCATCAATGATAGTTTTTTAATTTGCTCGTCAGTGGATATGATAGCAAATTAACGAGTTATTTTACATAAAATATTAATGGATGAGAAATTATTTATTCATAATGAACCAATATATGTTTTCAAGTAACAATGGCTGTCCAATGAATGTCGTGGTTCATCAATGATAGTTTTTAATTTGCTCGTCAGTGGATATGATAGCAAAATAACGAGTTATTTTACACAAAATATTAATGGATGAGAAATTATTTATTCATAATGAACCAATATATGTTTTCGAATAACAATGACTGTCCAATGAATGTCGTGGTTCATCAATGATAGTTTTTTAATTTGCTCGTCAGTGGATATGATAGCAAAATAACGAGTTATTTTACACAAAATATTAATGGATGAGAAATTATTTATTCATAATGAACCAATATATGTTTTCGAATAACAATGACTGTCCAATGAATGTCGTGGTTCATCAATGATAGTTTTTTAATTTGCTCGTCAGTGGATATGATAGCAAATTAACGAGTTATTTTACATAAAATATTAATGGATGAGAAATTATTTATTCATAATGAACCAATATATGTTTTCAAGTAACAATGGCTGTCCAATGAATGTCGTGGTTCATCAATGATAGTTTTTAATTTGCTCGTCAGTGGATATGATAGCAAAATAACGAGTTATTTTACACAAAATATTAATGGATGAGAAATTATTTATTCATAATGAACCAATATATGTTTTCGAATAACAATGACTGTCCAATGAATGTCGTGGTTCATCAATGATAGTTTTTTAATTTGCTCGTCAGTGGATATGATAGCAAAATAACGAGTTATTTTACACAAAATATTAATGGATGAGAAATTATTTATTCATAATGAACCAATATATGTTTTCGAATAACAATGACTGTCCAATGAATGTCGTGGTTCATCAATGATAGTTTTTTAATTTGCTCGTCAGTGGATATGATAGCAAATTAACGAGTTATTTTACACAAAATATTAATGGATGAAAAATTATTTATTCATAATGAACCAATATATGTTTTCAAGTAACAATGGCTGTCCAATGAATGTCGTGGTTCATCAATGATAGTTTTTTAATTTGCTCGTCAGTGGATATGATAGCAAAATAACGAGTTATTTTACACAAAATATTAATGGATGAGAAATTATTTATTCATAATGAACCAATATATGTTTTCGAATAACAATGGCTGTCCAATGAATGTCGTGGTTCATCAATGATAGTTTTTTAATTTGCTCGTCAGTGGATATGATAGCAAAATAACGAGTTATTTTACACAAAATATTAATGGATGAGAAATTATTTATTCATAATGAACCAATATATGTTTTCGAATAACAATGACTGTCCAATGAATGTCGTGGTTCATCAATGATAGTTTTTAATTTGCTCGTCAGTGGATATGATAGCAAAATAACGAGTTATTTTACATAAAATATTAATGGATGAGAAATTATTTATTCATAATGAACCAATATATGTTTTCGAATAACAATGGCTGTCCAATGAATGTCGTGGTTCATCAATGATAGTTTTTAATTTGCTCGTCAGTGGATATGATAGCAAAATAACGAGTTATTTTACACAAAATATTAATGGATGAGAAATTATTTATTCATAATGAACCAATATATGTTTTCAATAACAATGGCTGTCCAATGAATGTCGTGGTTCATCAATGATAGTTTTTTAATTTGCTCGTCAGTGGATATGATAGCAAAATAACGAGTTATTTTACACAAAATATTAATGGATGAGAAATTATTTATTCATAATGAACCAATATATGTTTTCGAATAACAATGACTGTCCAATGAATGTCGTGGTTCATCAATGATAGTTTTTAATTTGCTCGTCAGTGGATATGATAGCAAAATTAACGAGTTATTTTACATAAAATATTAATGGATGAGAAATTATTTATTCATAATGAACCAATATATGTTTTCAAGTAACAATGGCTGTCCAATGAATGTCGTGGTTCATCAATGATAGTTTTTAATTTGCTCGTCAGTGGATATGATAGCAAAATAACGAGTTATTTTACACAAAATATTAATGGATGAGAAATTATTTATTCATAATGAACCAATATATGTTTTCGAATAACAATGACTGTCCAATGAATGTCGTGGTTCATCAATGATAGTTTTTTAATTTGCTCGTCAGTGGATATGATAGCAAAATAACGAGTTATTTTACATAAAATATTAATGGATGAGAAATTATTTATTCATAATGAACCAATATATGTTTTCGAATAACAATGGCTGACCAATGAATGTCGTGGTTCATCAATGATAGTTTTTAATTTGCTCGTCAGTGGATATGATAGCAAAATAACGAGTTATTTTACACAAAATATTAATGGATGAGAAATTATTTATTCATAATGAACCAATATATGTTTTCGAATAACAATGGCTGACCAATGAATGTCGTGGTTCATCAATGATAGTTTTTTTAATTTGCTCGTCAGTGGATATGATAGCAAAATAACGAGTTATTTTACATAAAATATTAATGGATGAGAAATTATTTATTCATAATGAACCAATATATGTTTTCGAATAACAATGGCTGACCAATGAATGTCGTGGTTCATCAATGATAGTTTTTTAATTTGCTCGTCAGTGGATATGATAGCAAAATAACGAGTTATTTTACATAAAATATTAATGGATGAGAAATTATTTATTCATAATGAACCAATATATGTTTTCGAATAACAATGGCTGACCAATGAATGTCGTGGTTCATCAATGATAGTTTT
>BPLQ01015245.1:0-10416 GCA_021605075.1 Caerostris darwini
ACACTGAAGTGACAAAAGTCATGGGATAGCAATATGCAAATTTTCAGATGGCAGTAGCATCGCGTAGAACAGGTATAAATGCGCAGTGCTTTCGCAGAGCTTTCATTTCTGTTCAAGTTATTCATGTGAAGAGGTTTTGACGTGATGATGACCGCACGACGGGAATTAACAGACTTTGAACGCGGAATGTTAGTTGGAGCTAGACGCATGGGTCATGCCATTTCGGAAATCGTTAGGGAATTCAACATTCCCAGATCCACTGTGTCAAGAGTGTGCCGAGAGTATGAAATTTCAGGCATAACATCCCACCATGGACAGCGCAGTGGTCGACCGCCTGCACTTAACGACCGAGACCGGCGACGTCTGCAAAGAGTCGTAAATTCTAACAGACAAGCAACACTGCGTCAAATAACCGCAGAAATCAATGTGGGACGTACAAGGGACTTGTCTGTTAGAACTGTGCGGAGAAATTTGGCTTTCTTGGGCTATTCCAGCAGAAGACCGACTCGAGTGCCTTTACTGACAGAACGACATCGCTTGCAGCGACTCTCGTGGGCACGTGAGCATATCGGTTGGTCCCTAGATGAATGGAAAACCGTGGCCTGGTCCGATGAGTCACGATTTCAGTTGGTAAGAGCTGATGGTAGGGTTCGAGTGTGGCGCAGACCCCACGAAGCCATGGACCCAAACTGTCAGCAAGGCACTGTTCAAGCTGGTGGTGGCTCCGTAATGGTGTGGGCTGTTTTTTTCATGGCATGGACTTGGTCCTCTGGTGCGACTGGACCGAACATTGACTGGAAATGCTTATGTTCAGCTACTTGAGATCACTTGCAGCCATTCATGGACTTCATGTACCCAAACAACGAGGGGAGTTTTATGGATGACAATGCGCCATGTCACCGGGCCACAACTGTTCGCGATTGGTTTGAAGAACATTCTGGACAATTCCAACGAATGATCTGGCCACCTAGATCGCCCGACATGAATCCCATCGAGCATTTATGGGACATCATCGTGAGAGGTCTGCAGTTCGGTGTTTGGTAAATCCTGCACCATCAATCGCCACAATTATGGACGCCCTATCGAGACAGCATGGCTCAATATTCCTGCAGAAGACTTCCAACGACTTGTTGAGTCCATGCCACGTCGAGTTGCTGCACTTCGCTGGGCGAAAAGGAGGGCCGACACGATATTAAGAGTAAAATCCCATGACTTTGTCACTATATGTAACCAAACCTTGTTCTCGAATCGTAGTTTTATGACTTTTGATCTAAATTATCATTTTATTAAGAGTGTTTCATATCTTACTTTTGACAGTAGTAAAGCGAGAAAATGACTTAATCCTTTTTAAAAATACAGGAATTACTTTTAAGCACATGTTATTTTCAAAATTTGATTTATTATAATCGACTATCGCTCGGTGTCACAGGCTTCCGGGTTCAAGTTCTGGGGTGCCATTGATGTTTGTAGAGGTTCGAATTCACTTTTAAACCGTAGGTTCAGCCTTAATATGGCTGTAGAGCGTTAGGCGGCCGGGGCTGACAAACCCTATTCTGCAAAAGAAAAACATTACTTGTCTCGAAATCTACCAGTAGGTGGACAGCCTTGCCCCACCATGGGCTGTAATGTCAAAGGAGTTAGTTAGTTTGTTAGATTTATTATAATGCTCTGTTTCTCGTCTCTCCCTTCTCACTTTGAGGGAACTTTTTTATGCTCGGTTTTCACAAACTTCTGCCATTGCATTATGAAAAGAAAACATTATTTTTTAACTTTGAAAGCTTGAGCTACATTTTGTGTATAATATGAGAGAAAATCTGGAAAATCTCCAATAGGCAATCTTGTCTATAGATGCTGTGACATTTTCACACATTATTACAATCCGATTCTCCTTTTCTGAAAGCGAACCCAAAGAACACTGCAAAGTGGATTCAAGCCTGAATCTTTCTTGCAAGTTGCCACAGCGTCGCAAGGCAGATGATGCTCTGTAATTGAATTGAAACCTCCACAAAACTAAAAATATTAAGTTGAATTGAAAGTGCTGCGGATTTTAACTTATTTAAATTCAAGTCGATATAAATACCCGAATTCGATTTTGATACCCCTATTTTTAAAAATTATTTCAACTTAATATCATGCCCTTCATTCTACACATTGCACTTATATTTTAATTTTCATTATACAGTGAAGCGATGAAATATGATAATATCACGCCTTTGATTCTAGGTTTCGGGAAAATGTTGTAGAAGCAACTAGAAAATTATTCCGATCCAGGATCTATAAGGAAAGTCAAGTTCAACATTGTTTTAAAAGTTCCAAGTGGGTTATTTTAGCCTTGAAGATGAAAGAAGTAGTTGGCCAATGCAGGTTGATAATGTTGATTCGAAAGCACTGGTAGAGCACCACTCATATAACGAGCAGATATTCAACTGGCAGACATCACTCTACGCAAGCAATAGTAATGGAACATCAAAAAATGATAAGAAAAATTTTTGAGTTTCACTTGAGTTGATACCTCAAACCGCCAGTAATCCTATGTGGGATGTGTAAAGAAGGTTATGTTTGCATTTGTGGGATACAGAGGAGCTGATTTATTTTAAACTTCTTGTGAATAAACAAACTATCATCTGAGATATCTACTGAACTTTGCCCATTAAAAGACCTGTATTACTCAATTACCGTATATATGCAACAATAAATATTTTTTTTCTTTTCAAATTTGTCTATCTAAATCCTGCATTACTTTCCGTTCAACCTATTACTAAATTCATAAAAAACAAGTAAAATAAAAATAAAAAAAATTTTAAAGTCAATTCCTACTTTTTTTTCAATATATTGCCGAAAGTCCTTTATAAATAACTTTCATTCATTTTTTTAAGTTTATCTGGCGCCATCTATTAGTAGATACATGCAACTTAAATCTAAAAAACTAAAATTAATTAATTTTAATTTAATTCCTGAATTTATGTTTGGAAAACTGTATTAACATTCAGTGTGCCGTCCACTACAAGTTCAAAAAATGTATTTGAACTTGAGTGATGAATAAAAAACGTATTTATGAACGATTGAAAATTTGAACAAGAGATATATAGGGAGAGTGTGAGCTAATAGAAGGAATTGAAAAAAAATCAATTTTTAAGTTATTGCTGTACAATTAGAGAAGTAGAGACAGTTCTTTAGAGATTAACGATTTCATTTCAAATGCGATCACGAATGTGTTGGCATATAACTGGTTTTATAAGTATCAATCACTTATACACTTCAATTTGTTATCTTTCCTGCTTTGAGTGAATCTCGAGCACACCCCCACTCACTTGGAGATTCTATTTTAATCTCCGCCACAACTTCCAGAGCAGTGATTCGTTTAATGAGTCACAAAATTAAAATCCATGACGCTATCGCCAACTTCCGCCGCGTCCCCTCAAAGGTTCGAGTGACCTGGCGAAACGAAATTGGCGACTAACTACTCAGCGTGGCATCATTAGCGCTCGGTTTCGGGTTTTTGAGCGTCGGCGGCCGCGTTTTTGGCGGCGAAGGGTCCCTGCTGGGAGCGGGAACCTTTGCAAGGGCCCGCTGCTTGGAGACGCAAGTCTGGCCCACCCTCTAGTTTGCATGCTGATCTCGGGGAACTGCTGACAGGATTTGCTGTTGAGAAAACTCATAGAGCGAACAGATAATAAACAAATAGGTAATAGAAAGGAGGACTGAAAATCATGTCACTGGGATTTTGTTGTCAGGCAAAATACCACAGCCAGGGCCGGTTTAGGCTAACTAGGCTTCAGCCTAGGGCATCAATATCAAGAGGGAATTACGTTCAAATTGTTAGCAAAATTAAAATTACACTATTCTGAAAACAGTAAACACTGAATCAAAAATAAGGAGAAATTCTACACATATGAATAATAAACAAACATAATAAATAATTTATAAACTTAAAAATGGGAGGTGAAAGGGCCTCATAAGCAGAATAGTCTAGGGCCTCTTTTCATCTAAATCCGGCCCTGATCACAGTAATTTTGATTGTCTTATCGTTGTACAGTGTTAGTTAATAGCTCGATTAAAAAATTAAAAAAGTTGAAGCAACTATGACTTGTAAGTTATTGCAGATATTGCAATAAATTTGGTGTCAACGAATGCATAGGATATAAAAGTTCTAAAACAACAACGGCCTGATGGACAATAGGCTAACGCTCTAGCCATTCGTACCACAGGCTTCAAGCTCGAATCCTGCCTGTAGAACATAAATAAATAAAATTGCAATAACTGGGAACTGCTGACAGGATTTGCTATTGAGAAAAGTCATAGACAAGTAGGTAATAGTAGAAAGAAGGACTGGAAATCATGTCACTATGATTTTGTTGTTATGATAGTCAGGCAAAATATGACAGTGATTTTGATGAAGTATTTATCCTTCTCCTATAGTTGTATTGTGTTAGTTAATAAGATGGATAAAAAATATTAAAGAAACTGAAACTGCTAAGTTATCACAGATATTGCAATAGATTTGGTATCAACGAATGCACAGGATATAAAAAATTATGTCCAATTGGTTAGCTCTCTGGCCTTTGGTACCACAGGCTTCAGATTCAAATCCTGGTGAGGGAATGGATGTTTGTTAGTGGTTCGGAATCTACGTAAAACTCCAGGTCCCTGTTTAATTTGCATAAAAAGGGAAAAAAATTACTGTAGAGCTACAAATCAAATCTAAAACTGAAAAATTTAATATTTAATCAGAAGGGTTTAAAATGTAAAAGGTCAAAAAATTTTTTATTAGTTGAGGAGTAAAGCTTGATTGTATTATTTTATGTGTGATAAATGTTATGCTTAATTGGAAAATGGATTAAACAAAGAAATAAACACAACAAATACCATTTTTATCGGTTTTTATGTCAAAATTGTTAATAATAATATATAGGGGATTTCACTGACGGAGAATTAATGTGCAATTAAATGATGTAAAATAGGCTACAGCAATTCAACTAATGATAAATATATGATAACAACTAAACATTTTAATACGCATTTGTGAATAAGTTCAAGATCTGATGTTTTATTTTCTTTGTTGAACATTGGTGGGTTTCATGTCCCACTTACATGTATGATGAACAGTCAACCGAAGGCTAGGACATATCCAGGGCCTTTACGCCTAACTGTCTCGCATTAGGCACAATTGTCTCTTACGGGAGAAAATCAGAAAAACTCGAATCATTCAATTTGGGTATTAATGTGAGATGCTTACACCGAAAGTTATGAAAACTTTATTGGTACATGTTTAAGCTAAATAAAATTATAAATCTTTATATCAAAGGCTATGTGAAGTGATAAAATAAAACCAAAAATCTTGAAAATCTTAAGGGTTCAAATATCATCTCATTTCATTAATTTAAATGTAATAAATAATTTATACATATTTCAATCAACAAGATTAAGAATTGTTTTTTATTTTTTTAGAAGTTTTTCCACAATTATATTAGTTTTTAAACTTTTATTTATTTATTTTTCTGTTCAGTATACAGTGGTACCTCGATTTACGACCTTAATCCATTCCAGGTTCGTTGACTAAATAGGATACATAACAAATGAATTTTTCTCATTAGAAATAAAGGCAAATTGATTAATTATTTATTATGAAAAAACAATACTCTTAGCACATTATTATTTTATGGGGAATTAAAAAGTAGATTAAACACTTTTTATTACAAAAATACATAAATACAAAATTTTGATGAAATGCGTACGTAAGTGAAAATTTACCAAATTCAATTTTACTTTATTCCCAACTTGGACTTGATTTTGGATTGCTAGATTTGCCATCTACTAAAAATCTGTTCAAAGAACTTTGGATATTTTAGAAATGTGACTTCTCTGAAAGGTTTTTGATATCCTTCCATTTGAGAAAGATTTAGACCAGTCATATTTCAAACATCGATGTAATACCAAGCAAAATATTTCACGTCCAAACAGAACAGAGAGGGCCTGATTGATCGAGTGGCTAGCGCCCGGTGGCCTAGGTTTCGGATTCGAGTCCCGGCGGTGCCATGAATGTTTGCAGTGGATCGGTATCCACTTTAAGTCGGTCTAATATGACTTGGCTCCCCCTGGTTTAATATGACTGTAAAGCATTAGTGGAAAGGTTGACAACCCTACCCCTTAAAAAGTCAGCATCACGGAGTCAAGTTAGATTTCTACCTAAGGATACTCCATCACAACAGAAGTTGCCCCACTTTCCCTCCTTCTATGAGACCATATGGGTTCATGGACTTGGTCTAGATGTCTACCAAGTAGGATAAGAAACGACAACATCAACAGGGCATAGATTAAGTTGGATTTATTCCAAAGTTGACCTGCACTAAGGTACAACGTTTTTTTTTTTTTTTTTTTTTTTCTTTTTTTTCAAATACTTCACTATTATATAGACAAAAATTTATTTTTTGCCTTCTACATGCAAAATTATTTTTATTTTGATGTGGCGAAATAATATAAGTATATGAACCTACTGTTTCATTAAAAACTTTTTTTATATTGTTTGATCAATTAGAACACTGAAGCAAGAAATACTGTTTTTAAAATAAAAAATTTCAAATAATATTTGTAACGAAATTTACCATATATATTTTATCGTAAAGGAAATTTATTAGTTAGAAATTATGACGATCTTTTCTTTGAATTATTATTTAATATAAGGCAGTATATATGGAATTATGTAATAGATATATGGAATTATGCAATAGATATATGGAATTATGCAATATATATATATGGAATTATGCAATAGTGATTGATATATATTGTATAAAACAATATACAATAAACTACGACGATTACTTGTTTCATATGTTATATTTAAATTGCTCAAAGAAATGTTTATATTGGCGAAAGAAAAGAAAAAGAAAGAAAGGCGTTTTTTTAAAAATTTTGTATCTTATTTATTTTCCTTAAATGATTTTTTAAAGATATTTTATATTAAAAAAGCTAATAAAATATAAAAATACGCTCATTGGGGATATTTACATATAACTAAGTGGAAATATCGTTTTATGAGTTTTATATCGGCTTTTATATTAGGGATTTTTATCGTATTATATGAAATTTTGAGCTTAATATTATTATAGAGTTTTATAATTAAAAAAAAAAAAATTTTATGATTTTTAAATTTTTTTTGTCATAATTTTCTCGATTTCCTCTAAACTTTCAAATTAAAAAAAAAATAATAATAAATAAATTTAAAAAAAAATCTACAATTTCTTTTCAGATAGGCAACACCGGATTACATCAGCAAGAGTTTTATAAACTTGATTTTTTATTTTCAAGGTTGGAAATTAAAATTATTAGTAATAAAATTTATTTTATTTCTAATATTATAAAGTAAAACTTTTAATATTAAAACTGATTTTATTTTTAATCCTACATATTAAAATTATTAATTATGTAATTGATTATATTTTCAATATCAGCAAATGAAATTATTAACTCAATAGAGTATGATTGTAAGCCATATGATTAAATTATTTTTATAAAAAAGATTAGTTCTATAAAATTCTATCATTGAGTCAAAGAATATATGTATATAATTTATTTAATTCATAACTTATTAAAACAAATATTTTTTTAAACACAGAATTACAATAAAACTTTTATAATCACTTGCAAATCATCTTCAATTTCAATAATGTTATTTTATTAACATTTATTAACCCTAATTATGATAACTTAAATCATCAAAGGAAAATATTGTGTAAATATGAAAATAATCGCGTAGCTATAACTAGAAGGTTGTTGCTCATCCTCTTGTCATAGGGATTCTTTTAACTTCTTCCTGCTAGAAAGGTAAAGTTCTTTCCAACTGCAAATAAAGAAACTTATCATTATCTTTTTTTCAAATAAAGACATCAATCATATATCAATTGTCTTAAAATAATAGGTTGTCATCTTATTGGCATTGAGTCTTTGGTAAGTTTAAACATTTGCATTGTTCTGCGTGTTTAAATTAGGTGCTAATGCGAAATAGCTGCGGGGTTAATAAGTTTCTTGCGAGTATAAGACAGATTGTTTTATTTCCGGTCTCTACCCAACAATTAAATGGGAGAAGATTTTGAATCTAATCCATATGTATCAATCATCAAGAAATTTTTCTCGATATATTCTATGCATTATTTCTATGCAATTCCATAGCCTCGGGTAAGGTGCTTAACGTTCAGGAAGCTCAAGCATGAATGAGCTGACAGCGTTCGTTCGGAAAAGCAATGAATCAACGATGATTGTGACAACGTTTGTAAGCAATGCATTGACATGAAGATGTAGGTTTCAGGTTTTCTTTAATTTCCACTGAGTGTTTTAATATGAGAAAAAATAGGGGACATTGTAGGAGTTCCCCTTGTTCAGGGCAACCCCTAAAAATTCTCCTAGTAAGGTCACTGGACTGTACACATGCGAAGATATCAGCAATGTTACACATAGTGGACAAATATGTCAACACATGTAACATGTTGCCGTCCAGAGCACTTTTTAGCAGTTACCTTTGTTCAAGGTAGCTTTTAAAATTCTTCCCAGTAGGTTCTGTAGATTACTGTCTACAGCTTCAGACTACTGGCTACAGTCTATACTATGTGTGAACATGTCAGAACTGAACATTTCTTTCCTGGACAATGTTTAGGCATTCCACTTGTTTAGGGTAGCCCCCTAAAATTTCTTCCAATAGGTTTACTGAATTGTACATAATATGCATAATCATGGAACAAGAGGTCCATGTAAAAAATCTTTTCTTTAATATAAAAATATATGCTTATCTACACTGTTTTTTATTTGGCTAAAACTCTAAAATTCTTTATAAATTTGGCTAAAACTCTTCCCAGTAGGTTCGGTAGACTTCACACAATATGCATAAATATGAAGTAGATGAACATGGCGGAACTGTAAATTTCTTTCCAGAGCAGATTTTAGGCATTCCCCTTGTTCAGTAAGGCCCCCTAAAATTCCTTCCAGTAGATTCGATGAACTAACTAAACATAATATGCATAAATATGAAGCACGTAAATATTCCGAAACTGTATATTTCTTGTTTTCTATGCAGGAACTGAACATTTCTTATTTTTGTGAATTTTTAAATTTTTCCCTTGCTCAGAGTGGGCCCTGAAATTGCTTCCAGTAGACCCGATGAATTATATACAATATGCATAAATGTGAAGTAGGTGAACATGCTAGAACTGAACATCTTTCCAGAATAATTTTTATTCATCCCCTTTGTTCAGGGTGGGCCCCTAAAATTCCTTCCAGTAGGCTCGATGAACTGTACACAATATGCATAACCATGGAGCACGAGGTCCATGTTAAAAAACCCTTCCTTTAATATAATAATACTTGTTTTTCTATACTATTTTTTATTTTATAAATTTAGTTAAATTAATATTTCATTTTTTTTTCAATTACCGATACTTGAGTGTCCTCATACATCATTGATGAGGTCTCCTTTGCAACAAGTCCTGCTATCACTAGTTTGCATTATGGAGATTTGCTACACTCAAAGACACTAGAGCATTCAACGGAGCTATTGTGGTTTGAAAAGAGTTTCCTCATATCAGAAGCCTGACAGCAAAATCACCACGCTCAGATCAATTTATAACAAAGGACCATTTATATGGCATTATTTTATAAACAACATTGATCCATGATGCCATGCTGTAACAGGGATGTTTGTGAGTGGTTCGGAATCCACATTAAACTGTAGGTACCGATCTAATTAGCCCAAAGTGTGCAAAGAAATGACCGTAGAGCTACAAAATGAATATTAATTAAATAAAGTAGAAAAGAAGTTTTGAAGCTGAGTAAATCTACCGCGTTTAATATGATATCCCAGTATAAAAAAAATCAAATGTTGATAACTAACAAGATCTAATAGTTCAAATATTTTTGGTGAATGAGAAGAAGTATAGAATCTGAAGCTAATCCTAGAGCAACAAGCGGAGTTAAATTGTGGTTTGAAAAGAGTTTCCTCATATCAGAAGCCTGACAGCAAAATCACCACGCTCAGATCAATTTATAACAAAGGACCATTTATATGGCATTATTTTATAAACAACATTGATCCATGATGCCAGTGTAGCTCCGAACGAACCCCCCTATAAATAAGTGTGACCACAGAATCACTACACTCAGAGTAAAATAATTGCATGCATTAATCCAGTTGATCAATTTATAATGTACAACTACAGCTGGGGATAGATACTGGATACTATTTTATGGATAGCATCTTAGGCATGGCAACTCTACCCTCCCTTAAGAAGAATCTAGGCAGTCTACAAATTTAATGAGCCCATACTTAGTATTTAGTGATGTCCCTCTGCATTCATGAGATTCGAAATATATTCTCTCAGATCAGAAGCCTCTGGCCATTGGTACCATAGGCTGCAGGTTGGAATCCTG
>BPLQ01015246.1:0-14218 GCA_021605075.1 Caerostris darwini
TGTCGTATTGTATGAAATAGTATGCAATGTTAGGAATTATTGCATGTGAAAAGCCTATAAAAATACACTAACTACAGAATATGAAGTTGGTATATAACAATGCAAATAAATTTTTTATGAAAATCTAACATATGCTGTTTATCATTGCTAATATCTGTATTTATAGATTTTTACGAGTAAATGCATGTATACAAAAAAATAACCATTTTACATTATTCCATAAGAAGTTGTGTTAAACTCAAGGAAAAGCTGACTGCAAAAAAAAAAAAAAAAAAAAAAACATTATTTTAATGCACTATCTACAGAATAGAAATTTGGTATTTTATTGTACAAATGTAATCTTTATGAAATGCAAACAGGCTGTGTATCACTGATAATATAGGAATTTATAGATTCTTAAGAGTAAATGAATATGCAGAAAAAAATAGCCATTTTACATTATTCCATAAGAAGTTGTGTTAAATTCAGCAAATATCTGATTGGGAAAAAAAACTTGTGAACTACTATCATGTCACCGTAATTTAATGCAATATCTACAAAAGGAACAACTATCTTAAACTCAAAGAAAAACTGATTGCAAAAAAAAGTCATACACAATTATATCACCAGAATTTAATTAATTTTCATTCTCCGTACCTTAATTCTACATAGAGTACTTCTAGGAGAAACACAAATGCCTTATATCTAATTAAACACATACATTAAATATCATTAACTCCAATTTTCATTTAAAAAAAGGCATATAAAACAATCTTTTCAATTAATTGAATTTTTGGATTAATTTGCTATGAATAATGGAAATTATTTAAATACTGCACCAACCGTAGTTTTAAAAAATATGTTATTGTTTAGGATCAATATACTTTTTCTATTATCATATTTCAAGAAGAATTTTGCCTCATAATTTGTTTTTGTTTTTTTTTTCATTTTCTTAATTTCCATCTGCTAAGACCCAATCTCTCCAGATCTTATTAAGATGTACCCTTTGGAATATCTAAATTGCGATCACACACATTTAAGTTAGCCTACCTAAATAATGCCTCTATTTTAAAAATCTTTTCATTTGCGTGGTTTTAATTCTCATTGAAAAATATTTATGGATTTCCCGAAACATATTCAAAATCAAGAACCAAATCTATAAAACAAATACATTTGGCTAAAAATAAATAAATTTACCTTTAAAAAGATATCTGAAAAAATGATAAATATTTTTATGATTAAATAACTACTAAATCTGCAATTCAAAATTCTCAGGTCATTTATATTATTATATTAAATTTTCATAAGAGAACATTTCTATGAAACCATAAAAATAAAAACTTTTTTTTGTATTTGATAAACCTGATGTAATTTTAAACTATACAGTTCTTTTCAAAGCACAATGTTCACAGAATAAGTTATTTTATAATACTAATTCCATTTCTTGAATCAAATTTAAAATTCAAAGCTTTGTAAATGTAAATTTTTCTAGTCCGACTGTTTTTGATTATCTCTTCTTTCTTTAACACATCATATTTTATTCTGAAGTTCAGAACATTGTTTGCTAGAAAAGTATTTATTTTTCACTATTGTAAGTCTCATCCTTAAATAAATTGTTCGATTCGAAGCTTTTTGACTATATTTTGCCATCTTTATTCTATTTTTAAAACTAATAAAATGAAATTTTCTGAAATTTTCAGGAAATGCTAATTAGCGCATGATATGCAAATGATTAGAATTTCAAATCCGTAGCGCATGCGTATGCTGAGCAGCGCCCTCTGAACGGCGGATGGATCCGAATAAATAGACGGCTGTAGCGAGGCGTGTATGGTTATCGGTGGTTATCTGCTAGTGGTAAACGTTAGCTCAATCGTTACTTATGCCTCTTCGACGAAAGATATCGAGATTTGAACAACTTACAGAGTTTGAACGGGGGAGAATCATCGGCTTTCTTGAAGCTGGATTGTCTTATCGTGCAGTAGCCGCTCGTGTGCAGCGTAACAGCAGCACAGTGATGCGTTTGTGGAAGCAGTGGACGGACGAGTGTCGGACAACTCGGAAATCCGGGAGTGGTCCCCGAAATGTGACGTCAGCTCTCGATGATAGACACCTGGTCCGTAGGGCGCTGACGGACCGTACAGCTTCCTCTAGACAATTGGCAGCACAGTGGTCAATAGCTACAGGTGTTTCATTGTGGGCTTCATCAATTCGTAGACGTCTGCTGCAGCGTGGACTGCGCGCAAGGACTCCTTTATACAGGATCCCTCTCACGCTAAACCATCGCCGCCTGCGGCTACAATGGGCCGCTCAGCATAGAGACTGGCGTGCTGATTGGCAGCATGTCGTGTTTTCTGACGAATCCCACTTTAATTTGTGGTACCATGATGGCCGCATTCGTGTCAGACGCTATGCCGGTGAACGCCACCTTCCGGAGTGCATTATCGAACGCCACAGTGGATGAACACCCGGAGTTATGGTCTGGGGTGCCATAGCATATCATGGACGATCTCGATTGCTAACAATTGTGGGCAATCTGAACAGCAACCGGTACATCAGTGAAGTTCTACAGCCCCAAGCTGTTCCCTTCCTTCAAAGCTTGCCAGGCGCTGTATTTCAACAGGACAATGCCCGCCCTCATATCGCTAGGACTGTTCAATCCTTCTTTGCAACGCGGCAGGTACAGCTTCTTCGTTGGCCGGCGTATTCCCCGGATATGTCGCCGATTGAACATGTGTGGGATTTCGTTGGTAGGCGTCTCGCTCGTGATCCTCGTCCTGTTGCTTCTGCAGACGAACTTTGGGTGCGCATACAAACAATATGGAATGCTCTTCCTCAGGCAGACATTCAAAATTTGTTTGACTCCATGCCACGTCGTGTAGCAACACTTATTGCGGCCCATGGTGGCTACACAAAATACTGATTCCGATCTCTTGTTATTGTTTGTTTGCTTTGAACATTTAATCATTTATTTGTATCACTACCACACAACTGTGTATTAAATTTTATTCAATTATGACGATTCCTTCATGGTGTTGCAATTTTCACAAACATGAGTTTATTTCCATCATCTGAGATCTTTGAGTAAATATTTTAAAACTAGAATTTCCTGTTTGTTTAACATTATGAACAATATACATTTCGATATTTAAACCAAACTTTTACAATTTCATGTCATCAATGTGAATTTAATTCCATGTTTATAAATTATCTGTAGAGTTACTTGATGATGCACGATGTCCTTGTGCCTTAGTAGTAATATAAGCAGCTAGCTATGTCAGGGATAAGATTCGAATCTTCTGGAGGTTTCCATTGCAGTTATTGACTTCAGAAACAAGAATATTTGATAACGATTGTGATGTAGACGTGACTCGGATTGGGACGTAGACCATTGTGGCATTTTGTATCTTAGTAGTACCATAAGCAGTTAGCTGTGTCTGGTACAATATTCGAATCTCTTCTGGAGGTTTCCATTGCAGTTATTGACTTCAGAAACAAGAATATTTGATAACGATTGTGATGTAGACGTGACTCGGATTGGGTCGTAGACCATTGTGGCATTTGTATCTTAGTAGTACCATAAGCAGTTAGCTGTGTCTGGTACAATATTCGAATCTCTTCTGGAGGTTTCCATTGCAGTTATTGACTTCAGAAACAAGAATATTTGATAACGATTGTGATGTAGACGTGACTCGGATTGGGACGTAGACCATTGTGACATTTTGTATCTTAGTAGTACCATACGCAGTTAGCTGTGTCTGGTACAATATTCGAATCTCTTCTGGAGGTTTCCATTGCAGTTATTTGACTTCAGAAACAAGAATATTTGATAACGATTGTGATGTAGACGTCACTCGAATTGTGACATAGACCGTCATGAGATTATTTATCTTAGTAGTACCGTAAGCAGTTTGCTGTGTCTGGTACAATATTCTAATCTCCTGGCGGTTTCCATTGCAATCACTGATATGAGAAACTAGAATATTTGATAACGATTATGACGTAGACATGACTCGGATTGTGACGTATAGACGATTGTGAATCTTTCATACTGCCAATCAGGCATTTTAAGTGGAAGTTTTTCGGGTTTATGAGTATCTACCCATACGGCAATCAAACTCTGCACAGTTGTACCAAAATAATGATTCCTAAGTGGGCAATACCACCTATTGTGAAACAATCGATAGTAACCTCCAATCTGTTTGGGAGGGGGGATGTATTTCATAAACATCAGGGGGCTTGGAAAACAAGGAAGAAAGAGAATATGGTAGATTTAGAAAAACTACTCATTGATAATTCAAAGTTGGCTATCAACAATACTAGCTGAAAATGTAGGTATCTACAGTTTATCCTAAATTATGGGGGAAATATTTTTAATGTATTTACTTCTTCGTATTTAGTGTGACATTGTCACAAATTTAATAACACAAAAATCGGACTACAAGTAGCAAATCTTGGTTATTAAAAACTAAGCCAAAAATCGAGCCCTTAATGCGTTAATCTATCTCTATAGGTATATTTTAATACTATCCGTAATTTTGGTTTATATTGCCCTATTATATTTTATTTATATTATCATTTTTTACTTGTAATGCCAATGTTACTATGGCTGATTTTAATATGTGTTTCTTTTTCTCAACGTGTCTTATTTACATTTTTATATATTAGGTTTTAATGCATAAGTAAATGAATAGATACATAAATTAAAAATTATACAGTTTCTTTCTGTTTGCTTGCTTAAAGAAAGTAAATTTCCAAAGAGAGTTGTTTCGGTTTTTTTCTGAAAAGGATAAATAACAATTGATAAATTTGATATGACAAATAAGATTAGGAAATGGAATCCTAAATAAACCTCTCGAAAGGGAATTATAGCCTATTGGTGGACTATTCGTGATATACTAAATTCATACGTGAGGTTCGCCGATATACAAAAAAAAATTAGAGCATTAATTTAATTTAAACTTTAATTCTATGTTTTAGAATTAATGCAACCTTTTATGCAAATAATAAGAATGTTTATCCTAATGCTCGAAAAGATGTGGTATTAATCAAATCTGTCTACCACTAACTAAAACTAATTCTAACACAATAAAAAATTTTAAATATCATATAAGCTTTAAAATACAATATTTTAAATGATATTTGTTTTAATTTATTAACATGCAGAATTTCTTCACTAAATTTATCTAATCTAAAGATGTGTCTTTTTATATAGATCCGTTAAAATGGATAACAAGAAGATTCTTAGACTAATATTAAAGTTACGTAACTATTGAAAAAAAGAGCATCATTATTTTTGTATGATTGGAGAGTCTTCTCGTAATTCTTCTCCAACAAAAGTTTTGATACGTGGTTTGCATTTATCGGCTTTTCTTATCCAGTTACTTTGAGAATTTGGAAGAAGAATTCAAAGTGAATTCAATAAATCGATGCAACGAGATTTGTAACTGGAAAGAACAGCAAGAGAATTGGGATGATTATTTCTGAAATAATCATTTGCAAAGAATGCTGGATCGACTAATTGAGTGACTTCAATACTTGAAGATAAATTTAATACTCTTTCTTTTTTTTTTTTTTGATTGAGGTTTTACATTTTATTTTATTCTGAGTAGAACATAATAGTAAATTAAGTTCTAAAGACGGGAATAGTAAAATAATGAAGATTTATAGAACGAATTTTAGCTGTTTTAAACAAAGCATAATATTTTGCAGACATTGAATTCAGGATATATAATATCTAATAACAGAACTAATTGGATTTTACTTAACTTATTTTTTAACTCATTAAAGAACTTCTGTTCTACTCTATGCCTTAGTTCGAAAAAAGAATAGGGAAGTGATGCTTTCAGAAAGATTTTGAAATGTAACTTTTTTTTTGTCGTATATGAGAAAACCAGAAAACTTCTGTGTCTTACCTAAGAGAGGCGCTCACACCTGTTGTCACAATAGATAAAAACTGTTATCTCTCAATACAACACCAACGAATACGAATCCATGTTATTCTTCTTCTTCTCCATTGGTGAAACAACCCCATTGCTGAGCCAAGACAGTCTGCCTACAGGCAGATTTCGAAACAGATGTTTTTCTTTTATGGGGTAGGGTTGTCAGCCCTACGGCCAACGCTCTACAGTCATATTAGATCGGAACTTACGGTTTAAAGAGGATTCTGAACCACTACAAACATCCATGGCTCCAGAATCCTAACAATTTGGCGTTTTTTTTTTTTTTTAAATACTGTAATCTACTGATTTAAAAGATTTTCTTTATAAATCTTTCATGATACAATACAATAAGTATAACTCCTTATCTTGTATAGTAAAAAAGTTTAAATATTCAATCGCATATTTTGGACAATAAGGTATGAGTTTCAACAGAAACGTTGTTTCCCTTATTAAACTATTAAATAATTTTTCAAACACAAATTTTATATGATTACAAAATATAAAATTGCTGTAAATAATTGCGTAGACTAAAAGAAATACAGTACCGTATATCTTCACATTTCGTATAAGCTTCTCAACTTATGAAGAAAAAGAAATATTCATATTGATATGTTCGCTCATGGAAGCTATTTATAAAGAATAACTATCCTAAATCTTTAATAAAATTTGAAATTGAAATTTTCTGAAAAATGTAATTCTTGCTTCTGTAATACTTTTTGCATATTTTTCACAACAGCAAAATGTTACAATTTATTGGGTAATTTTAGAGAATCATTCGAATGAAATATGTTTCGTTGCATTTTTTTTGACTTTTGCAAATCCCATGGCTCTATGGATGAAAAGTCAGCAACAGTATTTTAATAATTATTTTCCGTATTGATATCCAAGTTTCTTTTTCTGTCGAATGATCAAAAATTCGGAGAACATATTTAATATTTATTTGTTTTTTAAAAAGTGAAACATGAATTTCAAGAAAGGTTTTTCATAATATTTCTATTTTCTATTTTGAATGCATATTTACTTTCGCATTAACCAAGCTTTAAAAAAATTCAATATATAATGATTATATATATATATAAAAAATAATAATAAATAGAGTTAATTGCCTCCATATAAAATGCATGACATTTCAACAGGCATTTACATCTATATCATGTTTTATTCATTTATCGTATACGGTATGTTTCAGTTCTAGGTTTAAAAGCTCCTAAGAGGATTAATGTACCTCTAAACAAGTAATATAAAAAAAAAATTGTCAATTCCTACTTTTTTTTCACTATATTGCAGAAAGTGCTTTATAAATAATTTTCATTCATTTTTTAAGTTTATCTGGCACCATCTATTAGTAGATATATGCAACTCAAATCTAAAAAAGAGCTAAAATGAATTAATTAAATTTAATTATTGAATTAATATTTGAAAAAACTGTATTAACATCAAGTGCCATCTACTACAAGTTCAAAAAAATGCATTTGAACTTAAGTGGATGAATAAAAAGTATTTTATGAACGATTGAAAATTTGAACAAGATATATTAGCTAATAGAAAGAATTGAATAATAATAAGTAGAGTTGTTTTCCTCCATATAAAATGCATGAAATTTCACCAGAAATTTACATCTATATTATGTTTTATTCATTTATCGTATACGGTGTGTTTCAGTACTAGGTTTATAAATTTCTAATAGGATTAATGTACATCTAAGTAACTCTCTCTAATCTCATAACAATGTTGTGTCGGAAATGCTTCCCAGATGGCTCTGCACTTACATAGAAGTTCCAAGCGTTCTAGAAGAGACTCTTCATTTCATACAATGATGTACAGGTAGTTGGAGTGCAACGTAGATCTACCTCCTCAAGTTGCTCTCTGGGCAATGTCTGACACCACAAAATGATCTACAAATATGGCCTTCAGTCTGGCTCTCAATGGGATTCTCTTAGAGTTCTGCAGTGGAACGCAAGTGGATTGATCCAAAACAAGTATGAGGATAATTAAAAAGACCCTTGTGCTCCTTATTTGAGAATGTTGCCGCTAGAAACAATCACAAGTCCTGGTACGATCCTATTCATGATATCCCTGAATGGACTAGAGAAAAATCGGAGCCATTGCTCAAGCACCTTAAACTGACTCCTGACTCTCTCTCTCCTGTGCCATTAACCGGGAAGAAATGGATATGTCTCACCTTGCTTCCTGTTTAGCACTGCCTCCTGTTTCTTTATGGATGCATTATCGGATTCTCATACTTAATTGGATGGAATAAAACACTTAATATGTGGGGATATTATTTGTTTCTATCTAGTTCTTTGTATTTATTTTTTATGATGTCTGTTGTCCTGTAATTACCATTGGAAATAAAAACAATGTACTGGCAGTAGGCCTACGAACTTACCATACGAAAGTGGAACTAGCGGATTTATGTCTGGCTTACGGGATTGCGAGTTCAATGAGTGAGTCGATGAGACATATTTTTAGCCATGCTCTGCTTGGGTGCTTGCACCAGAAGTTATCTGAGAGGCGTTCTTTCCAGATAGCAGTGATGAGTCTTTAATAAATGGTATGAACTTTGGACAAACAGAAAATTGTACTGGTCTAATGCAAGACAAAAGAAGTTGCAGTACGTGATCGTTAATGTACTATACTTTAATGTCTTGCAACATGTCTTTTTGTAGTGTTTTGTGCGAACACAACACGTACTCTTAATTCACTTCTGTTAATATTGGCCATGTTACTCTTGTTGATGCTATTAGATACCAAAGATAACATATTCATAACTCATTATTTATGTGATGTATTGTAACAATATCATTCCATTTTGGTCACGAACATTCCACTTACTACCTAGGCCGGGGGGGCGGCGAGTGTCAGATTTAACCTTACCACATTTGACGGCCAAAAAAACCCAAAAAAGCGCAAGGCAATTACCAGAGAGATTTAGGAATTACCATATCTAAATTAAATCCTTAAATTACCGGAATATATTAATTAGTTTTACTAAACTATTATTCAATTTTAAATTAACAATTATTTGTATAAGGAATTTTTGTAAGTTTTGGATAAAAGAAAGTTTTTTAAAGTCAAAAATTCATTTGTAAGCTATACCACATATCATAAATTCTTAAACTAGATATATGTATAAGAATATGTATAGATATATGTATCTTGAACTAGATATATCTTTAACAAAGGAATTATCTAAATAACCATGGAGCAAAAGCAACAAAAGATTAAATTAATCGTTATGCTTTTCCGTCAAGTCCATTTAAAATTATTCGGTGACTTTTATCCCCATTTTATTCTTGTTTCGTGGGTTTTCTTAAATAAAACTTTTAAGTCGAGAATTAACAAAAAACACATTCAGCAATTTAGTTTATTTATCAAATGCGTTTCTTAGAACGTTAAGATAATAACTTCATTTCGGTTTCTTTTTTCGAATTCGTTGAACCGTTCGAAGGATGGACAAAAATTCTCTGAAATCCTTTTCTTGTTTAAAACATTAATTAAAATGTTATACAGCTTAGAAGTAATTAGATTTAATATTTAATGCTCATTCCTTCTTTTTTCCAGCATTAACGCATTGAAAGGAAATAAATAAGCGAATTCAATTAACAATTAATTTCAGTTTTCTTTTATTATTATTATTATTATTATTTGTTCAAATTAATACAAAAAAGAGTTCGTTGAAATAAAATTGGGATACCAGGAAAATAAACAAAAATGTTTATAACGAAAATAAGTAAAAATAAACGAAATAAATAAATAAAAAAAATAATAAATAAATAAATAAAAAATAAAATAAACGAAAATAAATAAAAATAAATGAATTTTAAAAACATAGCAATTACCAGAAACAACAAGTATAAATCATCTAATTAATAAAATTGATTCATTTGGTAAATTATAAAAAATATTTAATGAGAATTAACTATGCATTATTATTTGTGAATTTATGAAAATAAGCGGTAACAATATAATTTCTTTTTTAATTTATTTTTCAATTCCTACTATTAGTTCACACTCTCAATATATATATCTTGTTCAAATTTTCAATCGTTCATAAAATACTTTTTATTCATTCACTCAAGTTCAAATGCATTTTTTTTGAACTTGTAGTGGATGACACATGATGTTAATACAGTTTTTTCAAATATTAATTCATTAATTAAATTTAATTAATTAATTTTAGTTTTTTTTAGATTTAAGTTGCATGTATCTACCAATAGATGGCGCCAGAAATAAGAGGAAAATTTCAACTTTATTTATAAAGGACTAAAAAAAAGTGGGAATTGACTTTTAAAAAAAAAATTTATATTACTTGTTTTACAATGTAATTGCTTTATTAATTTAATTTGTTAACAATAGAAACAGCTTAAATAAATATTGAATATGTTGTTTTTATAAATTGTATAAATTAATACAATTACGTAGTATTTCAATGCAAATATGATGCTCTGATAATGAAACATTTTGTCTGAATAACATTAAAAAACTTTCCAATATAACTTCAAGAAAAAGATATTTATTTTTTATTTGTTAAAAAAATGAAATAAATTACCTTTTGTATTAATTAATAAAACAAAATACGAACAGCTTTATCTGGAGCGAGATATTTTTATTAAATATAAAAATGTAAAAAATAACTGATTTCTATGGAAGATAAATTGTTGGTTTATTTTACTTCTCATAGTCTTATTTTTTATTTACGTCATGAATTTATGCTGTATATTTCTTCTTAAATATTTACCCTATATATGGTTATATATTTATAGCATGTGTGTGTGTGGTTATACATTTATGGTTTATTTAGCGCATATATTTACAATTTCTTTACTTTTTATCAGACACACAACAGAAAAAGTAAGTAATTTTCACAATTATATCTGCCTTCGCCAGTTTTGTTTCAAAATAGTGGAAAACACAACAAATACCAAAAG
The DNA here is from genome assembly GCA_021605075.1 of Caerostris darwini. NCBI lineage: Eukaryota > Metazoa > Arthropoda > Arachnida > Araneae > Araneidae > Caerostris > Caerostris darwini. Next base: position 10,850 of record BPLQ01015246.1, read on the forward strand.
CAACTCGTTCGTTCGATGACAAGTTTAAACCTTCTAATTAATAAAATTCTTTCATTTGGTAAATTATAAAAATATTTAATGATGTATACTATATATATAACTATTTTCAACTAAATTTATGCTAACAAAACATAACAATATAATTTCTCTATTAATTTATTTTAACAATAATAGAAATATAAACTTTTTAAATATATATATATATATAACCGCAAAATTCCCGAGTGAATTCAACTTTGAAGTGATGATTAAAGTGAAAATTGATTTCAAAAATTTTTCATCACATAGTTAAGAGGGCAATAACAGTCCATGAATAATTACAATCTTATATGTGAATAAAATAATAATTAATTTGAATTTTAAAAATCAAAATCAAATCTTTGATGAAAGAAAAACTAAATCTTAAATGTTAAGCGATTCCATGATGAAATACTTTTACACAAGATTATCTCACTTAAGACTTAACGATGTAATCCCAAGTAATATATTTCAATCTCCCCAAATTGACTCATCCTTTTTACACCTAAACCCATCCATGTTTTATTCAAAACAACACACCATGAACGGCCATAAACATAATCCCTTAAATGAAAAGTCTGTCGCAAACTTGTCATTATCCACCAAGTGTTTGTTGTGCCTAACTACCGTTAACTATGTGACCCCGGGGAGTGACTTGGGCTCAACCCTCGTTAATCCAACACCTCCCCCTTCTTCAGTAAATCCCCCATCGCAAACTTCTTAATGATGTCTTTTCTGGCCACCCCCAAACGACTTTGTGTGTTAGCGGGGTCTTTTTCCCCAGTTATTTGGGGGCTGAAGAGTTGCAACCACGTGCAGCAAAGAAGACGGGGGAGTTTTCGATTCATCACAGTCTTGAAGAAACGTTCCGCTTCATTGGTTGTCCACTGGGATGGCTCTAACCCATGGGGGGAAATAGGTGAAAAGAGGTAACAAAATTTACGGGAAGGATTCTTTTAGGGAAAAACGTCGATACTTTTCTCTTGCAGTAAGGTGGATTTGTTGGAGGGTGGGTATTTGCAAGAAAATGAGTTAAGGGATTCTTATGACTCATAAAACATTAAATAAAAACCCACTCTACCTAGACATTGACTTAGTTCAGTTCAGGAAATTTATTACGCACAGTTTTTTTAGCATAGAGTGTTGATTGCATGAATATTTATTATTATTAATAATAGTTATTACATGAATATTTATAAGTTATTACAGAAACACGCTACTATTTATGAAAACATGTAGTATTTACAGAATACTAACGTAGAGTTAATTCAGTATTATGATAAAACAAAGGAAATTATTATGTCCTATCTTTTTAACATATAGTGTTTATTGCATGAATATTTATTATTAATAATAATAATATTTATATGATTATTTATAACTTATTAGAAAAAAACGCTACTATTTATGTAAACATCATCTTTACAGAAAATTAAATGCATTTATTAAAGTATTAAAACCATATTGCAGAAAATTAACTCATTAAAAAACATTAAATCCCAACCAAAAACATTAAACCCCAACATCAAATTAATTCATTAAAATTAAATCACAGAAAATTAATCATTTTTCAAAGTATTAAACCCTAAATTAACAAATTTTTAATGACTTACTGTATTAATTAGTATTTTAAATTAATTAAAAATAATTTTTTTTATAACAATCATTTTTCTTCATTTTATGACGTTTTCATAGTTGCATTTAAAGCGTGATAAAAATAAATATCTAGTATATACAGAAAATGAAATGCATTTATTAAAGAATTAAAACCATAAATTAACAATTTTTAAATGACTTACTGTGTTAATGAGTACTTTATAGTAGTAAATTAATTTAAAATAATTTTCTCAATTTTATATATTGCAATTATCATAATTAAAGGCATGCTGCTATTTAAGTAAACATGCTATTATTTATTTCTTGCTACTATTTAAGTAAACATCTATTTACAGAAAATTAAATTCATTTAGTAAAGTATCAAAACCATTAATTAACAATTTTTAAAGGAGTACTTACTGTATTAAGGAGTATTTTGCCGTAGTAAATTAATTGAAAATAATTTTATTTCAATATTATGTAACGCAATAGATGTTTACTTTAATAGTAGCATTAAACATTTTGTCTGAACAACATAAAATTTTTTTCACTACAATTTCAAGAAAAAAATGCTTATTATTATCATAATTTAATTTCAATTTAGTGAATGCTCAAAACTAAATTTTGTTGTAGTGGAGGATGGTTTTAAATCAATCAAAAGAAGTTTTATTATAATTAGCTACTTCCGCTAAATTAATTCATCTTTACTGAAAATTTAAATTGAATTTCTCTGTTATTTAATTATGTTACTTTTAAGTTACACATAAAGGATTGTAAAATAATTTCATTTCATATTTTCTGAATAGCACGCATCAAATTATATGATTAAAGTAAATATTTCAAAACGAATAAATATCAATGTGACAGGTTCGCTTCTTTCCGTCTTTATAAATAAATCTCAAAAAACAATGCAATGCAAACGTCTTTAAATTAAAATTAACCAAAACTTTTTTTCCTGTTTTCCATAATCATTTAAGTCGTCATTTATAAATCTGGAATCTTTCAAAAAAATAAATAAATAAATACCTCTCTCATAAATAAAATAACTCAGTTTGTATTTCAATTTGCGCTAAATACTAAACTTTTATCGAGTCAAAATGGCGTTTCCTTTTTTTCCCGATATATTGGGTTTTCAGCTTCTTGAAAAATCACTTAAAAAGATTAAGCGTTCTCCTTTTAAATAAATGTTAAGACATTATTCACAATCTCACCGTAACCGAAAAGAAACTTCAATTCCTCAAGATTTATGTTTTGTGCGGAATACCTTAATGTACTTCTTATGTTCCGAATAAAGCGCCATTTTTTTTTCTTTCTTCCTTCCTTGCGCGCTTTGCCAAAGAGGTTTGGTCACACAATACTTCAGAAGACTTTTACTCCACGTTTTGGTTGCCTGATTTTTTGATACTCACTTCCAATGATCTTTTTCTTTGTTGCCTTTTATTTTTTCTTTTCTTTTCTTTCGGGTCGTCATTTAAGGATGAAAAAAAAATGTCAACTAAGTTTTCAAAGCTCTTGCTTTTCTTTGTTTAACTGTAACCGACTTACATCGGTTCTAAAATGACTCGCGGGAGACCCATTGCGTCATTTTATTTTCAGACAAGCCCATCACGTGATGAGGGTGTATTCTTCAGATAAAAAGGAAGGAAGGTGGTACTTATAAAAAGCACCTGGATTTTCTGTTCGATGGTTCTTTTTTTACTATTTTTCTAGTTAGACTTTTTTTTTTTTTTTTTTTTTTTTTTTTTTTTTTTTTTT
>BPLQ01015246.1:14318-27574 GCA_021605075.1 Caerostris darwini
TTTTTTTTTTTTTTTTTTTTTTTTTTTTTTTTTTTTTTTGTATTTTATGATTTATTGGCTGCTCATATTCTTTTACTTATCTTCTTAAGACATTCATTTTTACAAGACGTAATGGAAATATTCAAAAAATATTACTGTGAAGGAAATATTATTTTTAAGTTATTTTTCTATTATTTATATTAATATCCCTCATTTGTATTAAATAATAATAAGAATATTGTTCATTTAAATTAGAACAAATGAATGAAAGAAAATTTTTCATTCTTATTATAAAGTTATTCACTTAAGTCCTTTTAAATTTAGTTCTTTCGTAAATTTAAACAATTGCTGCAGAATTATATTGGAAATAGTTAAAATATTAAGCAATTTAAATCAATTAATTGTTTGGAATTGTTTCGGTACTATGAGATTTAATAGCAATTTTTATTTTATTAGTAGTAGTTTAGTAGCTATTAATTACTCAACTTAAGTTTATTTGTTCTAATGTCTTCTGTTTTAGTTTTGTATCTACATCTTTAAACAACTGAGAACCGTGAAAAATTTGTAACATTAGCATTATCCTAATTTGATTTATATTTAGTGAATACTCAAAAATAAACTTTTATGTATTGAAGAATGGTTTTATATTAAACAAAAGAAGTTTTATCAGAATTAACAACTTCAGCCTAATTAAATTTATCTTTAATGAAAATTTAATTTGAATTTCTAAGTTATTTAATTAAGTGTACTTTTAAGTTACACATAAATGATTACAAAATAATTTCATTTCAAATTTTCCAAATAACGCATATTCATTTATTTAATTAAAGTAAATCTTTCAACATGAATTAATATCAATGTAACAGGTTCGTTTCTTTCTATCTTTTTAAATAAATCTCAAAAACTATACAAACATCTTTAAAGTAAAAAAAAAAAACTTTTTTTTCCCGCTTTCCATCATCATTTAAGTCGTCATTTATAAATCTGGAATCCTTCAAAAAAATAAAATAAGTACTTCTCCCATAAATAAAATAACTCAGTTTGTATTTCAATTTGCGCTAAGTACTAAACTTTTATCGAGTCAAAATGGCGTTTCCTTTTTTTCCGATATATTGGGTTTTCAGCTTCTTGAAAAATCACTTAAAAAGATTAAGCGTTCTCCTTCTAAATAAATGTTAAGACATTATTCACAATCTCACCGAAACCGAAAAGAAACTTCTAATTCCTCGAGATTTATGTTATGTGCGGAATACCTTAATGTACTTCTTATGTTCCGAATAAAGCGCCATTTTTTTTTCTTCCTTCGTTGCGCGCTTTGCCAAAGAGGTTTGGTCACACAATACTTCAGAAGACTTTACTCCACGTTTTGGTTGCTTGATTTTTTGATACTCACTTCCAATGATCTTTTCTTTGTTGCCATTTATTTTTTCTTTTCTTTTCTTTCGGGTCATCATTTAAGGATGAAAGAAAAATGGAAACTAAGTTTTCAAAGCTCTTCTTGCTTTTTCTTTGTTTAACTGTAACCGACTTACATCGGCTCGCGGGAGACCCATTGCATCATTTTATTTTCAGGCAAGCCCATCACGTGATGAGGGTGTATTCTTCATATAAAAAGGAAAGAAGGTGATGCTTATAAAAAAACACCTGGATTTTCTGTTCGATGGTTCTTTTTTTTTAATATTTTTCTAGTTAGATTTTTTTTTTTTGGTTTTGTATCTTATGATTTATTGGTTGCTCCTATTCATTTACTTACCTTCTTAGACATTCATTTTTACTAGACGTAACGGAAATACTCAACAAATATTACTGTGAAAGCAGTTTTTAAGTTATTTTTCTATTATTTATATTAATATCCTACATTTGAATTAAATAATATGTAGAATATAGTTTATTTAAATTAGAACAAATGACGGAAAGATAATTTTTCATTCTTATTATAAAGTAGTTCAGTTAAATTTTAAATTTAGTTCTTTCATAAATTTAAACATGGCTACAAAATTATCTTGGAAAGAGTTAAAATATTAAGCATTTTAAACCAAATAATAGTTTGGAATTGTTTCCTTATTATGTGATTTATTAGCAATTTTTATTTAATTAGTATGTATTTTATTAGTAGTAATTCAGTAATTATTAATTACTCAACTTAAGTTTATTCGTTCTAATATCTTTTGTTTTTGTTTTGTATCTACATCTTTAATAAACGTGAATTTTTTGTAACATTAGCATTATACTAATTTAATTTCAATTTAGTGGATACTCAAAAATAAATTTTGATGTATTAGAGAATTGTTTTAAATTAAGCAAAAGACGTTTTATCATAATTAACTACTTCAGCTAATTAAACTTATCTTTAATCAAAATTTAATTTTAATTTCTCTGTTATTTAATTAAGTGTACTTTTGCATTATTTACATAAAGGATTACAAACAAATTTCATTCAAATTTTCCAACCAACACACATCAATTTATTTGTTTAAACTAAATTTTTCAAAACGAATATATATCAATGTAACAGGTACGTTTCTTTCCAAATAAATCTCAAAAACAATGCAATACAAACATCTTTAAGGTAAAAAAAACCCAAAACTTTTTTTCCTGTTTTCCATCATCATTTAAGTTGTCATTTATAAATCTGGAATCCTTCACAAAAAAAAATACCTCTCTGATAAATATAATTACTCAGTTTGTATTTCAATTTGTGCTAAGTACTAAACTTTTATCGAGTCAAAATGGCGTTTCCTTTTTTTTCCGATATATTGGGTTTTCAACTTCTTGAAAAATCACTTTAAAAGATTAAGCGTTCTCCTTTTAAATAAATGTTAAGACATTATTCTCAATCTCACCGAAACCGAAAAGAAACTTCTAATTCCTCAAGATTTATGTTATGTGCGGAATACCTTAATGTACTTCTTATGTTCCGTGTAAAGCGCCATTTTTTTTTTCTTTCGTTCTTTCCTTGCACGCTTTACCAAAGAGGTTTGGTCACACAATACTTCAGGAGACTTTACTCCACGTTTTAGTTGCTTGATTTTTTGATACTCACTTCCAATAATCTTTTTCTTTGCAGCCATTTATTTATTTTTTTTTCTTTCCTTTCAGGTCGTCATTTAAGGATGAAAGAAAAATGGAAACTAAGTTTCCAAAGCTTAACTTTGTTTAACTGTAACCGACTTACATCGGCTCTAAAATGACTCGCGGGAGACCCATTGCGTCATTTTATTTTCAGGCAAACCCATCACGTGATGAGGGTGTATTCTTCAGATAAAAAGAAAGGTAGGTGGTGCTTATAAAAAGCACCTGTATTTTCGGTTCGATGGTTCTTTTTCTTTTTCTTTTTCTAGTTAGATTTTATTTTTTGTTGTGTATCTTATGATTTATAGGTTGCTTATATTCTTTTACTTATTTTTTTAAGACATCCATTTTTACTAGACTTAATGGAAATACTCAACAAATAATGCTATGAAATAAATACACTACTGGCCATTAAAATTGTTACACCAAGAAGGTGACATGTTACACACAGGAATTTTAAACGACAGGAAGATGGTGCTGTGATATACAACTGATTACTCAACTTAAGTTTATTTGTTCTAATGTCTTTTGTTTTTGTTTTGTATCTACATCTTTAAACAAAAATATAATGAGAAACGTGAAAATTTATTAACATTAGCATTATCCTAATTTAATTTCTATTTAGTGATTACTCAAAAATAAATTTTAATGTATTGGAGAATGTTCTTAAATTAAGCAAAAGATGTTTTATCATAATTAACTACTTCAGGTAATTAAATGTATCTTTAAAGAAAATTTAAAGCGGAATCAGTAATTTAATTTCAATTTCTCTGTTATTTAATTAATGGTTTTCTTAAATTATTTATAGTACATAAAGGATTACAAAATAATTTCATTCAAATTTTCCAAATAACACACATCAATTTACTTGATTAAAGTAAATCTTACAAAATGAATAAATATCAATTTAACACTAATCAATATATCAATAATCAATGTATCAATAAATACTAATGTCTTACGTAGTTTTGTATTGACATCTTTCAACAAACAACAATATTATGAGAAACGTGAAATTTTTGTAACATTATCATTATCCTAATTTATTTTCACTTTCTTGATTACTCAAAAATCAATTTTAATATACTGGAGAATGGTTTTAAATTAAGCAAAAGATGTTTTATCATAATTAACTACTTCAGCTACTTAAATGTATCTTCGATGAAAATTTAAAACGGAAATAGTAATTTAATTAGAATTTCTCTGTTATTTAATTAATTGCATTTAACAAACTTAAGTTATTTACATTACGAAATAATTTCATTCAAATATTCCAAATAACATACTTCAATTTATTTGATTAAAGTACATCTGTCAAAATAAATAAATAAATATGTAACAGGTTCGTTTCTTTCCAAATAAATCTCAAAAACAATGAAATACAAACATCTTTAAAGTAAAAAAAAACAAACTTTTTTCTGGTTTCCATTATCATTTAAGTCGTCATTTATAAATTTGGAATGCTTCAAAAAAAAATGAATACGTCTCTCATAAATAAAATAACTCAGTTTGTATTTCAATTTGCGCTAAGTACTAACCATTTATCGAGTCAAAATGGCGTTTCCTTTTTTTCCGATATATTGGGTTTTCAACTTCTTGAAAAATCACTTAAAAAGATTAAGCGTTCTCCTTTTAAATAAATTTTAAGACATTATTCACAATCTCACCGAAACCGAAAAGAAACTTCTAATTCCTCGAGATTTATGTTATGTGCGGAATACCTTAATGTACTTCTTATGTTCCGAATAAAGCGCCATTTTTTTTTTCTTTCGTTCCTTCCTTGCGCGCTTTGCCAAAGAGGTTTGGTCACACAATACTTCAGAAGACTTTACTCCACGTTTTGGTTGCTTGATTTTTTGATACTCACTTCCAATGATCTTTTTCTTTGTTGCAATTTCTTTTCTTTTCTTTTCTTTTCTTTTCTTTTCTTTTCTTGTGGGTCGTCATTTAAGGATGAAAGAAAAATGGAAACTAAGTTTTCAAAGCTCTTTGCTTTTCTTTGTTTAACTGCAACCGACTTACATCGGCTCTAAAATGACTCGCGGGAGACCCACTGCGTCATTTTATTTTCAGGCGAGCCCATCACGTGATGAGGGTGTATTCTTCAGATAAAAAGGAAGGAAGGTGGTACTTAAAAAAAGCACCTGGATTTTCTGTTCGATGGTTCTTTATTTTTATTGTTATTATTTTCTTTCCTAGACAGATTTTATTTTTGGTTTTGTATCTTATGATTTATTGGTTGCTTATATTCTTTTACTTATTTTCTTAAAACGTCCATTTTTACTAGAGATAATGGAAATACTCAACAAATATTGCTACGAAATCAATATACTACCGTGCCCAAAAAGTAGGACCAATTATTTATTTTTTTAAAAACTCTTTATTTATTCTTCCAAATTTATTTCATCGCCTAAATAATCCCCTCTGGACCCAATGCACTTAGGGCAACTTTTTTTTCCAATCCTCAATACATGCTAAAAAGTCATCGGCAGGGATGGCCTTCAAAGCGCGCGGCGATTCTCGTTGAATCTCTTCAATCGACTCACAACGGTGTCCCCGGAGTGGTCTTTTCAGTTTATTGAATAGCCAGAAGTCGCATAGTGTGAATACGATGGTTGTGGAACAATATGGATTTCATTTGTGACGAAAAAGTCACGAATAATCAATGCAGTGTGAGCTGGCACATTCTGTGTTTTATATCAATTCTAAACATTTCTTTCCGATATAAGAATGCTGACCGAATGCCTTCTGCAATATTCTATACGTTTCCGAAAAAACAAAATTTAATGAAGTTCTTTGCTCAATTAATTCAGACATTATAAAAACCGCCGGAATCAGTTTTAGAATCTCTCAAAGCCAAGTGTAACTCAAACACTAATGAATATTTTGTCGTCAAATTTCACACAGATATCAAGGACAGTGCCAGCAACCTAAAATAGAAAAAAAATTGAAATTCCATAAGCCCCGGGAATTTTTAATTTGAAAATTGGTCTTACATTTGGACACAATAGTACAGCATCCATTTTTAATAGAGATAATGGAAATACTCAACAAATAACACTATGAAATAAATATATATCATTTTTAGTTTATTTTTATACTATTTATATAATTTTCTTACATCTAAATTAAATGATATGTAGAATGTTGTTTATTTAAATTAGAACAAATGAAAGAAAGATAATTTTTCTTAATCATTATAAAGTTGCTCATTTAATCATTTTAAATTTAGGTCTTTCATAAATTTAAACATTGTTGCAAAATTACCGCAGAAATAGTTAAAATATTAAGTAATTTAAATCAATTAATAGTTTTGAATTGTTAAGGGATTTAATTAGTATATTTAATTGCCTTATTTTAGTCAAATAATTTCATTGCTAAAAATGCTGTCAATAAGTAAACCTATAGAAAGTAATTAAATAATTATGTAGTGTTTATTAATTATTATTTTAATGGTTTGGTAAGTAAGTGAATCATAATGTAATCTTAATCATTTACTAGATTTTAATTATCAGTAAAATATGAGTAATTATATAATTTCCTTGAATGCGAAATTGTTAAGATTATTTAATTGCTGGATTTGATTCGTTTTGAAAACTGCATTGTATTAAGCGTGAAAAAAAGAGATTTTGCATTGTACTTTTAAAAATAATTTATTTGAAGTAACCTACATAGCATTTTAAGAAAATGCAAATAATTGTGTTTTCATGATTTAAAAGAAGGATGCGAATTCCTTCAAACTTTGATTAAGCTTCTAATTTCCTTTTTCAAATTTCATCAAACATTGATTAAACTTTACATTGTAATGAAAACTAATAATTAAATGTCTTTATTGGTAATGTTTCATGTAATTAATTAGCATCGTGTAATTAATTAATAATATGTAATTAATTAATAAGATAATACAATCAATCTCATCATTTTTTCATCATTTCATCACCAATACAATTGTTTTTTCATCACTCATATATATCTTTCAAATTCAACAGTGTTTTAAACTTTTAATTTCCATTTTCAAATTTTATCAAGCATTGATTAAAATTTTCATTGCAATAAAAATTAAAAATTAAATGTAAATAATTAAACATCTCCAATGCTAATATGGCATGTATTAATTAACTTTGTCTAGTAAAATAATTTAAGTAGCATTTCACCAACAGCACGTGCTTTAAATAGTGACAAATATACACACACATAGTTCCAAACACGTAGCCCATACATTTTATTAACCAAAGCGAAGTGGCCGGACAGGATTAGTTTCACCACTTAGCACCAGCAGTGGGTCAACATTCTAATCATGCCGTGATTGCATATGGGGAACATCTTCTCGAATGAGAAGCGGTTAACAGCCCACTTCATTATAGAGCGGCCTCACTCACTGACTAAAGGCTGCTCTGAGTGGAGGACATCTGTAAATGCCCATTCATTGATAAACATAGTTAACAGTCAATGAGTGAACATTGGACAATGGTCATTAAAGTACTAATTCAAGCATCTAAAGTAGTGAACAATAGGCATTAAAGTACTAATTCAAACATCTGCCATAGCATGCAATGTTATTAATTATTTTCGGTGAAAAATCTGTAAAAATACACTATCTACAGATTATAAAGTTGGTATTTTACTATACAAATGAAATTTTTATGAAATTCAAACATATGTTGTATATCACTGTTAATATCTGTATTTATAACTTATTACCAGTGAATGAATATGGAGGGGAAAAAATAGCTATTTTACATTAATCCTTAAGAAGCTGTGTTAAACTCAAGTGAAAAAAAGCCTTTATGCCACCGTAACTTAATGCACTATCTATAGAATTTAAAGTATGTATTTTATTAAATTCCAAAATATGCTATATATCACTGTTAATATATCTATGTATAGATTCTTACCAGTGAATGAATAAGGCGAAAAAAAAATAATAATTTTACATTATCCCATAAAAAGAGCTGTTCGCAATTGTGTTAAACTCAAAGAAAAACTGATTGCAAAAAAACAACAACATAAGCCTTATTTATGTAATCGTAATTTAATGATCTACAGAATATGAAGTTACTATTTTCTTATACAAATGAAATGTTTATGAGATTCAATCATATGTTGTATATCATTGATAATAGAATATTTATAGATTCTTACCAACGAATAAATATGAATAAAAAAATAGCCAATTTACAATATTTCATGAGAACAGATATTCGCAACTATGTTAAACTTGAAAAACTGATTTGGAACAAAATTCTATAAACCAGTATGTCACAGCAATTTAATGCCCTATCTGTAGAATATAAAATTGGTATTTTATTATACATATGAAATTTTTATTAAATTCAAACTTATACTGTATATCACTGCTAATATTTGTATTTATAGATTCTTACAAGTGAATGAATACGGAATAAGAATAGTGAATTAGAAGAGCTGTTCAAAACTTTGCTAAACTCAAGGAAAAATTTATTGGAAAAAAACACATAAACCATTATATCAGTTGATCTCTATCATGAATTTTCAAGTTTCGTACCTTAATTTTACATAGAGTACTTCCAGAAGAACAACATACTCCTTATAGAATGAAACACATGGTATTATATTATTAACTCCAATTTTCCTTTTAAAAAAGGAGCATATAAAACTATGTTTTTCAATTAATTCAATTTTTAGATTAATTACTATAAATAATAGAATTTACTTAAATGTTGCACAAACAGCTGTTTTTAAAAAAATGTTATTGTTTTTATGGGGATCAAATACCATTTCTGTGATTCTATATTAAGAAGGATTTTGCCTCAATTTGATATTTTTTTTTTTTCAATACAAATGAAATTTTTATGAAATTCATATTCAGTATATCATAGCTAATATCTGTAATTATAGGTTCTTACCAGTGAATGCATATGGAGGGAAAAAATAGTCCTTTTACATTAGTCCATAAGGAGCTGTATCAAATTTAACAAAAAACTGATTGCAAAAAAAAACTCGTAAGCATTATGTCACCTTAATTTGATTCACTATCTCCAGAATATAAATTTGGTGTTTTATTATACAAACGAAATTTTTTCATTCAACCATATGCTGTATATCGTTGGCAATATATCTATTTATAGATTCTTGTTAAAGGAATATGGAGAAAAAATTAGCCAATTTATTTATTCCATAAGAAGAGTTGTTTCCAACTGTGTTACACTCAAGGAAAAACTGATTGCAAAAACAAACACTTATAAGCTATTACATCACCATAATTTAATTAGTTTTACATAGAGTACTTCCAGATGAATCACATAAGCCTTATAGCCAATGAAAAACATACATTACATATTATTAACTCCGACTTTCCAAAAAAGAAATGCCATAAAACTATGTTTCTCAATTCAATTTTTAGATTAATTGCTATAAATAATCGAAATTATTTCAATTTAAAAAAATGCTTTTGCTTATTGGGATCAATATACTATTTCTACGATCACATTTAATACTTTTGGAATCAGTCAAAGTCCACTGATTATCTGCAGATCTGTTTTTATTTGTATTATCTTTTCTTATTCCTTTTTTCTGATTTCTTCTCAAGAGTAATTGGATAAATTAAGATAAAGCAGCTAACGCAAACATAAATCTCAAAGTCAAGTTAAGTCACGATCATATTTCAAAAAGAATTTTGCCTCATAATTTGATTTTTTTTTTATTCACTCCATTTCTATCTGCTAGAACCCAAGTTGTCCAGATGTTATGAGGGATGTATCCTTTGGAATATCTAAATTGCGATTACACTAAGGATTTAACTTAACCAACCTAAATGGTGCCTCTATTGTAAAAACCTTTCAAATGCATAGGTTTTCTTCGCATTGAAAAATAAATATGGATTTCCATAAATGTATTCAAAATCAAGAACCAAATCTATAAAACAAATATATTTGGCTAAAAATAAATAAAATTATCTTTAAAAAGAAATCTAAAAATAAAAATATATAAATATTTTCTTGATTAAATAGCTACTAAATCAACAATTCAAAATTCTCAAGTGATTTTATATTATTATATTAAATATTCATATGAAAACAAAAAAATTTATGAAACCATAAAAATAATAGCTTCTTTTTTTATTTGATCAGCTTGATGTAATTTTGAACTATACAGCTCTTTTCACACCACAATGTTCCCAGAATAAGTTATTTTATAATACCAATTCCATTTCTTGAATCAAATTTAAAATTCAAAGCTTTGTAAATGTAAATTTTTCTAGTCCGACTGTTTTTGATTGTCTCGTCTTTCTTTAACACATCATATTTTATTCTTGAATTCACAACATTGTTTGCTAGTAATGTATTGTATTTTTCACTTTTGTAAGTCTCATCCTTAAATAAATTGTTCGATTCGAAGCTTTTTGACTATATTTTGCTATCTTTATTTTATTTTTAAAACTAATATTTCCATCATCTGAGATCATCGAGTAAATAGTAAATATTTTAAAACTAGAATTTCCTGTTTGTTTAACGTCCTGAATAATATACATTTCGATATTTAAATCAAACCTTGTTACATTTTTATGTCACCAATGTGAATTTAATTCCATATTTATAAATTACTTGTGCAGTTACTTGACTATGCCTTAGTAGTAATATAAGGAGCTAGCTATGACAAGGATAAGATTCGAATCTGTTATTTAAACAGGTGTATTTCCAGCTTAATTATTTTTTTTTTAATTTTATAAATAATAATATAAATAAAATAATCTTCTCTTAAATAAATCTCATACACATAAGTCTAATAATTGCGAAATAAACCGTAAAATAATATTCTTTCTAACATGTAACAGTTTTGCATAGATAAATACATAAAGATATGGATGATTCAAAGTGATGTATTACATAAGTATTCTGCATTTATTTTTTTAGTAGCTTAGATTTAAAACAGTTTATTTTCATTACATAAAAATGCGACGAAATAAAAAAAGAAGTCAAACATTAATTTAATTAAAATAATAATCAACTTTGAAAGTTTCAAAATTGTATCAAAACATTTATTTTTAAAAGTTTACAAAAAGAGAAAACAGATTTAATTAAAAACTTTATTTTCTATGGAAACATTGAGTTACTTTAGAAAATAACCAATGTTTTGTTTGTTTCAAATTGTATCTATATCTTATTTGTGATTATTTTTTACAAAAGATAAATATTAAAAATAAATACATTAAAAAATATTAAAAGAAACTAGTTTATAGACATGGTTTTATTTTTTCATTTGACAGATAATTGCCTTTGAAATTATTAATTAAAACGATGTATTTTTTTCAGCAACATCACAATGATATCAAAAAAAATCTGCTATTATGAGCAAATAAAATGTTCACAATCATATCTTACAAAAATATATTTATTTACATGAAAAGTGTTTTTATAACCAATTTAAATACAATCGTGGATGTATTTTTCTTTAGGGCGAACGCGTAGGAAAGGATACAATTTGATGTATTGCTTCTAATAATTGAAAAAATTGCTTTCGGGGACTAGAGAGCTTTATCAAGTTTGTAGTATACGCAGGAAAATCCTCGTAGCTATCTTGATGAAAACAAATCTGCTGCTGAAATTCCTGCCAATTTATTATTTTAAATGGCATCAATTAAACGACAAAGAAACTTTGAAGTTCCTAACTCGCTGCTTTTCTTCGCAAAGCAGCCAATTAGCTGCCATAAGTTGTTGAACTGTGTCTAATCATAAATCTCCTGCAGTACAGGACGGACATCATATGAGAACCTACTCATAGATGGAGGGAAAGGGGCATCTTCTGTTGCGAGGGAGTACCCGCAGGTAAAAGTCAGATTTGGCTTCGTGTCGCTGAAGAAGAAGGGCAGGCCTTCCGAGAGGACTATTAGAGGGAATTACCCCCTTTGCGTACCGTATAGGGGAAAACACAGAAAATCCCATCAAGTAGTCTGAAAAATGAGGCAAAATTCTGAACATCACAAATGCCATCGATTCTTCTCGTTTTTGAAACAGTGTTAACAAAGCCACCAGCGTATTGATTCTCAGTACTAATACTCACCAGCGGCGCACGTTGCCACTGAGATACTAGTCGGGGGCTGTCATAAGTAAATCAATTAAGCCAAAATCAGATTATTGTTTAAAATATATATATTTTATGTACCTGTATAATAAAATTAAAATTTCAAAAAATTATGCTAAACTATACAACACGCATTTTTAACAGATATTTAAACTAAAGGATTTTTTTAACCTGAATTCTCTGTAAATCGATTACTTTAATTATCTATGTCAGACTCAAACTAAAATTAATTACTAGCCATATCAAAAATTTTAATTCAGTATTCAATTTAATGTGTTAAAATTAATGTAACTTTTTGTGCAAATAATACATATGTTTTTCCGAATGCCCGACAAAGATGTGGTGTTAATCAAATTTGTCTGTCACCAACTAAAACTAATCCTAACACAAAGAAAGATTCAAAATAATTTATAAGCTTTCGATAGAAATAATTTATAAGCCAATATTTTAAGTGATATTTGAATTATTTTATTATGATATGAAAATTTTTCACTTATTTTATCTAAGCTAAATTCATGTCTTTTTATATAGATCCCTTAAAAGTAAGAAAACTCGGATAGCAAGAAGATTCTTCGACTAATATGTAAGTTACGTAACTATTGAAAAAAAGAGCATCATTATTTTTGTATGATCGGAGAGTCTTCTCGTAATTCTTATCCAACAAAAGTTTTGATACGTGGTTTGCATTTATCGGCTATTCTTATCCAGATACTTTCAGAATTTGGAAGAAGAATTCAAAGTGAATTCAATAAATCGATGCAACGAGATTTGTAAGTGGAATGAACAGCAAGAGAATTGGAATGATTATTTCTGAAATAATCCTTTGCAAAGAATGCTGGATCGACTTAATGACTGACTTCAATACTTCAAAAAAAATTTAAAACTCTTTTTTTTTTTTTAATTGAGGTTTTACATTTAATTTATTCTGAGCAGAACATAATAGTAAAATAAGTTCTAAAAACAGGAATAGTAAAATAAAGAGGATTTATATAACGAATTTTAGCTTTTTTAACAAAGCATAATATTTTTCACACATTGAATTCAGGATGTATAGTAATAAATAACAAATAATAACAGAAATAATTAGATTTTAGTTATTTTTTTTTATTCATTAAAAAATTTCTGTTTTACTTTATGCCTTGAAC
>BPLQ01015246.1:27584-39533 GCA_021605075.1 Caerostris darwini
TCTTGTATGAAATTATCTTGAATGGGCCTGAATGGCCAAGAGTGTAGTGCTCTGGCGCACGGTGCCACAGGTTTCGGGTTCGAGTCCCGGCGGTCTCATGGATGCTTGTATTGGTTCGGAATCCAGTTTAAACCGTAGGTCCCGGTCTCCTTTGACTGTAAGAGGTTCACGGATCAGAAGTCAGACTTCTACCGACGGGTGCTCCATCAGAACAGAAGCTGCACCCCTCTTCCCTCCTTCCATGAGGGATACGACGACAACAACAACTATTATCTTGAAAAACTTTTAAAAATTCAATCGCATATATTTTGAAAATAAGATCCAAGTATGTTTCAACAGAAACGTTATTTCGCTTATTAAACTATTAAACAATTTCTCAAATAAAAATGTTATATGATTGCAAACTATAAAACTGTAAATAATAGCGTAGACTGAAAAAAATAACAGTATCGCATATTTTTATACTTCAAATATTCGTATTGATATGTTCGCTGCATGGAAGCTTTTTATAAAGAATAACCTTCCTAAATCTTGAATAAAATTTGAAATTGAAATTTTCAGAAAAAATGTAATTCTTGCTTCTGTAGTCCTTTTTGCATATTTTTCACAACAGCAAAATGTTACAATTTATTGGGTAATTTTAGAGAATCATTCGAATGAAATATGTTTCGCTGCATTTTTTCTCATTTTTGCAAATCCCATGGCTCTAAGGATAAACCGTCGGCAACAGTATTTTAATATTATTTTCCGTATTGATATCCACGTTTTTTTTTCTGTTGAATGATCAAAAATTTAAACAGCGTGTTTAATATTTATTTGTTTTTAAAAAATTGAAACATGCATTTCAGGAAAGGTTTTTCATAATATTTCTATTTTCCATTTTAAATGCATATTTACTTTCGTATTAAACTAGTTTTAAAAAAATTCAATATAATATATATATAGCAAGTTATATATAAAAAATAAATAATATAAAAAAAAATTTAAAGACAATTCCTACTTTTTTTTTTCACTATATTGCAGAAAGTCCTTTATAAATAATTTTCATTTATTTTTTTAAGTTTATCTGGCGCCATCTATTAGTAGATATATGCAACTTAAATCTAAAAAAAAACTAAAATTAAAGAATTAAATTTAATTACTGAATTAATATTTGAAAAAAACTATATTAACATCAAGTGTAATCCCCTACAAGTTCAAAAAAAATATATTTAAACTCGAGTGGATGAATAAAAAGTATTTCATTAACGATTGAAAATTTGAATAAGATATATATAGGGAGAGTGTGGGCTAATAGAAGGAATTGAATAATAATAAATAGAGTTGTTTGTCTCCATATAAAATACATTAAATTTCACCAGGCATTTACCTCTATATCATGTTTTATTCATATATCGTATACGGTGTGTTTCAGTTCTCGGTTTATACACTTCTAGGAGGATTATTGCACATCTAAATAACTTTCTCTAATCTCATAACAATTTTGTGTCTGAAATGCTTCCCAGATGGCTCTGCTCGTACGCAGGAGTTCCAAGCGATCTAGAAAAGACTCTTCATTTCATATAATGATGTAGCGACAATTGTAGTGCAACGTAGATCTACCTCCTCGTGGTGCACTTTGGTCAACGTCTGATATGGCAAAATGATATACAAACACGGCCTTCAGTCTGGCTCTCAGTGGGAATTTCTTAGAGTGGTTTGATTTAGTTTAGTTTGTCGCTTTACGGTCATTTTGTGCACATTTTAGGCTAATTAAACCGAAACCTACAGTTTAACGTGGATTCCGAATCACTAACAAACATCCGTGCCGCCGCCAGGATTCGAACATGAAGCCAAAGGCCAGAGGGTTAGCCAATTGGCCATCAGGCAGATGGCCAATGGAACGCAGGTGGATTGTCCCAAAACAAGAGAGTGGATAATTAAAAAGACCTTTAGGTGCTCCTTCTTTGAGGATGCTGCCGCTAGAAACTGTCACAAGCAACAAGCACAGTACGATCATATCCATAATGTCCCTTATTGGCCTAGAGAAAAATCGGTAGCGTTGCTACTGCTTTTCTGTGGTCACGATTGTCTCCGAAAGCACCTTAAACTGACTCCTGACCTTCTCTGTCTCCTGTGAGATAACCGGGAAGAAATGGATATGCCTCACCTTGTGTCCGGTTTTGCACTGCCTCCTGTTTCTTTATGGAGGCCTTACTTGGATTGGCGTATATAAGTTGATGTACTAACTGATATCAATTGTTTTTATCTTGTTCTTTGTATTTATTTTATATGATGTCTCTTGTTCTGCAAATTTGCCATTGGAAATAAAAACAATGTAGCGGCAATAGGCATACGAACTTACCATACGAAAGTGAAACTAGAGGATTTAATGTCTGGCTTATAGAATTGCGAGCTCAATAAGTGAGTCGATGAGACATATTGTTTGCCATGCGCTACTTGTGAGCCACAAGTTATCTGAGAGGAGTTCTTTCCAGTAAGCTGGGATGAGTCTTGAATGAATGGTATGAACTTTGGACATACAGAAAATTGTGCTGGTCACAAAGAGCAAGACAAAAGAAGTTGGAGTACGCGATCTGTAACATACTATGTTTTGATGTCCTGCACCATGTCCTTTGTAGTCTTTTGTGTGAACATTACAAAGGACATGTTGCAAAAGTGATTTATTCTTAATTCACTTTTGTTAATATTGGCCATGTTATTTTTGTTAATATTATTAGTTACCTAAGATATTATATTCATAACTCATTATTTATGTGATGTATTAACAATATCATTCCATTTTGGTCACAAACCATTTGGTCACTTACTAATTAATGGAGGGGACAGTGTCAGGTGAAACTGTACCACATTTCACGGATAAAAAACCCGAAAAACTTTAAGCGCAAAACACAGGATTTAAGAATTACCATACCTAAATTAAATCCTTAAATAACCGGAATATATTAAATAGTTATACTAAACCATTATTCAATATAAATTAGCTATTATCTGTATACAGAATATAGATAAAGAACATCTTTTAAAGTCAAAAATACATTTGTAAGCTATGCCACATATCAAAAATTCTTAATCTAGATTTATTTTCTTTTGTAATGGTTCCTTTAAGTTGTTATCCTCAACAAAGAAATTATCTAAATAACCTTGGAGCAAAAGCAACAAAAGATTAAATTAATCGTTATGCTTTTCCGTCAAGTCCGTTTAAAATTATTCGGTGTCTTTTATCCCCATTTTATTCTTCTTTCGCGGATTTTCTTAAATAAAACTTTTAAGGCGAGAATTAACAAAAAACACATTCAACAATTTAGTTTATTTATCAAATGCGTTTCTTAGAACTTTAAGATAATAACTTCATTTCGGTTTCTTTTTTTCGAATTCGTTGAACCGTTCGAAGGATGGACAAAAATTCTCTGAAGTCCTTTTCTTGTTTAAAGCATTAATTAAAATGTTATACAGCTTAGAAGTAATTAGATTTAATATTTAATGCTTATTCCTTCTTTTTTTTCAGTATTAACGCATTGAAAGGAAATAAATAAGCGAATTCAATTCACAATTATTTTCAGTTTTTTTTTAATATTATTCATTCAAATTAATACAAAAACTTGAGTTTGTTGAAATATAATTCAATAAAATCGTTCAGTATTTATGTAAATTCAAAATATGCATATAAAATAATGTATGGTTATTATATAATTAGTTTTTTAGGGAGAATTTAATATCTCTTCCTCTGGTAGTTATACTCATCCTAATTAGCAATGAAGACAGAGTCGCCTTGGCCAAATATTTCAATATCTCAGCAGATTTCATAGTCCAACACATATCAACTCGGATATAAAAGAAATGATAATTATTTTTGGTAAAAAAAAAAAATTAAGAAGTATAAAAAAACAGACGAGCGTGAAATTCAAATGAAAATATACTTTTTTACTTTTTAAATAAATAATACAGAAAATATAACATTCTATATTGGAAATTAACGTAACATTTTGTCTCATATAGCTGTAGCATTAATTACAATTAACATGCTTACTTTAAAGATACTTAAGATACTATTTTCATAACTCATTATTTATTTGATGCATTGCGACAACACCATTTCCTTTTGGTCAAGGACATTTCACTTACTAATAAAGTGGGAATGTTAGCTGTTATTGTACCATATTTGAATGATAAACAAACCAAAAACACTTTTGGCGCCACGAACATAATTAAAGAATTCTCCTTCTTCATTGACGCAAACACCCCATGGTGGCCCAAGGCCATCTACCTACTGGCATATTTCGAGACAAGAGATGTTTTCTTTTTACAAGGTAGGCCAACGTTCTACAGTCATATTTGAGAGGGGCCTACGGTTTAAAGTAGATTCCAAACAGTTACAAACATCCATGGCACAGCCATGACTTGGACCTTGTGGCACCAAGCGCCAGACACTAGTCACTTGGCCATCAGGCCCTTAAGAATTACTAGATCTAAACTAAATCCTTAAAGAAGCGGAATATATTAATTAGTTATACTAAGCCATTATTCAATTTACATTAGCAATTTTTTGTATAAGAACATCTTTTTTTTTCTTCTCTAGATATATTCTCCTTTGTAATGGATCCTTTCCGTTGTTATATTTAACAAAGGAATTAACTAAATAACCGTGGAGCAAAAGCAACAAAAGATTAAATTAGTCGTTATGCTTTTCCGTCAAGTCCATTTAAAATTATTCGGTGTCTTTTATCCACATTTTATTCTTCTTTCGCGGATTTTCTTGAATAAAACTTTTAAGCCGAGAATTAACAAAAAACACATTCAACAATTTAGTTATTTATCAAATGCGTTTCTTAAAACGTTAAGATAATAACTTCATTTCGGTTTCTTTTTTCGAATTCGCTGAACCGTTCGAAGGATGGACAAAAATTCTCTGAAATCCTTTTTCTTGTTTAAAACATTAATTAAAATGTTATACAGCTTAGAAGTAATTAGATTTAGTATTTAATGTTTATCCCTTTTTTTCAGCATTAACGCATTGAAAGGAAATAAATAAGCGAATTCAGTTAATAATTATTTTCAGGTTTTATTATTATTATTATTCATTCAAATTAATATAAAAACTGGAATTCGTAGAAATAAAATTTTGATACCAGGAAAATAAACAATTATATAAAACCAATTAAACATATTTATCTCAATTGCATCGTATTTCTTAAAACTTTTTAAGTAAATAATTCTTATAGAATTCACAATTTCTTTAAATGAGTTTTAAAAACATAACAATCACCAGAAACAACTTTTACATTTAATAACAGGTTTAAACCATCTAATTAATAAAACTGATTTATTTGGTAAATTATAAAAATGTTTAATAAGGTATACTATAAATAACTATTATTTTTTAGTGAATTTATGAAAACAAACGATAACAATATAATTGCTTTGTTAGTTTAAATTGTTAACAATAGAAACAACTTAAATAAATAATAATAATAATAAATAACAGTAATTATCTTTCAACTAATTAAAAAAATTGGTTAATTGAATAAATTATAAAAATATTTAATAAGGTATAATATAAATAACTATTATTTTTTAATGAATTTATGACAATAAGCGATAATAATATAATTTCTTTATTAATTTATTTTGTTAACAATAGAAGCAGCTTAAATAAATATTGAATGTGTTGTTTTTTATAAATTGTAGCAATTAGAGCGATTACGTAGTGTTTCAATGCAGATATGATACTATGATAATGAAACATTATGTCCGCATAACAATAAAAAAATGTTCACTACAATTTCCAGGAAAAAAAATTTTTTTTTATTTATAAAAAAAAATGAAATAAATTGCCGTTTGTGTTAATTAATAAAACAAAAAACTAACACTTTTATCAGAAGCGAAATATTTTCATTCAATGTAAAAAAGAAAAAAAGTAACTATGGAAGATAATTTATTGGTATATTTTACTTCTCATTGCCTTTTTTTCATTTACGGCATGTATTTATGCTATATATTGATTCTTATATATTTTCCCTTTATATATATGTATACATGTATTCAGGCTGTATTTAAGCAATATATTTACGGTTATATGTTTAGGACATATATTTACAATTTTATTCCATTCTGTCAGACACACATCAGTTTAATCTATTCATCTTAATAATTTTTATAATATCTGGGTCTTTATAGCATTTATAATTTCTGCGTTGTACCGTCTTCTCCAACAATCGCTTTCCTTAACACCTCCAAGAATAGCCCTTAAAATCTTCCGCTCAAATATACCCAAAAGGGTCACATCAAATCTTGCCAAAATCCAAATTTTAGAGCTATAGACAAAAATAGGTCTAATAAGGGGATTTATATAACAAGAATTTAGTTTTTCTGCTCATGAACTGTGATTGAAACAAATTTTTCTACCTAAAAAATTCCTTATTGGCAAACACAATTCTGTTTTTTTATTTCAGGTAAGATATTATTTTAACAATTAAATTCTGATCCTCAGCAAATATATAAATGTACCATATAATTAGTTCTCGCAAAATTAAAGAAGGAATTCAACAAAAATTTATTTAAAAAAAATTTTATCAAATAATTAAAAGGGCATTAAAAGTCAATGAATAATTACAATCATGTATGTGAATAAAATAATGATCGTTCTGCTTAGAAATTTAAAAATTAAAATCAAATATTTGATAAAAGAAAAACTAAATCGTAAATGTTAAATGATTCCATGATGAAATACTTCTACACAAGATAATCTCACTTAAGACATAACGATGTGATCCCAAGTAATATATATTTCAATCTCCCCAAATTGACTCATCCCTTTTACACCTAAACCCGGCGATGTTTTATTCAAAGCAACACACCATGAACGGCCATAAACATAATCCCTTAAATGAAAAGTGTGTCGCAAACTCGTCATTATCAACCAAGTGTTTGTTGTGCCTAACTACCGTTAACTATGTGGCTCCGGGGAGTGACTTAGGCTCAACCCTCGTTAATCCAACACCTCCCCCTTCTTCAGTATATCCCCCATCGCAAACTTCTTGATGATGTCTTTTCTGGCCTTCCCCAAATGACTTTGCGTGTTAGCGGGGTCTTTTTCCCCAGCTATTTGGGGGGGTGAAGGGTCGCAACCACGTACAGCAAAGAAGACGGGGAAGTTTTCAATTCATCACAGTCTTGAAGTAACGCTCCACTTCATTGGTTGTCCGCTGGGATGGCCTGACCCTTGGGGGGAAAGAGGTGACGAAATTTACGGGAAGGATTCTTTTAGGGAAAAACGTTGATACTTTTCTCTTACAGTCAGGTGGATTTGTTGGAGGGTGCGTATTTGCAAGAAAATGAGTTAAGGGCTTCTTATAGCTCATAAAACATTAAATAAAAACCCATTTTCTTAAACCTTTATACAGTGTTATGATAAAACATTTTTTTTAACAGAGTTTTTATTGCATGAATATTTATTATTATTAATAATATTTATTAAATGTATATTTAAAACTTATCAGAGAAAAACGCTACTATTTATGAAAACATCTAGAATTTACAGAATACTACACGTTGACTTAATTCAGTGTTATGATAAAACAACGGAAATTTATTCTATCCAATTTTTTTAACAGAGTATTTGTTGCATGAATATTAATTATTACTAATAATATTTATTATATGGATATTTATAACTTATGAGAGAAAACGCTACTTTTTATGAAAATATCTAGTATTTACAGAATACTACACGTTGACTTAATTCAGTGTTATGATAAAACAAAGGAAATTTATTATGTGCAATTTTTTTAATATAGTGTTTCTTGGTTTTATTAATGGTTATTTATTTTTTTTTTCAGCATTAACGCATTGAAAAGAAATAAATAAGCGAATTCAATTAGCAATTAGTTTAAGTTTTTTTTTATTTTATTATTATTTATTCGAATTAATACAAAAACTGGAATTCGTAGAAATAAAATTGGGATACCAGGAAAATAAACAATTTCCTGAAATCAATTAAACATATTTATCTCAATTGCATCGTATTTATTAATACTTTTATGTAAATATTTTTTGTAGAATCTCTAGTTTCTTTAAATAAGTTTTAAAAACATAGCAATTGCCAAAAACGACAAGATTTACCAAACAGAAATTAATAAAATAGGTTCATTTGGTAAATTATAAAAATATTCAATAAAGTATAATATAAATAACCATTATTTTTTTTAATGAATTTATGAAAATAAGCGATAACTATGTAATTGCTTTATTAATTTATTTTATTAACAATAGAAACAGCTAAAATAAATATTGAATGTGTTGTTTTTTATAAAATTTAGCCATTAGTGCGATTACATAGTGTTTCAATGCAAATATGATACTACGATAATGAAACATTTTGTATGAATAACATGAAAAGTCTTTTCACTACAGTTTCAGGAAAAAAAATGTTTATAAAATAGAAATAAATTGCCTTTAGTATTCATTAATAAAAAAAATATTTAGTCAGAAGCGAGATATATTCATTAAATGTAAAAATTAAAAAAAATAACTTATTTCTATGGAAGATAATTTATTGGTTTATTTTACTTCTCATTGTCTTTTTTTTTTCAATTTCTAGTATTAATTCACACTCCCTATATATATCTTGTTCAAATTTTCAATCGTTCATAAAATACTTTTATTCAGCCACTCAAGTTCAAATATATTTCTTGAAACTTGTAGTGGATGACACTTGATGTTAATACTGTGTTTTCCAATATTAATTCATTAATTAAATTTAATTAATTTAGCTTTTTTAGATTTAAGTTGCATGTATCTACCAATAGATGGCACCAGATGTAAGAGGAAAATTTCTACTTTATTTATAAAGGAATTTCAGCAATATAGTGAAAAAAAGTAGGAATTGACTTTAATTTTTTTTTTATATTACTTGTTATATTTACGGATATATTTCTGCTGCATATTTATTCTTATATATTTACCTTATATATATATATAGGATTCTAGAATTCAACAAAAATTGATTTAAAAAATTTTCATCAGATAGTTAAAAGGGCTATAACAATCCATAAATAATTTCAATCTTGTATGTGAATAAAATAATGATCATGTTATTTGGAAATTTAAAAAATAAAATCAAATATTCGATAAAGAAAAATTAAATCTTAAAAGTTAAATAATTCCATGATGAAATACTTCTACACAAGATTATCTCACTTAAGACTTAACTATGTGATCCCAAGTTATATATTTCAATCTACCCCAAATTGACTCATCCTTTTTACACCTAAACCCAGCCGATGTTTTATTCAAAGCAACAAACCGTGAACGGCCATAAACATAATCCCTTAAATGAAAAGTGTGTCGCAAACTCGTCATTATCAACCAAGTGTTTGTTGTGCCCAACTACCGTTAACTATGTGGCCCCGGGGAGTGACTTAGGCTCAACCCTCGTTAATCCAACACCTCCCCCTTCTTCAGTAAATCCCCCATCGCAAACTTCTTGATGATGTCTTTCCTGGCCTTCCCCAAACGACTTTGCGTGTTAGCGGGGTCTTTTTTCCCCAGCTATTTGGGGGCTAAAGAGTTGCAGCTACGTACAGCAAAGAAGACGGGGGAGTTTTCGATTCATCACAGTCTTGAAGTAACGTTCCGCTTCATTGGTTGTCCGCTGGGATGTCCTGACCCTTGGGGGGAAAGAGGTGACGAAATTTACGGAAGGGCTCTTTCATGGAAAAACATCGATACTTTTCTCTTGCAGTAAGGCGGATTTGTTGGAGGGTGGATATTTGTAAGAAAATGAATTAAGGGATTCTTGTGGCTCATAAAGGATTATATAAAAACCCATTCTACCTAGACATTGACTTAGTTCAGTTCAGGAAATTTATTATGCACAGTTTTTTTTAGCATAGAGTGTTTATTGCAGGAATATTTATTATTATTAATGATGATATTTATAACTTAACTTAATATTAATAAATGTATTATTATATTATTTAAACTGAAAAATGCCACTATTTATGATAACATCTAATGTTTACAGAATACTACACGATGACTTTATTTTATGATAAGACAAAGAAAGTTTATTATGTCTAGTTGTTTTAGCATAGAGTGTTCATTGCATGAATATTTATTATTATTAATAATATTTATTATATGAATATTTATAATTTATTATAGAAAAATACTACTATTTATGTAAACGTCTAGTATTTACAAAAAATTAAATACATTTATTAAAGTATAAAAACCATATTACAGATATTTAACTCATTAAAAAACATTAAATCCCGCATCCATCACAACTTATGCCGTCCTCTTCTTTTTTGTCCCTGTGGCTTTGCCAAATGAGCATTTTTACATAGTTTAAAACATTCATTCTAAATACATGAGCAGCTCAATTAATCTATTGATCTTAATAAATTTTATAATATCTGTGTCTTTATAGCATTTAAAAATGTCTGCGTTGTACCGTATTCTCCATCAATCGCTTTCCTTAACACCTCCACGAATAGCTCTTAAAGTCTTCCACTCAAATATACCCAAATGGGTCTCAGCAGATCTTGCCAAAGTCCAATTTTCAGAGCCATAAGCCGGAATAGGTCTAATAAGGGTTTTATATAACAAGACTTTAGTTTTTATGTTTATGAACTATGATTTAAACATATTTCTTAACTCAAAAAAGGCATTATTGGCAAACACAATTCTGTTTTTTATTTCAGGTAAGATATTATTTTGACAATTAATTTCTGATCTTAAGCAGATATATACATGTAACATATAATTAGTTCCGCAAAATTAAAGAATGAATTCACTAAAAATTGATTTAAAAGAATTTGTTGTTGAATTCTAAGAATTCGACAACAAATTAAACATTTAAAAACATTTCAACAGATAGTTAAGACGGCAATAACAGTCCATGAATAATTACAATCATCTGTGTGAATAAAATAAAGATTCCATTCTAAATACATGAGCAGCCCAATTAATCTATTGATCTTATTAAATTGTATAATATCTGGGTCTTTACAGCATTTAAAAATGTCTGCGTTGTACCGTATTCTAATTAATTTTAATTATATTTATTTTAATTATATTTAGCTGCTGCAGCTAATTAAATTTATCTTTAATGAACATTTAATTTGAATTTCTCTGTTATTTAATTAAGTGTACTTTTAAGTTACTTACATAAAGACTTATAAAATAATTTCATTCAAATTTTCCAAGTAACACACATCTATTTATTTGATTAAAGTAAATCTTTCAAAATGAATAAATATCAATGTAACAAGTTCGTTTCTAAATTTGTTTAATCTTTTTGAATAAATCTTAGAAACAATACAAACATCTTTAAAGTAAAAAACAAGAACTTTTTTCCTGTTTTCCTCATCATTTAAATCGTCATTTCTAAATCTGGAATCCTTCAAAAAAAAAAAACAATAAAAATAACTCTCTCATAAATAAAAATAACTCAGTTTGTATTTCAATTTGCGCTAAATACTAAACTTTTATCGAGTCAAAATGGCGTTTCCTTTTTTTTCCGATATATTGGGTTTTCAACTTCTTGAAAAATCACTTAAAAAGATTAAGCGTTCTCCTTTTAAATAAATGTTAAGACATTATTCACAATCTCATCCTAAGCGAAAAGAAACTTCTAATTCCTCAAGATTTACGTTATGTGCGGAATACCTTAATGTACTTCTTATGTTCCGAATAAAGCGCCATTTTTTTTCATTCTTCCTTCCAAACGCGCTTTGCCAAAGAGGTTTGGTCACATAATACTTCAGAAGACTTTACTCCGCATTTTGGTTGCTTGATTTTTTGATACTCGCTTCCAATGATCTTTTTCTTTGTGGCCATTTATTTTTTTCTTTTCTTTTCTTTCAGGTCGTCATTTAAGGATGAAAGAAAAATGGAAACTAAGTTTTCAAAGCTCTTCTTGCTTTTCTTTGTTTAACTGCAACC
>BPLQ01015246.1:39543-60358 GCA_021605075.1 Caerostris darwini
TTACATCGGCTCTAAAATGACTCGCGGGAGACCCATTGCGTCATTTTCTTTTCAGGCAGCCTCATCACGTGATGAGGGTGTATTCTTCAGATAAAAAGGAAGGAAGGTGGTACTTATAAAAAGCACCTGGATTTTCTGTTCGATGGTTCTTTTTATTTTTATTATTATTTTCTTTTCTAGTTAGAATTTATTTTTGGTTTTGTATCTTATGATTTATTGGTTGCGTATATTATAGGCACCCATTTTTACCAGAGATAATGGAAATACTAAACAACAATGTTCTGAAATAAATACTGCTATGTCCTAAAAGTAAGACCCATTTTCAATTTAAAATTCCGGAGCTTATGGAATTTCAATTATGTTTTCTTTTTTAGGTTGCTGGCACTGTCCTTGACATCTGTGTGAAATTTGACGTCAAAATATTCATTAGTGTTTGAGTTGCGCTTGGCTTTGTGAGACGCTAAAACCGATTCCGACGATTTTTGAAAGGTCTGAATGGATTTAGCAAAGAATGTGCATTAAATTTCTTTTGCTGAAACGTATAAAATGGGGCAGAAGGCCTTCGGTAAGCATTTATATATCGGAAAGAAATGTTTACAAAAGGTATAAACAGTTCAAAGAATGCAGAGAACGCCTTGAATACGAAGGGCCCTCTGGTCGACCGTCGTGGAAAAAACCTTGGCATAAGTGCCAAGGTTTTGAAGGCGTGTGTTCAAGTGTTTTGAAGGCGATGTAATAAATTAGGAGGAATAAATAAAGTTTTTGAAAAAAAAAGTGATCTTACTTTTTGGGCACAGTAGTATATTATTCTTGGTCATATAAATAATATAAAAATAATCTATCTTACATTTAAATTAAATAATTTGTTGAATATTGTTTATTTAGATTAGAACAAATGAAGGAAAGATAATTTTTCATTATTATTAAAAAAATGCTCACTTAAGTCATTTTAAATTTAATTCTTTCATAAATTTAACATTGCTGCACAATTATCTCGAAAATAGTTAAAATATAAGGAAATTTAGATCAATTAATAGTTTTGAATTGTTTCAGGAATACGTGATTCATTAGAACTTTTATTTAATTACATTTAATTGAATTATTTGTTGCACTTCTAGTTAAATAATTTCATTGCTAAAATTGCTGCCAATAATTAGACTGTAGAAAATAATTAAATAATTACGTAAAGCTTATTGATTATTATATTAATTATCTGGTAAGTAAGTGAATCATTATGTAATTTGAGCAAAAATTTGAGCAATTATGTAATTTTGTATTAAAATTATGTATTAAAATTTGAGCAATTATGTAATTTCCTTGAATGTGAAGTTATTAATATTATTTAATTGCTGGATTTGATTCATTTGGAAAACTGCATTATATTAAATAGATTTTGCATTATATTTATTACAATTATTGAATTGAAGTATCCTACATAGCTTTTTTAAACAAGGCATTTAATTGTTTTTTCATCATTCACATATTTCTTTCAAATTCCTTATAATATTGATTAAACTTTTCATTGTAATAAAAATTATTAATTAAATGAAATAATTAAACTTCATTAGTAATACTGCATGTAATTAATTAATTTTTAAGCGAATACAATTATTTTTCATCAGTGTTTCAACATTTCATCACTAATTTTTCATTGTTCCATCATTAATTTTTTATCATTTCTTCATCAGTACAATTGTTTTTATATTCTTCACTTGTTTTTATTCCTTCACTTTTTTCTTCCTTCTTCATTCTTCAAATTCAACATTGATTACACTTTTAATTTCCATTTTCAAATTTTATCAAGCATTGATTAAACTTTTCATTGTAATAAAAATTATTAATTACATGTAAATAATTAAACATCTCCAATGGTAATACTGCATGTAATTAATTATAATTTTTTAGTTTTGTCTAGTAAAATAATTTAAGTAGCATTTCACCAACAACAGTTGGTTTAAACAGTGACAAATATATACACATAGTTCCAAACACGCAGCCATACATTTTATTAACCAAAGCGAAATGACCGGACAGGATTAGTTTCACCACTTGGCACTAGCAATGGGTAAACATTCTAATCATGCCGTGATTGCATATGGGGAATATCTTCTCGAATGAGAAGCGGTTAACGGGCTACTTCATTATAGAGCGGGCTCACTCACTGACTAAAGGCTGCTCTGAGTGAAGGACATCTGTAAATGCCCATGCATTGATAAACATAGTTAACAGTCTATGAGTGAACATTGGACAATGGGCATTAAAGTACTAATTCAAGCAGTTAAAATAGTGGACAATAGGCGTTAAAGTACTAATTCAGTCAGTATTCAATGTCGTATTATATGAAATAGTATGCAATGCTAGGAATTATTTTATGTGAAAAATCTGTAAAATTACACTAACTGCAGATTATAAAGTTGGTATTTTACTATGCAAATGAAGTTTTTATGAAATTCAAACATATGCTGTGTTTCACTGATAATATCTTTATTTATAGATTCTTACCATTAAATTCATATGTACAAAAAATAACCATTTTATATTATTCTATAAGAAGTTGTGTTAAATTCAGCAAAAATCTGATTGGAAAAAAAACTTGTGAACTACTATCATGTCACCGTAATTTAATGCAATATCTACAAAAGGAACAACTATCTTAAACTCAAAGAAAAACTCATACACCATTATATCACCAAAATTTAATTACTTTCCAATCTCCGTACCTTAATACAACATAGAGTACTTCTAGGAGAAACACAAATGCCTTATAGCTAATTAAACACATACATTACATATCATTAGCTCCAATTTTCCTTTAAAAAAAGGCATATAAAACAATCTTTTCAATTAATTAAATTTTTAGATTAATTTGAAGTAAATAATTGAAATTATTTAAATACTGCACCAACCGTAGTTTTAACCCTTTGCACTGCAGGGCTCCGGGGCGGAGCCATTTAAAATTTATCTTCAAGCTCGAGGGCTCCGCTACGGAGACAATGCAAATAACAATATAAATATTGCGTTTCTTTTAATGCGTATATCAAACTTGCATGTGATTATGATCTCAGGAAAGCAATAAATAATTTAATAATGAAATAATTTAAATGGCTCCGCTGCGGAGCCCTCGAGCGCAAAGGGTTAAAAAATATGTTGTTATTGTTTTAGGATCAATATACTATTTCTATGATCCTATTTCAAGAAGAACTTTGCCTCATAATTAGGTTTTTTTTTTTTCACTTTCTTAATTTCCATCTGCCCCAATCTCTCCAGATGTTATTACGATGTACCCTTTGAAATATCTAAATTGCGATCACACACATTTAAGTTAGACTACCTAAATAATGCCTCTATTGTAAAAATCTTTTCATATGCGTAGTTTTAATTCTCATTGAAATATATTTATGGATTTCCCTAAACGTATTCAAAATCAAGAACCAAATCTAT
The DNA here is from genome assembly GCA_021605075.1 of Caerostris darwini. NCBI lineage: Eukaryota > Metazoa > Arthropoda > Arachnida > Araneae > Araneidae > Caerostris > Caerostris darwini. Next base: position 42,985 of record BPLQ01015246.1, read on the forward strand.
AAAACAAATACAGTTGACTAAAACTAAGTAAATTTAACTTTAAAAAGATATCTAAAAATAAAAATGATACATATTTTCGTCATTAAATAGATACTAAATCTACAATTCAAAATTCTCAGGTGATTTTATATTATTATATTAAATATTCATAAGAAAACAAAAGTTTCTATGAAACCCTAAAAATAAAAAACTTTATTTTGTATTTTATCAGCATAATTTAATTTTGAACTATGCAGTTCTTTTCATAGTACAATGTTCACAGAATAAGTTATTTTATAATACCAATTCCATTTCTTGAATCAAATTCAAAATTCAAAGCTTTGTAAATGTAAATTTTTCTAGTCCGACTGTTTTTGATTATCTCTTCTTTCTTTAACACATATTTTATTCTGAAGTTCAGAACATTGTTTGCTAGAAATGTATTGTATTTTTCACTTTTGTAAGTCACATCCTTAAATAAATTGTTCGATTCGATGCTTTTTGACTATATTTTGCCACCGTTATTCTATTTTTAAAACTAATATTTCCATCTTCTGATATCTTTGAGTAAATATTTTAAAACTTAAATTTCCCATTTATTTTACTCCAAAAAGAATATACATTTCGATTTTTAAACCAAACTTTGTTACATTTTTATATCATCAATGTGAATTTAATTCCACATTTATAAATTCCTCTATGCAGATAGTTGATGATGCCCGATGCCCTTGTGCCTTATAGGAACAACCTAAGCAGTTAGCTATGTCAGGGATACAATTCGAATCTCTTGGTGATTTCCATCGCAGTCACTGACTTCAGAAGCTAGAATATTTAATAGTGATTGTGAAATAGACAATTGTGATACCGAGCTCTTGTGCCTCAATAAAATAAGCAGCTATAATAAGAGTAAGAGTATAATAAGAGTAAAATAAGCAGCTAGCTATATCAGGCATAAGATTTGAATCCCCTGGCGGTTTTTATTGCAGTCAATGATTTCAGAAACTAGAATATATACGGATCGTGACGTAGACGATTGTGGCATCTTTCATACTGTCAGTCAGACATTCTTAGTGGAAGTTTTTCTAGTTTATGAGTTTCTTCCCATATGGCAATCAAATTATTTACAGTTATCCCAAAATAATAGTTCCTACGTGGGCAATACCACCCATTGTAGAATAATCGATAGCAACCCCCGATCTATTTGGGGGCTGTATTTAATAACCATTGGGGGCTGGGAAAACGAAGAAGAAAGAGAAGATGGTAGATTTAGAAAAACTATTCATCGATAATTCAAAGACGGCTATCAACAATTCTGGCTGAAAAAGTAGGTATCTACAGTTTAACCTGGATTATGGGCAAAATATTTTTATTGTATTTCCTTCTTCATCTTTAGTAGGACATGAGTTTAAGGTGGTCACAAATTGATAACAAAATATCCAACTGCAAATGGTAAATCATAGTAATTTAAGTATACTACTGATAAAAATATAGCCATTAATACATTGATAACAATTCATCAAGCTCGTCTATTTCTTTAGGAATATTTTTAACGCAATCCGTAATTTTTATGTTTATATTATAATTCCTTATCTTCATTTTTTGTGTGTAATGTTATTATGGCTAATTTTAATACGTGTTACACTGTCTTATTTAGATTTTTATTTATTAGATTTTTGAGACATAAATAAGTGCTTAGATACATAAAAGAATGATTATGCAGTTTCTTTCTGTGTGCTTGTTTAGATCCTCAAAGAGCGGTGTTTCATTTTCTTCCTGAGAATGGGAAGATAGGGCAATTAAGTTCGGGAAATGTCTTAAATAAACTTCTTGTAGAGCAATATCCTCCCGTCATGGCCTGCTAGTGGACTATTCGTACCGAATTAATTTTTGAATTTACATATTTTATTTTTTACTACATTATACGACACATATTTCTTTTTCAATTTATATATAGTATATTGAATATGTACTTGTGCATAAAATTCAGAATAGAGAGATAGGGTTCTCCATTCTTATGTCTGGGTTACTAGTAGGTTGAAGGTATAACAGAGCAGGATTGAGGTTTAAATACACTAGTGTTGTTCATTGCTGTTACTACTTTTAGAAACAGCCAACGGCCGTACCATGCTGAATATACCGGTTCTCGTTAGATCACCGAAGTTAAGCATCATTGGGCGGGGTCAGTACTTGGGTGGGTGACCACCTGGGAACACTGCGTGCCGTTGGCAAATTTGGGACCTGAATGGCCGAGTGTCTAGCGCTCTGGCGCTCGGTGCCACAGGTTTCGGGTTCGAATCCCGGCGGTGCCATGGATGTTTGTAGTGGTTCGGAATCCACTTTAAACCGTAGGTCCCGGTCTTCTATGACTGTAATAGCGTCACGGAGCAAAAGTCAGGCTTCTACCTACGGGTGCTCCATCACAACAGAAGCTGCTTCCTTCCCCTTCAATCATGAGTCCATATGGGCTCGTGGGCTTGGCCAGCCAAGTGGGATAAGAAGCAACAACAAACACTTTTAGAAACAAATAACTCTATGGGAGTTGTTACAGCTTATGTTAATCGTCTTGAATTGACATTCAGATAGCTTTGTAATGGTTTTCCTGGGTTTTTCTAATTCAACTGGAAATTGAGGAAGTTGCGCGTAAAAGTTATCCTGTGAAGCAGCATCTGCTTTTGATTACTCGTTGATCAGCTGCATAAAAAAGTCACCGCAAAGTAAAAAAAAAAGGCCTACCAATGTACAAAATATACAACTTGTATAAATGATGAAAATGCAACTTCATGCATGCAATCTGTCTTGAAAATTCAGAATTTGAAGGACTCTTTCATACTAATTGTTATATAAAAATAATAAACATTTAAAAAGAATTTTTTCTATTCTTATCCAAATGACATGTGGTATACGTATCATATGTTCCGCTGTGAAAGTAACTTTATAATAAAAGTAAATATGACTCATACAGAAATTTATTTTATAATATTCGTAATCAATGAAGTTATTTAAACGGATGTATTTAAAATTTTATTATTTTTTTTAATTTCTATAAATAATAATATAAATAAAATAACTTCTTTTAAATAAATCTCGTACACATGAATCTAATAATCATGAAATAAAATAATAAAATCTTTCTAACATGCAAAAATTTTGCTTATATATTAAATACAAAAAGATATGAATGTTTCAAAGTGATGCATTTCATAAGCATTCTGTACTTTTTAATAATTTTGATTAAAAAGGCTAATTTCATTACATAAAACTGCGACCAGATATAAATGAAGTCAAACATTAATTTAATCAAAAATAACAATCAACTTTGAAAAGATTGAAATTAATCAAATAATTAATTTTTTAAAGTTTACAAAAAGAACAAAGGAATTTAAATGAAGACTTTATTTTCCAAAACTTTAGTTTAGCAAATAAATAATGCTTTGTTTATTTCAAATTGTATCTACATCTTATTTTTTTTAATTAAATACATTTAAAAATATCAAAAGAAACTTAATAAAAAGTAGTTTATAGACATGTTTTCTTTTTGTTCAGTTGACAGATATTTGCCTTTGGAATTATTGATTAAAACGATGTATGAATTTGAGCAAAATTCCAATGATATCAAAATATATTTGCTTTTATTAACAAATAAAGCATTCACAACAATAAATAAATGAATTTGTTGAAAAGTGTTTTAGTAATCAATTTAAATACTATAACAGATATAATTTTTTTAAGGTGAACACCTTGTAAAGGATAATTTACTGTATTACTTTCCATAATTAAAAACTTATTTTCCTACGGGACAGCTTTAACAAATTTGCCTTACAAGCAGGAAATTCTCGTATCTATCTTGGTGAAAACAAATGTGCTAATGAAATTCCTGCCAATTTATTATTTTAAATAACATCCATTAAACAGCAGACAACAAAGAAACTTTCAAGCTCCGAACTTGATGTTTTTCATAGCAAAACAGCCAATGAAGTGCCATAAAATAAATCAATTAACCCACAACCAGATTATTTTTTAAAACATACTTTTATGTGTGTATATAATGAGGCCTGATGGCCGAGTGACTAGTGTTCTGGACCTCGGTGCTACAGGTTTCGGGCTCGACTTCCGGCGGTGCCAATAATGTTTGTAGGGGCTCTAAATCCACTTTAAACTGTATGTCCCGGTTTAATATGAATATTACTATTACACACATCACTGTGCCTAGAGCTGAATTGCCCCTATACAGTATGGGAATGATGTGGGTGAGAAGTCTGACTGGGACAGCCCTATGAGACCAAGACCTAAGGCTTAAAGATGATTCCGAACCACTACAAACATCTAGGGCACCACCAGGACTCGAGCCCGAAACCTGCGGCACCGAGCGCCAGAGAGCTAGACACTCGGTCATTTAGGCTCCGGTATAATATGACTGTCAAGCGTTGGGAGTAGCGCTGATAACTCTAACTATCCCGTAAAAAAGAAAATATCTCTCGTCTCAAAATCTGTCAGTAGGCAAACAGCCTTGTCCCACCATGAGGCTGTTGGACCAATGATGATGATGATATGTAAATAAAATTAATATTTCAAATAATTTGTCTAAACAGTACAACACTCATTTTTAATAGATATTTAAATTAAAGGATTTTTTAAACTGAATTCTCTGTAAATCGATTACATTAATTATGTATGTCAGACTCAAACTAAAATTAATTGCTAGTCATATCAAAAATTTAAATTCAGCATCCATTTCTATGTTTTAGAATTAATGTAGCTTTTATTCAAATAATAAATATGTTTTTCCGAATTCTCGAAAAAGATGGGGTGTTAATCAAATTTGTCTGTCACAAACTAAGACTAATCCAAACACAATAAAAGATTTTAAATAACTTATAAACTATCGAGTACAACATTTTAAATTATATTTGTTTTAGTATATTAGGATGGGAATTTTTTTCACTGAATTTATCTAAGCTAAGTATATGGATTCCTTTAAAATGGATAGCAAGAAAATACTTCGTCTAATATGAAAGTTACGTAACTATTGAAAAAAAGAGCATCATTATTTTGTATGATCGAAGAGTCTTCTCGTAATTCTACTCCAACAAAAGTTTTGATACGTGGTTTGCATTTATCGGCTTTTCTTATCCAGTTACTTTGAGAATTTGGAAGAAGAATTCAAAGTGAATTCAATAAATCGATGCAACGAGATTTGTAACTGGAAAGAACAACAAGAGAATTGGGATGATTATTTCTGAAATAATCATTTGCAAAGAATGCTGTTTCGACTTAATGAGTGACTTCGATACTTGAAGATAAATTTAAAACTCTTTTTTTTTTAGATTGAGGTTTTACATTTTATTTTATTCTGAGTAGAAGATATTAGTAAAATAAGTTCTAAAAACAGGAATAGTAAAGTGATGAAGATTTATATAACGGATTTTAGCTTTTTTAACAAAGCATAATATTTTTCAGACTTTGAATTCTCGATATATAGTATCTAATAACAGAAATAATTGGATGGTAAAATAATGAAGATCTATGCAACGAATTTCAACTGCTTTTAACAAATCATAATATTTTTCAGCCGTTTAATACAAGATATATAATAATAAATAACATCTAATAACAAAAGAGAAGTCTGATGGCCGAGTGACTAGTGCTCTAACGATTGATGCTACAGGTTTCGGGTTCGAGTCCCAGTGGTGCTATGAATGTTTGTAGTGGTTCGGAATACACTTTAAACGTAGCTCCCAGTCTAATATGACTGTTTGGCGTAAGGCTGACAACACTAACCCGTAAAAATAAAAATAAAACATCTCTCGTCTCGCAATCTGCCAGTAGGCAGACGGTATTGGCCCACAATGGGGCTGTTGCTCCAATCATGATGATGATGAGACATAACAGAAATAATTGCATTTAACTTAACTTTTCTTTTCTTCATTAAAGAACTTCTTTTCCACTTTATGCCTCGAAAAGTTCAGTGATAGGAAACTAATGAAATATACATATAAACTAATAGGAAAACTAATCATTTCTAAAAGATTTTGAAATATAACTAATTTTTGTCCTAAATGAGAAGACCAGGAAAATTTTCAGTTTTATCTCAGAGAGGCGCACACACCTGTTGTCATAATAGATAAAAAGTTTTATCTCTGAATACAACACCAACGAATTCGAATCCGTGCTATTCTTCTTCATTAGCACAACAGCACCACAGTCTGCTAATGCAGTCTGCATACTGGCAGATTTGGAAACAGTAGATATTTTCCTTTTATAGGGTAGGGTTGTCAGCTTTACGCCCAATGCTCTACGGTCATATTAGGCTGGGACCTAGGGTTTAAAGGCGATCCCACACCACTACAAACATCCATGGCAGCAAGCTTCAGAGCACTAGTCACCATGAGGCTAAATTTAGTTATGACATTCAAAACTATATTCAGCAATGTTGAAAATAGGAAATTTTTTATTGTTTATCATAAAAGTTCTATAATCTACTAATTTAAAAGCTTTTCCACATTTTTAAATTTTTCATAATACAAAACAATAAGTATAATATATAAATCCTTATCTTGTATAAAATTATCTTGGAAAAAAGTTTAAAAATTCAATCGCATGTTTTTGAAAATAAGATCCAAGTATGTTTCAACGGAAACGTTATTTCACTTATTAAACTGTTAAACAATTTCTCAAATAAAAGTTTAATATGATTGCAAAATATAAAACGGTAAATAATAGCGTAGACTGAAATAAATACAGTATCGCACATTTTTATATTTCAACTGAGAGTCTCAACTTGTGAAGAAAAAGGAATATTCATATTGATATGTTCGCTGCATGGAAGCTATTTATAAAGAATAACCTTCCTAAATCTTGAATAAAATTTGAAATTGAAATTTTCTGAAAAATGTAATTCTTGCTTCTGTCGTACTTTTTGCATATTTTTCACAACGGCAAAATGTTACAATTTATTGGGTAATTTTAGAGAATCATTCGAATGAAATATGTTTCACTGCATTTTTCCTCACTTTTGCAAATCTCATGGCTCAACGGACAAACCGTCGGCAACAGTATTTTAATATTATTTTCCGTATTGATATCCAAGTTCTTTTCCTGTTGAATGATCCAAAATTCGAAGAACATATTTAATATTTATTTGTTTTTAAAAAATTGAAATACGAATTTCAGGAAAGGTATTTCATAATATTTCTATTTTCTATTTTGAATGCATATTTACTTTCGCATTAACCAAGCTTTAAAAAAATTCAATATAGAATATATATATATATACAGCAAGTTATATATAAAAACAAATTTTTTAAATTCAATTCCTACTTTTTTTCACTATATTGCAGAAAGTTCTTTATAAATAATTTTCATTCATTTTTTAAGTTTATCTGGCGTCATCTATTGGTATATGCAGCTAACGGACCGGATAAAGACGGAATATGGATAACGGAATACGGAACGGTTATACGGTTTAACGGAATATGGATAACGGAATACGGAACGGTTATACGGTTTAACGGAATATGGATAAAGAACATCTTTTATTGCCAAAAATACATTTGTAAGCTATGCCACGTATCATAAATTCTTAATCTATATCTATTCACTTTTGTAATGGATCCTTTCCGTTGTTATCTTTAACAAAGGAATTAACTAAATAACCATGGAACAAAAGCAACAAAAGATTAAATTAATCGTTATGCTTTTCCGTCAAGTCCGTTTAAAATTATTTGGTGTCTTTTATTCTGATTTTATTCTTCTTTCGCGGATTTTCTTAAATAAAACTTTTAAGCCGAGAATTAACAAAAAACACATTCAGCAATTTAGTTTATTTATCAAATGCGTTTCTTAAAACATTAAGATAATAACTTCATTTCGGTTTCTTTTTTCGAATTCGTTGAACCGTTCGAAGGATGGACAAAAATTCTCTGAAATCCTTTTCTTGTTTAAAACATTAATTAAAATGTTATACAGCTTAGAAATAATTAGATTTAGTATTTAATGCGTATTCCTTCTTTTTTTTCAGCATTAACGCATTGAAAGGAAATAAATAAGCGAATTCAATTAACAATTATTTTCAGTTTTTTATTATTATTATTATTATTATTATTCATTGAAATTAATATAAAAATTGGTTTTCGTAGAAATTAAATTGGGATACCAGAAAAATAAACAATTTCCCAAAATCAATTAAACATATTTATCTCAATTGCATCGTATTTATTAAAACTTTTTTAAGAAAATAATTTTAATAGAATTCCTAATTTCTTTAAATAAGTTTTGAAAATATAGCAATTACCACAAATAACAGGTATTAATCATCTAATTAATAAAATTGGTTTATTTGGTAAATTTTGGCCCGAAAACCAATAATCATGCCCTTTTGGACGTCGGATAAATCGCTACGTTTCTGCATTACACCACGATTGAAATGCTTTCCGATGCACCTAGGACACTCCACTGCAATGTGCTGCCACCTGCCTTTTGTGATTGGCTATTTCCCGTTGACGTCGACAGTAGGTGGTGGTCATATTAATGTGACTGGACTGTGTATATATGTAAAATGATTTGGCGTCTGATGACCGAATATTCAATAGGTTTAGTCTTCAAATCCCGGTGGTGCCATGGATGTTTGTAGTGGTTCGGAATTTACTTTAAACCAAAGATCCCTGTCTAATATGATTGTAGATCGTCGAGCGTAGGACTGACAGCCCTACCTTGTAGAAAGGAGGCATCTCTGCCAGTAAGCAGACGGCCTTGGCCCACCATGTGCTGTAGTACCAGGAAATTAATTAGTAAATTTTATAAAAGATTTTATATTTGCGGCATATATTTATGCTGTGTTTATATATATTATATAATGTCACACAGCAGAAAAAGTAAGTAATTTTCACACTTATATCTGCATTCAACAGTTTTGTTTCAAAATATTTTGTAATTTTTACATTTGTGTAAATAAATGTTTATTTCAGCTGTTTCATTTATTCACCAAATTGTTATCTATGGCGATTTTTTGGAAATCGGTCTAGATCAAAATCAATTAATCTAGAACAGTGGTTTTCAAAGAGTGCAGAAGATTTCCAGAGAAAGATTTCCACCACGTGGTTATCCAGAGAAATATGTGTCCAGATGTAAATATAAACAGAGTTTCCCTTTCTGTCAATTTTTCTGTTCAAAGACAGCATTCCTTATAAACAACTAACCTTTCTGATTCTTTTTCATCTTTTTTCTTATTTTATTCACATAAAAAGTACCAAATGGCGATAATGCGCCAAAGAATATTTCCGAGAAACTAGAAGCTGTAACTTCAATGGTTAGTTCCTAGAAGTGTTAGCGCCTATGTGATTTTCATTATTTAAAAAAAAAATTTATTGCATTCTATGAGACTGAACAGTCTGTAAGTTGTGGAATTGATTATTTATCACTAACTGGAGAAGAGCTAGTAGTTATATCCACTGATTGAGGATTAAAAATAAGGAATTGTCTCTTGAAATCTTCATTAAAAAAAGAATGCGTATCAATATCTAAAAAAGCTTTGAAAATGTTACCACAATTTTCAACATTCGTATCTATGTGAATTAGGATTTTCTACCCTCACCACAATTAAGTGTAAAAAGAGACGAAATCCTCAATGTATTGACGGGAAAATTAGAGTTGCCTTACAAATATATGTCCAAATATTGAAGATATCTGTAGGACTCCTAAGGTTCAAGTATTTCATAAACACAAGAATGAATAAATTTAAGGTGCAGTTTTTTTATCACATTGTTTTTCTGTGATATTGCTGTTGTGATTCATCCTCAGTGTCCTGCAGTGCGGGACTGATATCTCATGAGTAATCTATTCCTGGATGGAGGGAAAGGGGACAACTTCTATTTCTGTGATATTTGACTTAACTATTATAACATTTTCTCATAAAATTGTATATAGTGCGCATACAATTATTTGTAGGATTTAAAATGTGCCCTGACTTCAACACATTTGAGAAACACTGATGTAGAATATAATAAAAGTATTTAATTCATTAGTAACATAATAAAAGTAGATACCAGATATTATTAAAAAAATCCATACATACGATACGATAGAAATTTAGCAACAAATAATATAACCAACACTACAGAAATATACATATATATATATATATATTCAACATATAAATAGTCCTCGCAAAATTAAAGAATGAATTCAATTTTGAAATTCTCAGAATTCAACAAATGATTTTAAAATAGCTGGAGATCACCATATCAAGATTGCAATAACAGTCCGTGAATGAAAATTACAATCATGTGAATAAAATAATGATCGTGCTATTTGGAAATTTAAAAATTAAAATCAAATCTTTGATGAAATGAAAACTGAATCTTAAATGTTAAATGATTCCATGATGAAATACTTCTACACAAGATTATCTCACTTAAGACTTAACGATGTGATCCCGAGTTATATATTTCACTCTCCCCAAATTGACTCATCCTTTTTACACCTAAACCCGGCGATGTTTTATTCAAAACAACAAACCGCGAACGGCCATAAACATAATCCCTTAAATGAAAAGTGCGTCGCAAACTCGTAATTATCAACGAAGTGTTTGTTGTGCCTAACTACCGTTAACTATGTGGCCCCGGGGAGTGACTTCGGCTCAACCCTCGTTAATCCAACACCTCTCCCTTCTCTGCTAAATCCCCCATCGCAAACTTCCTGATGATGTCTTTTCTGGCCTTCCCCAAACGACTTTGCGTGTTAGCGGGGTCTTTTTCCCCAGCTATTTGGGGGGAAAAGAGTTACAACCACGTACAGCAAAGAAGATGGGGGAGTCTTCGATTCATCACAGTCTTGAAGTAACGTTCCGCTTCATTGGTTGTCCGCTGGGATGGCCTGACCCTTGGCGGGAAAGTGGAGACAAAATTTACGGGAAGGATTCTTTTAGGGAAAAACGTCGATACTTTTCTCTTGCAGTAAGGTGGATTTGTTGGAGGGTAGGTATTTGCAAGAAAATGAGTTAAGGGATTTCTTATAGCTCATAAAACATTAAATAAAAATTCCTTCTACCAAGAAGTTGTCTTAATTCAGTGTTATGATTAAACAAAGGAAATTTATTATGTCCAATTTTTTTAACATAGTATTGAGTGCATGAATATTTATTATTATTAATAATATTTCTTATAAGAATATTTATAATTTATTATAGAAAAATACTACTATTTATGTAAACGTCTAGTATTTACAAAAAATTAAATACATTTATTATAGTATAAAAACCATATTACAGAAAATTAACTCATTAAAAAATATTAAATCCCGCACCCATCTCAATTTATGTCGTCCTCTTCCTTTTTGTCCCTGTGGTTTTACCAAAACGAGCATTTTTACATAGTTTAAATCAGTCATTCTAAATACATGAGCAGCCCAGTTTAATCTATTGATCGTATTAAAAATTATAATATCTGGGTCTTTATAACATTTAAAAATGTCTGCGTTGTGCCGTGTTCTCCAACAATCGCTTTCCTTAACACTTTCAAGAATAGCCCTTAAATCTTCCGCTCAAATATACCCAAATGGGTCTCATCAGATCTTGCCAAAATCCACGTTTCAGAGCTATAAACCAAAATAGGTCTAATAAGGATTTTATATAACAAGAATTTAGTTTTGCTGCTAATGAAGAGTGATTTAAATAAATTTTTTTTAACTCAAAAAAGGCATTATTAACAAACACAATTTTGTTTTTTATTTCAGGTAAGATATTATTTTGACAATTAGTCTCTGATCCTAAGTAAATATATACTTGTACCGTATAATTAGTTCCGCAAAATTAAAGAATGAATTCAATTTAGAAATTATCAGAATTCTACAAAAATTGATTTAAAAAAATTTTCATCAAGCAGCTAAGAGGGCATTAACAATCAATAAATAATTGCAATCATATATGTGAATAAAATAACGATATTTCTGTTTGAAATTTAAAAAATTAAAATCAAATCTATGAGAAAAGAAAAACTAAATCTTAAATGATTCCATGATGAAATATTTCTACACAAGATTATCTCACTTAAGACTTAACGATGTGATCCCAAGTTATATATTTCAATCTCCCCAAATTGACTGATCCTTTTTACACCTAAAGCCACCCATGTTTTACTCAAAACAACAAACCGTGAACGGCCGTAAACATAATCCCTTAAATGAAAAGTGTGTCGCAAACTCGTCATTATCAACCAAGTGTCTGTTGTGCCTAACAACCCTTAACTATGTGTGCCCCGGGGAGTGACTTATGCTCTACCCTCGTTAATCCAAGACCCCCTTCTTCAGTAAATCCCCCATCGCAAACTTCTTGACGAGTATTTTCTGGCCTTCCCCAAACGACTTTGCGTGTTAGAGGGGTCTTTTTCCGCAGCTATTTGGGGGGTAAAGAGTAGCAACCACGTACAGCAAAGAAGATCGGGGCAGTTTTCGATTCATCACAGTCTTGAAGTAACGTTCCGCTTCATTGGCTGTCCGCTGGGATGGCCTCACCCTTGGGGGGAAAGAGGTGACGAAATTTACGGGAAGGATTCTTTTTGGGAAAACCATCGATACTTTTCTCTTGCAGTAAGGTGGATTTGTTGGAGCGGAGGTATTTGCAAGAAAATGAGTTAAGGGATCCTTATGGCCAATAAAACATTAAATAAAAACTTGTTCTACCTTGACGTTGATTTAATTCAGAGTTATGATAAAGCAAAGAAAATTTATTACGTCCATTTTTTTTAACATAGAGTGTTTATTGCATGAATATTTATAATTATTAATAATATTTATTATTAATAATAACAATATTTATTACATGAATATTTATAACTTATTACAGAAAAAAAGACTACTATTTATGAAAACACCTAGTATTTACAGAATACTACACGTTGCCTTAATTCTGTGCTATGATAAAACAAAGGAAATTTATTTATTATATCCAATTTTTTTTTAACAGAACATTTATTGCATGACTATTTATTATTAATAATAATATTTATTACATGAATATTTATAACTTATTACAGAAAAACGCTATTCATGAAAACATCTAGTATTTACAGAAAATTAAATGCGCTTATTAAAGTATAAAAACCATATAACAGAAAATTAACTCATTAAAAAATATTAAATCCCGCACCCATCTCAATTTATGTCGCCCTCTTCCTTTTTGTCCCTGTAGCTTTGCCAAAACGAGCATTTTTACATACTTTAAATCATTCATTCTAAATACATGAGCAGCCCAGAATAATCTATTGATTTTATTAAATTTTATTATATCTGGGTCTTTGTAGCATTTAAAAATGTCTGAGTTGTACCATCTTCTCCAACAATCGCTTTTTCTGCTTATGAACTGCGATTTAAACAGATTTCTTACCCAAAAAACGGCCTGTTTTTTATTTCAGGTAAGATATTATTTTGACAAATAATTTCTGATCCTAAGCAAATATATACATATAACATATAAATAGTTCCGCAAATTTAAAGAAGGAATTCAACTTTGAAATTCTCAGAATTCAACAACACATAATTTTTAAAAAAATTCACTAAATAATTAAGCGGGCAATAACAATCCGTGAATAATAGCAATCGTGTATTTGAATAAAATAATGGTTTTTCTGTTTGGATATTTAGAAATTAAAATCAAATCTTTGGTGGAAAAAAAATTAAATCTTAAATGATTCCATGATGAAATACTTCTCCACAAGATTATCTCACTTAAGCCTTAACGATGTGATCCCAAGTTATATATTTCAATCTCCCCAAAATGACTCATCCTTTTTGCACCTAAACCTAGCCGACGTTTTATTCAAAACTACAAACCGTGAACGGCCATAAACATAATCCCTTAAATGAAAAGTGTGTCGCAAACTCGTCCTTATCAACCAAGTGTTTGTTGTGCCTAACTACCCTTAACTATGTGGCCCTGGAGAGTGACTTATGCTCTACCCTCGTTAATCCAAGACCCCCTTCTTCAGTAAATCCCCCATCGCAAACTTCTTGAGGATGTCTTTTCTGGCCTCCCCCAAACGACTTTGCGTGTTAGCGGGGTCTTTTTCCCCAGCTATTTGGGGGGTGAAGAGTTGCAACCACGTACAGCAAAGAAGAGGGGGAAGTTTTCGATTCATCGCAGTCTTGAAGTAACGTTCCGCTTCATTGGTTGTCCGCTGGGATGGCCTGACCCTTGGGGGGGGGGAATAGGGGAAAGAGGTGACAAAATTTACGGGAACGATTCTTTTAGGGAAAAACGTCGATACTTTTCTCTTGCAGTAAAGTGGATTTGTTGGAGGGCGGGTATTTGCAAGAAAATGTGTTAAGAGATTCTTGTGGCTCATAAAACATTAAATAAAAACTCGATGACTTAATATATTGACCTTATGATAAAACAAAGGAAATTTATCATGTCCAATTTTTTTTAACATAGAGCGTTTCTAGCATGAATATTTATGATTATTATTAATATTTATTATATGAATATTTATAATTTATTAGAGAAAAACGCTACTATTTATGAAAACATCTAGTATTTGCAAAATAGTACACGTTGATTTAATTCAGCGTTGTGATAAAACAAAGAAAATTTATTATGTCCAGTTTTTTTAGCAAGAGTGTTTATTGCATGAATATTTATTATTATTATTAATATTTATTATATGAATATTTATAACTTATTAGAGAAAAACGCTACTGTTTATGAAAACATCTACTATTTACTGAATACTACACGTTGACTTAATTCAGTATTATGATAAAACAAAGTAAATTTATTATGTCCAATTTTTTTAACATAGAATGTTTATTGCTTGAATATTTATTATTATTATTAATATTTATATGAATATTATAACTTATTAGAGAAAAATGCTACTATTTATATAAATATCTAGTATTTACAGAAAATTAAATACATTTAATAAAGTATTAAAGCCATATTACAGAAAAATAACTCATTTTAAAACATTAAATCCCAACCAAAAACATTAAACCCTAACCCCAAATTAACCCATTAAAATTAAACCAAAGAAAATTTATTTATTTATTAACCATAAATTAACAATTTATAAGTGACTTACTGTATTGATGAGTATTTTACAGCAGTAAATTAATTTAAAATAATTTTATTTTATAACACGTATTTTTTTATAACACAAATACATTTATTAAAGTACTAAAACCATTAATTTTACAATTATTAAAGAACTTAATGTGTTAATGAGTATTTTAAAGCAATAAATTAATAAAAAATATGTTTATTTCAATATTATGTAACACAGTTCTCATAGTTAGAGTTAAGGGCATGTTACTATTTGTGTAAACATCTATTTACAGAAAATTAAATGCATTTATTACA
The DNA here is from genome assembly GCA_021605075.1 of Caerostris darwini. Classification (NCBI taxonomy): domain Eukaryota; kingdom Metazoa; phylum Arthropoda; class Arachnida; order Araneae; family Araneidae; genus Caerostris; species Caerostris darwini. Next base: position 58,313 of record BPLQ01015246.1, read on the forward strand.
GAATTAAAATCATTAATTAATAATTTCTAAAGGACTTACTGTATTAATGAGTATTTTACAACAATAAATAAATTTAAAATAATTATATTTTAATATTATATAGCATATTTTTTATAGTTATAATTAAGGTATGCTTGCTACTATTTATGTAAACATTTAAGTTAATAAGCCTAACGTAGTTAAGGCACGCCATTATAATCGTTTTTTTTTTTTAACTTAAAATTTAATATTTTTTCTTATTTGGTATCACCATAGAAAATATTATCAAAATCAATACAAATTATTTTTGTTTTGAATTTCTATTTTTTTTAAATATGGTAATTTTTCTAAAGTACTTGTGAATTTACAACGTAAAAGGAATGGCATAAGGAAAATAATAATTTAATAATTATTTAAGTATAAAAACACTATTGTATTTAAAATTGTATATTATTTAAATTAACGTTTTTGATTATAGGTTTTTTTAAGCATTTGTCAATTACTAAAGTAAAAAATAAATTATTTAAAACAACAACATTAATCAGTCGAAGATAATAATCTCTTTTAAGCATAAGAATACTAAGCTATATATATGGATTATTATTATATTACCTATTATTATATCTTTAAATTACGTATAGAATTTCAGAGAAATGTGTGAGTGATATTTTAATTAGAGTTTGAATTATAGAATAGGTTTTGCAAAAACCGGATTATTGTCACGCATTTAATAATCCAGTTTTTCACATTTCAAGATTTAGTACATATTTTACAATACTTTAAACAAGCAACATGCAAACAAGCTTTCTAACATGTGTGTTGCCATTTTCAGAAACAAAAATTATGGTAATTAAATATAAAAATAGGATGTCATTCCTGTAGACAATAAAAAATGAAATATATTTTATAAAAACAATTTTTAAAAAACTGAATTTGTTTAAAAACTTATAGCTATTGACATTTTGATATCTATGCAATAGCAAAAATGTTATAATTTCATATCAACGCAGACAAAAAACAACAAATACATCATCTTAAAGCTACTAAAAAAGGCTATAAAATCAGTAAATAAAAAATTCGAAGTTTCACCCAAGGCCATATTTTCAACAACAAAGGATATCTAAATATTGTATAATAACTTTAGTTGAATAGCTCAAAAATAAATATTTAGTTTCACCAAACATATTTTAAACAGTAATTAAAATATTTATATTTGCTTCTGATAAAACGTTGCCTTTAGAAATCAACAATTATAAATTGTCATGATACATCACACAAACTATGGATTGTGATAAATATCTATAAAAATATGATGCTAGTCTGTAGAATTATATTTAAAAAATATAACTTATGTTATAAAAAAATAATTTAAGAGAATTGACTGTATTTAAAAGCTGCATATTTAGTGTTTAGTGCATTTTGTGTATGTTAAAAATTTATCAATCTATTGTCAATCGAATAATCTTTTTAAAACATTTTGAAAAGATTGGATAAAACAAGTATTTAAAATTTATTCTTAAAATCGAGTATTTTTGTACATTTATAAAAAAATGCAATTATCAATATATACTTAGGAAAAAAAGTATTAAAACTTAACTAAACTTAGTATAAGTACTAACTACTACTAAGTACTTAACTTACTACTAAGTACTAAACTTATGGCGAACCATTATATTATGCACACAATTGTTATCATAACAATTGCTTTAGTTCTTTTTTGTATTTAACTATCTATCTATCTCATTCTATTACAACCGTTTTTACTCCTTGAATTACAATATTTCTGTTTCGAGTTTGCATTTTTTACTTTTTTTTAATTTACATTTTGAGTCGATTGAAGGGATTCAATGTGAATCGTCGCGCGCTTTGGGAGCCATTCCTGTCGATGACATTTTAGCACGCACTGGGGATTGGAAAAAAAGTTGGCATAAGTGCATTGTGTCCGGAGAGGATTACTTTGAAAGCGATGAAATAAATTTGGAAGAATAAATAAAACGTTTTTTGCAAAAAAAAAGATTGGTCTTACTTTTTGGGCGCAGTAGTATACACTATATTGGCTTACTATTC
>BPLQ01015246.1:66943-78488 GCA_021605075.1 Caerostris darwini
AGATAACTCAAAAGAATATGCAATATTGCAACAATTATTGCGTGCCAGTTTAAATACTTTTGTATAAACTGTTGCATGACAAAGAAGTGATAGTGAATATGATTTAAAATGCTACAATTTCAAATTGAAATATCATAATATTGAGGATGCATCAGAAAATTATGGCTGGTGAAAATATAGAAAGGACATCTAGCATTGAGATAACTCACAAGAATGTGTAGCGTTGCATTCAAATAATATTCTTCAAGTTGTGTGCATAACAACAATGATTTATTTAATAAATAAGGAGCATTGACGTTTTTAATAGTCCATATTGAGTAAATAGGAGTTTTTAAAAGAATTACGAACTGATTCGGTGAAACAATTTAAAAAATATATATTACATTTAATTTAATTACTTTTATATAAATTGTTACATCACAAAGAGATGGCAATGAATTTGATTTGAAATGTTATAATTTCAAACTGAAATATCACAATATTGTGATTGATGACTCAAAAGAATATCTAGCATTTTATTCAAATAATATTTTTTAAGTTGTGATATTCATAAAAACTATAATTTATTTAAAAAGGAAGTAGCATTGAGTGTTTTAGTCCGTATTGCGTAAATAGACGTTTTTAGAAGATTCGGTGAAGCAATTTTTAAAAAAATTGTAACATTTAATTTAAATATCTTTGTATAGACTGTCACATGATAAAGACATGACTGAATATGTTTTGAAATGTTACAATTTCAAATTGAAATATCATAATATTTATTATGCAGAAGAAAATTATGACTGATGCTTCAAAAGAATATCTGTCATTTGATATAACTCTACAGAATATTTGGCATTTCAGATAACTCAAAAGAATATCTAGAATTTTATTCAAATAATCTGCTTTAAAGTGTGATATTCATAACAATGATTTATTTAAAAAATAAGGAGAGTTTTGACAACCTAAATGTTTTAACTCATAATATCTAATACACGTTATTGTCAACAAAAGATATTTTTAGAAGAATGCAAAGTTAACTTGATGAGAAAAATATCCGCCATTTATTTTAAATGCCTTCATATAATGTGTTACAAATGTGACAGAATAATAATGACAAACACGATTTGAAATATTTGCTTCGAAACGAATTGTCACCATGTCAAAGGTTTAGAAGAATATTAAAATGTATTTTTATTAAACTACGCTTTAAGTTAAATTTTTTTCTTATGAATGGCGATAAATTTTAAAATAACTCAAGAGTCACTGCGACTGGATTTAATAAGGAGCAGAAATATTTAGATGTAACGCGTCAGATGCGTTTATGCATGTTACGATGTACATATTTTACTAATAACGAAATATTTAGATTAGAAGCCTTTTCTGCTTTTCATGATAATCAATATGGAATAATCAATAGTTATTAGAAGTATACGAAATGTTCTTATGTAGAGTGCAGTTTGGGCGAACAGATTATAAATGGGTGTGGTTGGTTTGAGATATTTGAGGTACAAGTTGAAGAACTCGCAGATGTATTTACCCAAGCATAAACACCACTCACATGCAATTAACGACAGACAATATTTAACACATTTAAAGAGATAATTATAGATTCGTGGAAGGACTCGACTTCTAAGCCGAAAAACCGAAATTCGGATATGCGCAGGATGTGAGAAATATACTTCCTCTCAGGATGAGAGTCTGTAGGACAACTGACCATTTCTCCCAAACGCCACAGAGGGAGTTCTTGTCAATGGTAGGAGGAAGCAGGGTTACACTTATTGTTATTAATTTATTTAGTGGAATAACACAAAATTTAATTCAAATATTTTTGCAAAAAATATTAAATTTTTATAAAAAATATTTTTATAATTAACAATATTTTCAATATATATATGGAGAGAGAGAAGTGCGCACCCATGATTTTTTTGTCTTCAGAGGAACACAAAAAAAAAAAAAAGTGCAACTTTTTGAGAAAGCTCAATAGGTCATTCTAAACTATAAGTAATAGGAAATGTATCTAAATAGTTGTGTCTAGATTCCAGTTTTAATTATTGTTATATAGATATTCTCATATTGTACACGTTTGGTTGAAATACATAAAAGTAGAGAAGATTAAAACTAAGAAGAATAGCACAAAAAAAAATTAAACTTGAATTTCTCAAAAAAAAAATTACTTAAATTTATAAATTAAAAATTTATCTTCTTTTCACTTTTGTCATCTCATTGACACATCGTTTATATCAACTTTAATATTTCGATGAATATTTAATAAAGCTTAAACCATTAAACGTTCTTGACCTAGTGTGTTTCTCAAATATTTTTTCAGCCTGTGTAACATTCAGAAAGATCTTTCATTTCCTCGCGATGTCAAATGATGGAAAGGCAAATATTTTGAACAAGAAACACTTATTAAAATGCATATTCTTGTTTCAATGTATATATTCTTGTTTCTTGATATTTATTAGAATATATATTTCTAAAGTTCCATTGCGTTATTGCGTATTGCCTTTTTTAAAAATTTATGGAATCACATTTTAATTTCCTTCCAAAAATGGAAGTGCTAGTTGAAATATTATAAAATTTACACAAATCTATAAAGTCGCGAGACTTTGTTTATCAATTTATCGTTACTTGGAACAAATGCATCAAATTTTATTATTATAGTTTTGTGATTAATAAATTTCTCTTTCAGTTAAACTCCTCTGATCTTTCAATCAATCTGTTGGGTTTTTTTCGGTGTGATCTTCCATCGAATTGTCTGGTATTTGATGTGAGATAATTATCGGTTTTGTTGGTCGGCTTGTAAACTCTAGGTTTTTTTCCATTATTATTATACAGGGTGATTACAATCAAAGTCCCACTTTCAAAATGCTGTAAAAAAAGAAACACTTGTTCAAAAGAAGTTCAAATTTGAAACGAAGATACTTGAAGAAGCGGGAAACGGTACGGTGTCAAAAAAAAAAAAAAAAAAGTTCCAAAATCTAGTATTAGGTGGCGCTGAGGTGGCATAACGAAAGTGAATTCAGCTGCCAGTGATGTTTTGAATAGAAATTACAATGTATTTGGCATGAGTTGTACATTAAACAAACTGAAGTGTTCAATGTGCGTGATTGTTGGAAGTGCTGTTTGAAATATAAAATTTGCACAAATCTACGTAGTCATGTGTCTTTGTTTGAAACCATATTCTGTCTAGAAATCTGCCAGTAGGCAGACGGTCTTGGCCCACCTTGTACCAATGAAGCCACGTGAGTAAGAAATGTGCACATGTGCCACATGCCTCATGTGCCACGTTGTGCCAATGAAGAAGAAAGAAATTAGAATCTTAAGCATTTTGTATACTAATTTTGTTACTCTTAATTTCATCAACTTTTAAATTAATTTTTTTTATTTATTAATCTAAAGCATAAATCTATGTATTAATATGAAATTGTATATCAACTTAATATATTAAAAAATAACATTGATAAATAGGATGAAATTTATATTAACACTTTACAAAATATAGCAGTTTATAATCATGTAATTAAGCAGATTGCTAATAGCATTGGCAAAATTCCAAAAATTAGGTTTATCGAATTACTTTTTTTAAGAATATACTTATCACCCACCGTTTAGGAAATTTTAATCATTTCCACCACCCCCTACCTCTATTTTTCAAAAAATTAACTTATTTAATATTTCTAATGGAAAAAGTAAAAATAAAATATTTCATTATTCGTGGAAATTACGCATTTATAAATAAACATTTTTTATTAATTTATTTTATCAATCGTTTGCATTTTGTGAAAACTTAATTCATGAATTTGCTAACTTTATCAACGTAAAGCTTATCTCAGAACATTTTCATTTAAAAATGAATGAAAAAAAACAACTCATTTTTATTTTTTGGCAACATCAAAAACAACAACTTTTTATGCAAATAAACTTTAAGATTTTAGTTGTAATATAGAGGCGTCCAATAACCATGCATTTTAACTATTATGATTATAAAAAAAAAATAATTATACAATAGGAAAACAATTTCAATAAAAGAGATGGGAATGATTTTAACTACTCTGTGTAGGAATTTTAGTAAGTAGTGCTATCAAATATTTAATTTCAATATAAATAACAAACTCAAAAATTATATTTTCAACTTAAACGAATTAATTCTTAAGGAAAACCTGTAATGACTTTTAATTTAATGGATTGGTTAATTTTAGGCTATTAAAGAAGTTGAACGGCCTGATGGCCGAGTGACTACAGCTCGGTGCCACAGATTAAAATTTACTCAACTTAAGTTTATTTGTTCTAATGTCTTCTGTTTTAGTTTTGTATCTACATCTTTAAACAACTGAGAACCGTGAAAAATTTGTAACATTAGCATTATCCTAATTTGATTTATATTTAGTGAATACTCAAAAATAAACTTTTATGTATTGAAGAATGGTTTTATATTAAACAAAAGAAGTTTTATCAGAATTAACAACTTCAGCCTAATTAAATTTATCTTTAATGAAAATTTAATTTGAATTTCTAAGTTATTTAATTAAGTGTACTTTTAAGTTACACATAAATGATTACAAAATAATTTCATTTCAAATTTTCCAAATAACGCATATTCATTTATTTAATTAAAGTAAATCTTTCAACATGAATTAATATCAATGTAACAGGTTCGTTTCTTTCTATCTTTTTAAATAAATCTCAAAAACTATACAAACATCTTTAAAGTAAAAAAAAAAAACTTTTTTTTCCCGCTTTCCATCATCATTTAAGTCGTCATTTATAAATCTGGAATCCTTCAAAAAAATAAAATAAGTACTTCTCCCATAAATAAAATAACTCAGTTTGTATTTCAATTTGCGCTAAGTACTAAACTTTTATCGAGTCAAAATGGCGTTTCCTTTTTTTCCGATATATTGGGTTTTCAGCTTCTTGAAAAATCACTTAAAAAGATTAAGCGTTCTCCTTCTAAATAAATGTTAAGACATTATTCACAATCTCACCGAAACCGAAAAGAAACTTCTAATTCCTCGAGATTTATGTTATGTGCGGAATACCTTAATGTACTTCTTATGTTCCGTGTAAAGCGCCATTTTTTTTTTCTTTCGTTCTTTCCTTGCACGCTTTACCAAAGAGGTTTGGTCACACAATACTTCAGAAGACTTTACTCCACGTTTTGGTTGCTTGATTTTTTGATACTCACTTCCAATGATCTTTTCTTTGTTGCCATTTATTTTTTCTTTTCTTTTCTTTCGGGTCATCATTTAAGGATGAAAGAAAAATGGAAACTAAGTTTTCAAAGCTCTTCTTGCTTTTTCTTTGTTTAACTGTAACCGACTTACATCGGCTCGCGGGAGACCCATTGCATCATTTTATTTTCAGGCAAGCCCATCACGTGATGAGGGTGTATTCTTCATATAAAAAGGAAAGAAGGTGATGCTTATAAAAAACACCTGGATTTTCTGTTCGATGGTTCTTTTTTTTTAATATTTTTCTAGTTAGATTTTTTTTTTTTGGTTTTGTATCTTATGATTTATTGGTTGCTCCTATTCATTTACTTACCTTCTTAGACATTCATTTTTACTAGACGTAACGGAAATACTCAACAAATATTACTGTGAAAGCAGTTTTTAAGTTATTTTTCTATTATTTATATTAATATCCTACATTTGAATTAAATAATATGTAGAATATAGTTTATTTAAATTAGAACAAATGACGGAAAGATAATTTTTCATTCTTATTATAAAGTAGTTCAGTTAAATTTTAAATTTAGTTCTTTCATAAATTTAAACATGGCTACAAAATTATCTTGGAAAGAGTTAAAATATTAAGCATTTTAAACCAAATAATAGTTTGGAATTGTTTCCTTATTATGTGATTTATTAGCAATTTTTATTTAATTAGTATGTATTTTATTAGTAGTAATTCAGTAATTATTAATTACTCAACTTAAGTTTATTCGTTCTAATATCTTTTGTTTTTGTTTTGTATCTACATCTTTAATAAACGTGAATTTTTTGTAACATTAGCATTATACTAATTTAATTTCAATTTAGTGGATACTCAAAAATAAATTTTGATGTATTAGAGAATTGTTTTAAATTAAGCAAAAGACGTTTTATCATAATTAACTACTTCAGCTAATTAAACTTATCTTTAATCAAAATTTAATTTTAATTTCTCTGTTATTTAATTAAGTGTACTTTTGCATTATTTACATAAAGGATTACAAACAAATTTCATTCAAATTTTCCAACCAACACACATCAATTTATTTGTTTAAACTAAATTTTTCAAAACGAATATATATCAATGTAACAGGTACGTTTCTTTCCAAATAAATCTCAAAAACAATGCAATACAAACATCTTTAAGGTAAAAAAAACCCAAAACTTTTTTTCCTGTTTTCCATCATCATTTAAGTTGTCATTTATAAATCTGGAATCCTTCACAAAAAAAAATACCTCTCTGATAAATATAATTACTCAGTTTGTATTTCAATTTGTGCTAAGTACTAAACTTTTATCGAGTCAAAATGGCGTTTCCTTTTTTTTCCGATATATTGGGTTTTCAACTTCTTGAAAAATCACTTTAAAAGATTAAGCGTTCTCCTTTTAAATAAATGTTAAGACATTATTCTCAATCTCACCGAAACCGAAAAGAAACTTCTAATTCCTCAAGATTTATGTTATGTGCGGAATACCTTAATGTACTTCTTATGTTCCGTGTAAAGCGCCATTTTTTTTTTCTTTCGTTCTTTCCTTGCACGCTTTACCAAAGAGGTTTGGTCACACAATACTTCAGGAGACTTTACTCCACGTTTTAGTTGCTTGATTTTTTGATACTCACTTCCAATAATCTTTTTCTTTGCAGCCATTTATTTATTTTTTTTTCTTTCCTTTCAGGTCGTCATTTAAGGATGAAAGAAAAATGGAAACTAAGTTTCCAAAGCTTAACTTTGTTTAACTGTAACCGACTTACATCGGCTCTAAAATGACTCGCGGGAGACCCATTGCGTCATTTTATTTTCAGGCAAACCCATCACGTGATGAGGGTGTATTCTTCAGATAAAAAGAAAGGTAGGTGGTGCTTATAAAAAGCACCTGTATTTTCGGTTCGATGGTTCTTTTTCTTTTTCTTTTTCTAGTTAGATTTTATTTTTTGTTGTGTATCTTATGATTTATAGGTTGCTTATATTCTTTTACTTATTTTTTTAAGACATCCATTTTTACTAGACTTAATGGAAATACTCAACAAATAATGCTATGAAATAAATACACTACTGGCCATTAAAATTGTTACACCAAGAAGGTGACATGTTACACACAGGAATTTTAAACGACAGGAAGATGGTGCTGTGATATACAACTGATTACTCAACTTAAGTTTATTTGTTCTAATGTCTTTTGTTTTTGTTTTGTATCTACATCTTTAAACAAAAATATAATGAGAAACGTGAAAATTTATTAACATTAGCATTATCCTAATTTAATTTCTATTTAGTGATTACTCAAAAATAAATTTTAATGTATTGGAGAATGTTCTTAAATTAAGCAAAAGATGTTTTATCATAATTAACTACTTCAGGTAATTAAATGTATCTTTAAAGAAAATTTAAAGCGGAATCAGTAATTTAATTTCAATTTCTCTGTTATTTAATTAATGGTTTTCTTAAATTATTTATAGTACATAAAGGATTACAAAATAATTTCATTCAAATTTTCCAAATAACACACATCAATTTACTTGATTAAAGTAAATCTTACAAAATGAATAAATATCAATTTAACACTAATCAATATATCAATAATCAATGTATCAATAAATACTAATGTCTTACGTAGTTTTGTATTGACATCTTTCAACAAACAACAATATTATGAGAAACGTGAAATTTTTGTAACATTATCATTATCCTAATTTATTTTCACTTTCTTGATTACTCAAAAATCAATTTTAATATACTGGAGAATGGTTTTAAATTAAGCAAAAGATGTTTTATCATAATTAACTACTTCAGCTACTTAAATGTATCTTCGATGAAAATTTAAAACGGAAATAGTAATTTAATTAGAATTTCTCTGTTATTTAATTAATTGCATTTAACAAACTTAAGTTATTTACATTACGAAATAATTTCATTCAAATATTCCAAATAACATACTTCAATTTATTTGATTAAAGTACATCTGTCAAAATAAATAAATAAATATGTAACAGGTTCGTTTCTTTCCAAATAAATCTCAAAAACAATGAAATACAAACATCTTTAAAGTAAAAAAAAACAAACTTTTTTCTGGTTTCCATTATCATTTAAGTCGTCATTTATAAATTTGGAATGCTTCAAAAAAAAATGAATACGTCTCTCATAAATAAAATAACTCAGTTTGTATTTCAATTTGCGCTAAGTACTAACCATTTATCGAGTCAAAATGGCGTTTCCTTTTTTTCCGATATATTGGGTTTTCAACTTCTTGAAAAATCACTTAAAAAGATTAAGCGTTCTCCTTTTAAATAAATTTTAAGACATTATTCACAATCTCACCGAAACCGAAAAGAAACTTCTAATTCCTCGAGATTTATGTTATGTGCGGAATACCTTAATGTACTTCTTATGTTCCGAATAAAGCGCCATTTTTTTTTTTTTTCGTTCCTTCCTTGCGCGCTTTGCCAAAGAGGTTTGGTCACACAATACTTCAGAAGACTTTACTCCACGTTTTGGTTGCTTGATTTTTTGATACTCACTTCCAATGATCTTTTTCTTTGTTGCAATTTCTTTTCTTTTCTTTTCTTTTCTTTTCTTTTCTTTTCTTGTGGGTCGTCATTTAAGGATGAAAGAAAAATGGAAACTAAGTTTTCAAAGCTCTTTGCTTTTCTTTGTTTAACTGCAACCGACTTACATCGGCTCTAAAATGACTCGCGGGAGACCCACTGCGTCATTTTATTTTCAGGCGAGCCCATCACGTGATGAGGGTGTATTCTTCAGATAAAAAGGAAGGAAGGTGGTACTTAAAAAAAGCACCTGGATTTTCTGTTCGATGGTTCTTTATTTTTATTGTTATTATTTTCTTTCCTAGACAGATTTTATTTTTGGTTTTGTATCTTATGATTTATTGGTTGCTTATATTCTTTTACTTATTTTCTTAAAACGTCCATTTTTACTAGAGATAATGGAAATACTCAACAAATATTGCTACGAAATCAATATACTACCGTGCCCAAAAAGTAGGACCAATTATTTATTTTTTTAAAAACTCTTTATTTATTCTTCCAAATTTATTTCATCGCCTAAATAATCCCCTCTGGACCCAATGCACTTAGGGCAACTTTTTTTTCCAATCCTCAATACATGCTAAAAAGTCATCGGCAGGGATGGCCTTCAAAGCGCGCGGCGATTCTCGTTGAATCTCTTCAATCGACTCACAACGGTGTCCCCGGAGTGGTCTTTTCAGTTTATTGAATAGCCAGAAGTCGCATAGTGTGAATACGATGGTTGTGGAACAATATGGATTTCATTTGTGACGAAAAAGTCACGAATAATCAATGCAGTGTGAGCTGGCACATTCTGTGTTTTATATCAATTCTAAACATTTCTTTCCGATATAAGAATGCTGACCGAATGCCTTCTGCAATATTCTATACGTTTCCGAAAAAACAAAATTTAATGAAGTTCTTTGCTCAATTAATTCAGACATTATAAAAACCGCCGGAATCAGTTTTAGAATCTCTCAAAGCCAAGTGTAACTCAAACACTAATGAATATTTTGTCGTCAAATTTCACACAGATATCAAGGACAGTGCCAGCAACCTAAAATAGAAAAAAAATTGAAATTCCATAAGCCCCGGGAATTTTTAATTTGAAAATTGGTCTTACATTTGGACACAATAGTACAGCATCCATTTTTAATAGAGATAATGGAAATACTCAACAAATAACACTATGAAATAAATATATATCATTTTTAGTTTATTTTTATACTATTTATATAATTTTCTTACATCTAAATTAAATGATATGTAGAATGTTGTTTATTTAAATTAGAACAAATGAAAGAAAGATAATTTTTCTTAATCATTATAAAGTTGCTCATTTAATCATTTTAAATTTAGGTCTTTCATAAATTTAAACATTGTTGCAAAATTACCGCAGAAATAGTTAAAATATTAAGTAATTTAAATCAATTAATAGTTTTGAATTGTTAAGGGATTTAATTAGTATATTTAATTGCCTTATTTTAGTCAAATAATTTCATTGCTAAAAATGCTGTCAATAAGTAAACCTATAGAAAGTAATTAAATAATTATGTAGTGTTTATTAATTATTATTTTAATGGTTTGGTAAGTAAGTGAATCATAATGTAATCTTAATCATTTACTAGATTTTAATTATCAGTAAAATATGAGTAATTATATAATTTCCTTGAATGCGAAATTGTTAAGATTATTTAATTGCTGGATTTGATTCGTTTTGAAAACTGCATTGTATTAAGCGTGAAAAAAAGAGATTTTGCATTGTACTTTTAAAAATAATTTATTTGAAGTAACCTACATAGCATTTTAAGAAAATGCAAATAATTGTGTTTTCATGATTTAAAAGAAGGATGCGAATTCCTTCAAACTTTGATTAAGCTTCTAATTTCCTTTTTCAAATTTCATCAAACATTGATTAAACTTTACATTGTAATGAAAACTAATAATTAAATGTCTTTATTGGTAATGTTTCATGTAATTAATTAGCATCGTGTAATTAATTAATAATATGTAATTAATTAATAAGATAATACAATCAATCTCATCATTTTTTCATCATTTCATCACCAATACAATTGTTTTTTCATCACTCATATATATCTTTCAAATTCAACAGTGTTTTAAACTTTTAATTTCCATTTTCAAATTTTATCAAGCATTGATTAAAATTTTCATTGCAATAAAAATTAAAAATTAAATGTAAATAATTAAACATCTCCAATGCTAATATGGCATGTATTAATTAACTTTGTCTAGTAAAATAATTTAAGTAGCATTTCACCAACAGCACGTGCTTTAAATAGTGACAAATATACACACACATAGTTCCAAACACGTAGCCCATACATTTTATTAACCAAAGCGAAGTGGCCGGACAGGATTAGTTTCACCACTTAGCACCAGCAGTGGGTCAACATTCTAATCATGCCGTGATTGCATATGGGGAACATCTTCTCGAATGAGAAGCGGTTAACAGCCCACTTCATTATAGAGCGGCCTCACTCACTGACTAAAGGCTGCTCTGAGTGGAGGACATCTGTAAATGCCCATTCATTGATAAACATAGTTAACAGTCAATGAGTGAACATTGGACAATGGTCATTAAAGTACTAATTCAAGCATCTAAAGTAGTGAACAATAGGCATTAAAGTACTAATTCAAACATCTGCCATAGCATGCAATGTTATTAATTATTTTCGGTGAAAAATCTGTAAAAATACACTATCTACAGATTATAAAGTTGGTATTTTACTATACAAATGAAATTTTTATGAAATTCAAACATATGTTGTATATCACTGTTAATATCTGTATTTATAACTTA
>BPLQ01015247.1:0-25855 GCA_021605075.1 Caerostris darwini
TTAAATAAATAATAAATAAATTATATTTTTTAAGTTTAATAAATAAATTATATTTTTATATAGCAGCAAAATGACAATTTATGATTTATAATATAAAAGTATGAGATAACAGTAATACAGGATTGTAAAGACAAATTATTACTAAATGCACATAATATTTAAAAAATTTTTAAATAAATGAATTTAATTATTAAAATGAAAAAAAAATTAAATGTATTTAATAAATAAAGGAATTTAATTATTAAAAGAATTAAAATGAATTCAATTATTTTGATTTTTAAGAACGCTTCAAATACCCTTTGAGACATCCCAACATGGTAAAGAAAAGAATAGAATTGTATTTATCACTTATGTGCTGTATTTATCACTTTTATGTTTGCATAAACATGAAGCGTACATCAAAGATTTAAGTTTTTTACTTGTATTTTTATATGAGAAAAAGAATTAATAATTTTTTTTTTAAATTGTTTCAGGTAAGTAATAGAAATAATACAGACAAAGTTGTTGAACAGGAGTTGAGTTGTTAAAATCTTAAAGCACATTCAGAAATAACACATTAAATATTAAACAAGAAGTTTTCTGCTATTTTGAGTTTTAAAACTTTTCTGAATTATGATCAAGCAAAATGAAACTTAATCCACTCTAATGTTCTTCAACGCTCAATAAGAATTCCAATTTCTCTGATATATTGAAGCATAAATGCAGAATTCATATTTCATAAAAGGACTTATTACAAAAGAACAATAAAAGAAATAAGGGTATTTCAAAGAAAGAGTAGAGTTCTATTTATCACTTTATGCAAACATGAAGCGAACACCAAAATTTTATTTTATTTTTATTTTTGCTTATAATCCTTACCATTAGTTTTTTTTTCCCTTCTCAAAGGGAAATGTTCTTTAAAGACGTTATTACTGATCTATATCCCTCGAGAATGAAAACAGGAAGTTAGTTAAACTCCAACTGATATTTATGATAGTTTACTTCAACGTCGAAGAAATAGAATGGAATTACTACCTCATTATAAACATTTGGAAAACAGCCGTTTCACTCACTCAACAACTGCATTTTGTCAGTTTTAAAAAAATATTTCTGCCTGACATTATAATTTTTCTATTCTGCACATTGAAATGTGATGGTGTATTAAGAAGATAAACAATATAAAGAAAAACATTGGATATTATATATATATTTGGGTGATTCTTAAAAAAAAAAATTAGCATATATATATATTAGCAGAACCCGGCATACGTTGTCATGCCAAAAAAAATGCATTGTAGAAAATTACATAACGCGAAAATATTCTCCCTTTTTCAATATGTGTGCATACTAATTTACATGGATATCGTTTGAACGCTATATAAGATGAAAAGCTGCAGCACCCTCTGGTGGCAAGTAACAATAAAGTGGATAGCGCGAACCTATTTTCCATACTCGAATACATATTATTACCCATTTTCATAGCGATAGGTTGAATGATATAGAAGTTGATATGCTGCAGCACCATCTGGTGGCGACTTACAACAAAGGGGATAACTTAAAAGTATTCTAAACGTTTTGTCAAACACACAAAAGGAATTATTATCAAAATCAGTCAAGCCGTTCAGGAGGAATTCAGTGACACACACACGTACAGAAGAATAATATTGATTGAAGCACCCCCTAACGGTTCCAATTGTGAATCTAAACCATCCAGCCACCCACTCAAACACACACACAAAATTTCATCAAATTCGGTCGAGTCGTCTAGAAGAAGTTCAGTGACAAACACATGTACAGAAGATTTATATATATAAATAGAAATATATATATAAATATGTATATATATATATATATACATATATAGATAGATATTTGGCTCAGTTTCAGGATGTGATCATGAGATAAAACTGGTTTGTGGACACTTTCATATACGACATGCAACTATCAAAGAAAGAATCCAGAAGGAATTCTTTCCTTCCTCCTGTTTCATTCAAAAGACCGATGCGGAAGTATTATTACTGCAGATTCCGCTTAGAATTGGCAACAAAATGGCAAAATCACAATAATAAAATCTAAATTATAAATAGTAATGATAAGAATAGGTTTCGAGATCAAAAAATAAATTTTTAAAAATTGTAACATAGTTGTGCGTTATTCAAAAGAAGATTGTAATTTTACCAGATGAAAAATGGAAAATATAATATCGCGGCATTTATTAAAAGCATAACATTCAGAAGGTGCAGCATATTTTTTTTAATGTTATAAAACCATTTGCAAAATGTTAAAAAGATTCAGTAAGACCATTTTCGAAATTTAAATCAAATTAGTTTCTTCTGAAATTCTTTCTGTGACTTAAGATAGTTAGAAATGGTTGTATAATATATATTGGTTTTTTTTTTTGGACTTCCTATGAAAATATGTCTTCAAATACGTGAATTAACCAGACTACTAGACTGCTGAAGCAGTTATATGTATTTGAGACCGGACTAGAAATATAATAAAAATATAGAGGGAAATGAGGTATGGGAATTGGATAACTAATTTAAGAAGACTGTGGAGAAGATGAATAATGAAAAGAAAAATAGATAGGAAATTCTGCTGGGAAAATCTGTTGATGCTTGGGAAGATATTATTATTATTATTAAAAAGAATTAAAAATCCATTTTGGGGTATATATCTTCACAAAATTTATTTTATTAAAACGTGGCAACTAATGAATCTAGCTTGTTGTATAAGAACTTGCATGCTGTTAAGAAATTACAATTGCAGTAATTGTCGATAAAAAAGACCATTGCATTCTGAGTATGGCATCGTAAATTTGAATTGCGCAAGTAACATTGTTGAAAAGAAAGTAATTTTGATCGGTTTGTAATAAGAATGTATAATTATGCCATCATGTTTTCTATAGTGCCGTCTTATAGGTGATTAGATGTCCTAACAAATATGCCGAGAAGATGCGCTGCTGCAATTGCAGCAAAATTGTGGCAACTGTATTGTATTATATTGTATGGCATATGTATTGAGTATAGGCATACGAGTTTTTACCAGAATAAATTATCTTATTATTTTGATTTTTTTTGTTGTACATGTTTGAGGGATGACACTTGGAATAATTTTGATTTAAAATATTTTTTTCCTAATGCAGCTGGCAAATACTTAAGACAGTTATCTTTATGCCATAAGCAAGAGTTTCATCGTCGTTACTCATTTAGCACTACCCAGGGGGCACATGTATCTTAAAAACATTTTACGGACGCAAGTAACACTACCCTCACAATGATCCTATTAGACCGGGATATATGGTTTAAAGTGGATTCCGAACCACTACAAACAAAATGACACCGTCGGACCAGAAACCTGTGGTACCCAGTGCGAGAGCGCTAGTCACATGACCATCAGGACCTGGATGCAAAAATATAGTTTTAATAAATAGGAACAATTAATATTAATTGTTTTAATTCTTAAATTGGAAAAAAAAATGTGCCATTGTTTTTTGATCGATTATTTGTCGTAGAAAACAAAAAGCATCAAAAATAGCTTCGAAACATATTATTAATGCCAAAAAAAAAATCATATTTATTCAAAATGAGCTTAAAAACCCCACAAATTTACAAAGTGCTGCATTTTCAATAATAGATTCTATTTTATATGGTTTATTTTTGAAATAAATTTTCTTATTGATATATTCTCAGAAATTTGAAATATGTTATATTTTTAATTAAAGTAATTATAAATTTGGCAATGCGCATTTTACAATTGATTCCTATAAGTAGGTTTGTGCAATCTATTTTTCGAAAGGTCGCATATATTTTAGCAACTCATTAATTCCTCCACAAGGGTCTCTAAGCATTTAAATATTCCTGATGAAATTTAGCCTGCCTTACATAAGTACTTTACTTTCTAAATAGATCTGAACAGTTTCCAAATAGACCGTGAACAGAAACATTCTATACAGACCAAAGAAAATCGAGGTTCTGCTTGTGTATTGATAATTTCGAAACTTCCAGTACAATATTGATTGAAGCGATAGCTACAGAATATTGCTCTTCCTATAAATTCATAAAATATTCATGAGCACTGACTCCTAAATTTTCCTCCCTCAATCGAACATCCTTCAAACACCCCTTCTCCGTTTCGTGTGAGAAATCGTTTTAAACTAAGAACCTTCGAGCTTGTAAATCGTCTGACTTAAAATTCGGTGGCAAAGGCTATCGGTTGACTTTTAATGCGGGAAAAAATATGCGTCAAAGGAATTGCCGACACGCTGTCAGCCATGTTAATGACCTAAAAGTTATATTTGTATAACACTTCTTTTATTTCTAATGCGAAATCCATTAACCCACATATCAGAATTTAAATTGAAATCATTGAAACCCAGCATTTTAATGTGTTTTATTAATCATTAAATATTATGTTTTATTGACAGTTTTTTTTTTGTTTTTTTTTTATTTATTTTGCTAATGAGAAAAGTTCCGTTATTTTATGAACAGATGCCGAAAGCTAACATTCCCACATTGAAAAAATATTTTTTTAACAAACTCTACTATATATTTTTCTGGTTGGAATGATGGAAAGTTTTTTTTTCTGTGGTTTGTGGAAATTATCAATCTCTAATAATAATAATAATAATTAAAAAATATTGGATTTGATTGTTTTAACATATGAAAAACTTTTCTATGTTCATGTATATAAAGTAAGTTCGTGATAATCAACGTTCGAAGCAAAGTGAGCAGTAAAGTTGTTAAAATAAAAATTTGTATTTGATATTATTTTACAAATTTGAGTCATATATACCAGAAAATTTTGATAATTAAAATTTTTTTTTCACAGACAAAAAATAAAAATATGAAATGCCCCTGAAAATATGAATTCTCTGGTATTTTATAATTATACCTCCGATACCCGTTCTAGTGTCAAATAACCTCAGGTCAAAAGGCCTGGTTCTATTGGCGAATAACCTGTCCCAGTGAATTTCCTAACCAAGGGTGCTCCGTTCGAAAAAAGGCAGGTTTGGTTTGTCGCTCTACGGTCCTCTTCTGAGCACGAGGGCAAAACAGACCGGGACTTACAGTTTAAAATGGATTCCGAACCACTACAAACATTCATGGCACCGCTGGGACTCGAACTTGAAACCTGTGATACCGAGCGCCAGACACTCGGCCCATTCAGGACCCAAACACGACAGGAGATATCGAATGGAGGACATCCGTGGATTCATCACTATAATCTTAATATGCCAAGGATGGACACGATAAACCTGTAGACTGGAATGTCTTTTGTGCTCGAAGAGGAGGGTGCTGTTTACTAGATGTAATTATCAGGTTGTTTTTTTTCGAAATTGTGGTGGCTACACTAATAAAAAAATTGAGTGCAATGTAGCATCCCCTCCCACCCCTCGTTTGTACAAATATAGTAATATCAACCCAAAAATGAATCACGGGAAATAATAATACAATATTATTGCCCAATTGTGTAAGTGTTTTTGTTTCAAATAACAACCAATATCAATATGCAAATATGTTTAAAGAGGACAAAAATTAGGAACAAATTCTCCCATCTAATTTCATTAAGCATTGCAAAGTTTTATGGATAAAATAACAAATATATCAATATGCAATGCGGATTTGTGCAATTCTGAAACATATTTTACAGATTTTTTAACTCAGATGAAGATATTCATATGGTGCAGTAAAGATCGCTAACTGAGTCATTCTTCAAAAAGTGCTCTTACTACTTTTTACATTATGTATTAATAAATACCCCTTCGCATTATCCACTTTTTTTTTGTATTCTTCTTTCTGAATTCATTTTTGCTGTTACAATTTCTATCATTTCTTTAAATAATTTCATGTAAACCAACTAATCAATTTCCATTCTAGAAGTTTCAGTTTCATTCATTAACATTTTCAAACATTCTATGTTTTTTTTTTCCCGTCTGTCTTTTTAGTTTGCTCATCATTTTTAATCAAATTTTGCAGGAAAAAAATACAGCTGTCTGAGATGAGCATCATTCAAGCAAGATGTAATTGAGGGACACTGATTTACAGCAAACGCCAAGGAAGGAATACTATTTAGTTTAAAAAAATAGGAAATAAATATGTGGATAGGAAATAGGAAAATAGGAAAAAAAGGATAAATAGGAAATATGGCAATGTTTAAAGCAATTTCAAGCTTATCTTCACAAGAGATAGATACTGAAAGTTTCAATGATGTCTCTAATAATTACATTTCTAGAAGTGTTATTTTGTAAACTTAAGGCGACTCAGTGAACCGCGTGCCTTCTCCCATGTTAAACGTTAATAAGTTAAATTACTCTTACGTGCGTAGAAAACATCCACTACGATACAAATTAGGTTACGGCTAAACTGTTGATAAAAAGCATAAAAATACACTTGAAATAGTTTCTTTCAATAGCAACGAATTTCTGAGCCCTTTTTTATGCTAGTTATTTTCTACGACAAATAATCAATCAGAAAATTACGTCATATTTGTTTTTCAATTTTAGAATTAAACTATTAATATTAATTTTTCCTATTTATTAAAACTATATTTTTGCATCCAATTAAACAAAATTTAATTTAATAAAAAACTGAATTATTATGGTTGTCAAAAAAGTAATTTCGGTTTCCACCATTTACTAAGTACATGTTTCACGTAATATCTTGCCAACTCAGTATTTTTCAAAAATATATAGACAGGTGAATTAATTTTAAATTTCTTAAAAAAAGCAGTATAAGAATGCAATGTGTAAGCAAAATTGAAGCTATATTGTTACACTAGATACATACTTAATATAATTTTTATCTAAATGCATAACTTTTAAAATTAAAATATGTTAAAAAAATGTTGGATGAAAAAAAAATACTTTTGATGTAGTTGTTCCTTTATATATTAAAACAAGAAATAACATAAAATATTATCAAATAAAGGATATTTTAATATTAGATAAACACAAAAGTTACTTAATTCAAAAGTTGTAAGTGAGGAAGGCTGAAAAATTGTAGCGTTAAATAAAAGTAAAATGTTTAAAAATGATTTAAAAGTATTTCGAACGCATAAGTCTTTTAACGTTTCATTGAAAGCCAGAATCAAATATCCTTTAAATGCAGTAATATCTCGACATGTAAAAAAAAAAAATAAACTTTTTGTTGGTAAATCCCGAGTAGTTAGACTTCTATTATTCCCCGTTGATATATCAGGAATTGCAGATATAGGGTTACCCAGAATATATCCCAGTATCTTCTAACTTACATTTACAAGATTTAATTGAGTAACGCTCTCAGGGAAGAGTTTCGAGAATAATTTTACTTAATTTACTCACCTCAAAGGTTAAAACTCAGAAAGCTTACAACCAGAGGGCTCAATTATTGATACTAGATGATGTCGCAATATTGATGATACATAATGTCACATTTACAAGCTAATGCCACATCTGCGAACTAGACCTGTAACACGTACCATCCATCAACGACAATTAGAATTTTGAATTTTTAACGCCAGCTTATATTCACTAACACTGAGTCACGAATGTTACAAATAAAAAAAATTCTGGTTTATTGTCAAATAAGTGCTATGAATACTATACATAAGTGATACCTAACTGCAAAGGGACTTATAATATGAGAAAATTTATTTATGTTTTCTCATAACAATACAGAACTTTTTGGTGCCTTACTGTAAAAAAAGGGAAATAAATAAAGCACATACAGGAACATCCTAACCCAAATCAACTACACATGAATCCCCACGCTTAACAGCTAAGATTCCAATGAAAAAAAATTTCACCAAAATGTATCCCAACGTTAAAATAATCCAATGAAAAATCAGTTCAGATCTCATTTTCCTTTCTTCTTTTTCTTTTTTTGTATAGATTATACACAAAAGTTTCACAAACGTCAACATTGATACGAATGTTCTTATTCTGCGTTTATAGAAGCTGGTTATGTTCCCCCAAATGAAAAGACTGCGATCAATACACGCATGGGTCCACCTAATGTAGGATTTGTCCCCCTTTTACCCTTTGGTCAATCAGGGAAAGTCTCAGCATGTGACGCGAGTGACGAGTAACTTTCATCCTTTCATGATATATCGCCATGAGATACACGAGTTCGAAGGGGCGGAATAAGATAAGAGGAAACATTTCTTTGCCCTGCACCATTCCGTCTTTTCTTTAGTTTGCACAAGCGGAGAAGGAGAAAAGATATCTTCTTGACTGGGGATACCTGGCTCTCAGATGGGGATTCGAGGTATAGAAATCCCTTGATGGACAGTTTGAGGCAGTATTTTTCGAAGTTTCATTACCGTATGATTTAATGTTAATATAAATACCACACATTTAAGCAATAAGTGTACTTATTTTATAGAATAATGAAATATTTACATTTATTAACTTTAGAAGGTTTATACTTATTTTTTAGAGCTATCATCATATTTAAACATTTATTTTAAATTTATTTAAATTAAGACTATTCATCGCGCATTAATATGTAGTCTTTTGCGCATTTTACCTAGAGTTTTCATATTATTGTGTTTCTTTAATAATGTGTTTAGTTTAGTAACTGTGAATGACGCAATTATTGTCAACTTTTGCAAGATATATTCCCCAACAATGATCAAATTGGATTTCTTTTATTTACCTCTTAGACGAAATGACAATTATTTTCAAGCGATTAGTTGCAAATATTTTTATTGTATAAACTATTCATAATTTACTGTCTTGTTCTTTTGTACTGAATAATTAGAAATCAAGCACATTTGCATTGTTTTATAAGGATCATTCATAATATTCTGTATTTAAAATTTAATAAAAAATGCTTTGCAATTTTTAAAAAAAACTATAAAATCGAAATATTTTATGTTCATGTATTTAAAAAAAAATTGCGGTTAATAAAAAGAAATTTAATTTATTTATAATCACAATATTTTTTTATCATCAGGTTTTAAATTTATGCCACACATATATTAGAGAAAAACAAGTCTAAAAAAATGGTAATTATGGGAATGTCATAAATAATGGTGACTATTTATGCGGAGTTTAATTTCTAGATGATATAATACAAACGAAATTCATTAGTTATTTTTGAAAACCCAAAAATACAATTGCTCCTCTGTTGATGTTTAGGACACCGATTGGAGTAAGACATCCTCTTTTCTGTTGATCGGTTCGAGTACTTTAATTTTTGTTTTTAAAATTGGTAGATAGATTAGGTAAGGAAGGACAAAATTAATCATGATCGTTGTGATTAAACAAATTTCAAAAATAAAAATGTTTCAAAAATAAAACACAAATTATTTATTGAGGTACCACACAAGTACAAGATTTATTACCTTAGCAAGCTGCCAAACCAGCCAGCAATTGCCGGATTCTTGGCTCAGTGGCAAAGTGCGCCACTGGCGAGTATTAACGCTGAGGTTTAACCCGATGGCGGCTTTGTTGGAGACATCATTCCAAAAAAAGAGGAGCCTCGATGGTGTTTGGGATGTACAGCATCTTGCCTCGGGAGTCTGACTACCTATGGGAGTTGTCTGGTTTTCTCTCATACTATATGCAAATGCGAGGTAGTCCCCTCTAAAAAATCCTCCTTGAAGGCACTGCCCTCCTTCTTCAGCGACACGAAGCCAAGTCAGTCTTCTATCTACGTGTGCTCCATCACAACAGAAGCTGTCCCCTTCTTTGGCTAATTAATTCGAGATACGGCAACAAAAACACCAGCAATTTATATAATGGATTGTAAGTTCTTTTGTTTAAAAATGTTCTGATTAATATTTAATTTTTATTTAGAGTAGCTTAAATGAATGCAATTTTAAAGAAATATAAGGCTTCATTTAAATACAATTAAATCTTTTCAGTAACGAAGATAACACCAAAATGAAGGTACTTTAAAGAGAGGGGAACTCTGTCATAAACAGTTTTTGCTTAGCTAGAACTCGCACTAATTTTAAATTTAAAAATAATTTTTTTTAAATTATATATATACATATATTTATTATTATATAAAATTTCTGAGTATTTTAGGTAACGTTTAGATTTAAAAAAAACATTAGTATCAAATCTATTTTACCAGCCAAGATACAATATTTGGTACCCTACAAACCAAATTCTTTAACGATTTTAAAATCACCGATTATTACAATTGCGCCTTCCTTGATATTCTAGACCAGGGATGGGTAAACTACGGCCCGTGGGCCAACTTCGGCCCGCCGGAAAATTCTATCCGGCCCGCTGTAGAATTTTAATTTGCCGGTCCGAGGCAAATTAAAAGAAATATATATTATATATACAACTCCTTTTCTACTTTGATTAAATATTTTTTTCTTCCTTTTTTTTCAAAGGACTAATGATCTTTTTACTTTCTCTGTTTTTTACTTTCTCTTACTTCTCTTACTTTTTTACTATCTTTTTTTCTCTTTCTCTATTTTTCTACAAAACATAAATCGACGGAAATAGCAAGCACGGACAGCTTTTAATCTGTTAAGTGTTAAAGGCGGAAGTTCTTTGTTAGACATAGCTGTAGACTGGCGCCAACAAGCTTTATCTCTTTCACGGGGAGCAGTCATATGATAATCCAATATAGGTGAAATAGACCTTACATGTCGATATTGGGCATTTTTGGAAAAATTGGATATTTTTACTCTGCCTTTCAACGTAAATTGTGAAACAGATTTGCTGGTTGAATTAATTGAGTTGCAATCTAACAATCATCTCAAGCAGTTGTTTCTAAATATGCCACAGTTAGAGTTTTACAAATCATTATCGAAAG
Organism: Caerostris darwini; assembly: GCA_021605075.1. Classification (NCBI taxonomy): domain Eukaryota; kingdom Metazoa; phylum Arthropoda; class Arachnida; order Araneae; family Araneidae; genus Caerostris; species Caerostris darwini. Next base: position 10,740 of record BPLQ01015247.1, read on the forward strand.
TCAGTTTCATAAATTTAATATGTCACGCCCAGAAAATCAGTGCTATGTTTGCTTCATCTTATCACCTTACAAAGAATTATTTCAGAAGTAGGCTGACAGATGAGCATTTAGCCTCGTTCTTTAGAATTAGTACATCTCACTTCGAACCTCAATATATAAAGATCTTTTAAAAATGAAATCGCACTTTCATTCATCTCATTAACATATTTAAATTGTATATTGTTTATAAAATTTTAGAAAAAATTATCTTGGCCCGCCAAACTTTTTTTTTTTTTTTCGATTTTTGGCCCGCGACCGAAAATGTTTGCCCATCCCTGTTCTAGAACATCACCTGTGACTAGACAACCTTATCTGGATGGATCAGTTTGCTTTTTTTATATAAAAAAAGACATTTGCATTACGTAGAGAATCACGAAGTAAATATTGATCGTTGTCATTAAACACGATCTAGGGAATCACTGTTATAAATGACAAATGTATGATGATGAGGCGTGTTTATGAATCCTTTTCCGAAACTGTTTTTAATTTTTTCTTCTTTTAAGTTGCTTTAGTTTGTTCTTTTTCTGTGCCATCCCATTCGAATTTTAAATTGTAAATCTGATGTCATTCCCTTAAACTGTTCACTACCCCCACCCCTGAAAGGGTGACCAATAAATATTCTTGATGGCCTGCATCTACCTTGTTTTCTTATTTCACATTTTATTTGTTTCCTTTTTGTATTTCCGCATTTCGTGACCATTTCGGAAGTAACTCAATTTGAAGCAGAGAATAGCATGGAGTGAAGAGAAGAACTCTTTAATTCGATCAGTAGATGACACTCACCGTGTCTTTATTGATTATTGTCGATTTGTCGATATATTACATATAGTTTTTCTTATTGTTCGGTGAACGATGAAAACATCATACAATTTGCTTTACATTTAATTAAAAAAATGTCACTGCATCTTGAAATACAAAAATGGCGATTCTTTAAATTTTAAGCTTAAAAGCAACTTTAACGAAATGAATTAAAAGGAATTTTTTTACGAAAGCATTACAGTAAAGAAAAATCCCGGAAGGTATATGAAAAAAAAAAAACTGCTTACTAAAAAACTGAAAAAACTAAAAAACTAAAAATATGTAAAAACTAAATGACTTCACCTCTGTTATTCATGACGTTAGAGTTTGTTTATTATCCAATTCCCTTTATATTAGGACTTATGGCAGTTTTCTTAAATGCAATTCTAAAGAGATCAGAAAGCAATCAGAATTATTTCAGTAATAAACTATTTGAAACAATTTTATAAATAAAATGTTGCGATCAACATTTAACTATCATATTAAAATTTTAATTTATTCTCTATTAGCAACTATTCTACTTAATTATTCATCAGTACTTTTACTATGAATATGAATATAATATAATGATATAAAATATACATATAAATTAATTCCTCGTTATAAAAAAAAATATTTACACTACAATAAGATTGTAGCTTTAATATGTTATTGCATTGTTTCAAGATTATTAATTTTTTTTAAATTTCCGTCTACTCTCTAAAATAAAATAAGCGAAATAATATAATTTTTTAAACATTGCGCTAAAAAATCTAGAACACATTTTAATATAATATTAATATTAATTTATCATTATTCCTCACTCGTGACACAATATTAACGCATGAAATTAGCACGAAGAGTGTCTCAGGTGCAGCGATGAGCCTTATGGCCACTGTTTTCAGAAGCGAGGAGATTCAACCATAAATTTGATAGCATACATCAGTATGTGTGGTTAAGAATTTCGACCTTTTTCCCATCCAGTTGTAAATTATAGTTTTTATTCGTAAGGAAAGTTATCTATGAAAGATCTTTTAAAAATTAATGATTTTTGTTATGACATTTATTTTTTACATTATCCTATAATATATAATTTATTTAATATATCATTAATCACATTATCATAACATAATAATTATCATTTACTACGACATTTATTTATCACATCATCGTAACATAATAATTAAGATTTATTATGACATGTATTAATATAAATAAAATATCATTTGTAAATTTTTTTTATTTTATTTTATTCTTTATTTTATTCTAAAAATATTTTACAATAAAATAAAGTTTACTCGAAAATGTTTTTAAATTTTTAATAAAAATTATTTTAATCCTACTATTATTCTAATGTCTTGGTTTATTAATCTCCATTAATCGTGTTTATTATATTTGGAAATTACAGATTTAAAAGTCGTTTCTTTTTTACTTAAATTCTTTTTTTTTATTTAATAATTGAATTTTCGTTACAAAATTGATTACTGTTTTCCCCTCGTACACAGTATTTGATGTTAATTTGGATGATTTTCTTTGTCTTCGAAAATAAATCATATAAAACTAAACAAACTTTAAATAAATATTAATAAATAAATAGATAATAAAGAAATATAAAATTATTTTCTTAAATTAATAAAAGTTATGGAGAGTTATGAACCAAGTATAATTTCCTTCAAGCCAACTACTAATCAGTTATAAATGACTTAATTTTTTTCAACTTATATTAATTGGTTTCGTTTATTTAATCATATATCCTTTAATACAAAAACACGCAAAAAAAGAATAATGTAATAATGATAATTTTTTTAATAATTTAAAAATTATATAATTATATCTCTATAATTATATTTTTAAAAACTATGTATAAAAATTACAAATGTTATTTATAATAAGTTTGGTGATTACACTATAGATCAGGAGTAAAATAAATGTTTCAATTTTTTTAATTTTAAAGATTTAGATTTATTATTATTATTATTATTATTGTTAATATTTTTGAGGAAAGGATTTAATTTTTTTCATTAGTGTAATTACTATCATCATGTGTGTGAAATTATTAATTTTTGTACTCTTTTACCGCTTAGAGGTGAAATTCAACAGAAACAATGATATTTATTTCTAATACAATTATTCAAAACAAAATCTTCTAATCAAATAAATGAATTTATTTCGCAAAACATTAAACGAAGACTTACCTGCACTGCTTCCAAATTATACGATAACTAACTTCAGGATTTTTTAGAATTCCGTTGTCAAAGGTGGGAAAGTTTTTTCTTCCTTTTTTTTACATTAATTCAAATTAAAGTTACACGTGTGTAATTCAAGGAACAGTTGAAGAAAAAAAATTGTAGGCAAAGATACAGACACAAGAATAATATATACATATACAAAAGTGTTCATTCTTTTAAAAACATGCATTAAAAAAAAAAGATTTCCTTCTTTAAAAAAGAAAAAAAAATCATGTGATGATTTTAACCTTAAGGAAAGCCATTGATTTCTTAAAAAACGGTTTTTAAGCTAAATGTTCTGCTTTTATAAGGGAGAACGATAAAAAAAATGGACTTTCAAATAAATTTCAGTATTTTTGCAAAAAATATTCTAAATTAATAGTTTATATCAGGTGTCTCTACTTTTTTAAGCGTAAGGGTCATATTGACTCCTAAATTAATCTCAAGGTTCAAGATCTGACTGAGTCCAAGATCTGACAAATTGGCTAGCGCTCTGGCCTTTGGTACCATAGGCTTCAGGTTCCAATTCTGGCTGTGGCATGGATGTTTGTGAGTGGTTCGGAATCCAAGTTAAACTGCAGGTCACGATCTAATTAGTCCAAAAAGTGCAAAAAATAACCGTAGAGCGACAAACTAAACCTATGTTTCCAGCCTAGCAAAAAGACCTCCCGTCGGAGGGATTTATCGTATCCATTCCCGACAAATGCATGAAAGACATGGGTTCAGCATGACTTGCCGGGTTTCGAACCCAGCTCTCTTAGTTAAAAACCTTCAAACCTATTAGCAGGTTGTAAAAACTCCAGATTCATATCTGATTGTGCTCAATTGTTATCAAAAAATGTTAATTACACTTTTTACTAACCGCAAATTGCCTTGAACAAGTTTCATTTAATTCCAGGATAAGGCTGGTACTGCTGTATATCTGTTTTTCTATGTCTCTGGCCTTTGATACCACGGTCTTCAGGTTCGAATGGAGTTGGCATGGTTGTTTATTAGTGGTTCGGAATCCACGTTAAACTTTTGGTCCCGGTCTAATGCGCCCAAAGTGTGCACAAAATGATCGTAGAGCGACGAACCAATCAAGAATTAGAAAATTAAGAATAGAAAAAAAAAACAGATTTCATGTAACTGACGAGTATTCGAAGTCGCTGCTATTAATTTCCACTTGTAAACTTGATCCACAGCTGCAACTAATTGTCAGTTTAATATTACATCAACACAAATCTCATTAATCATAATTATAATGTTAAATTTCATTATGTGAATTATGTATGCACATCACTTATAATAAGTTTTCAAATCCCATATCATTAATTCCAGTTCAAATATTCAATGACAGTCATGAATTTTCTTAATGGGTTGTTGCATAAAAACGTCTGATTATTATTTTGTATAATTACAATGTATTCAAAATAAACTGTAGCGGGTAAGAATGGCGATGTCTACGGGGCGCACTTTGGATAGCCCTGGTTTATATGATTATAAATAATATAGTTTATAATATAAAAGTGATATGATGTCTGTCATATAAGTGTTGTATAGCTCTAAAAGTGATGTGCAAGTGTTTTTATCCTAGCTGTATAACAAAGTAAAGCCTATGCCTTGCTGATAGATTTTTAAGAGCCTTTCTCATAGGCATCACCACGTAAAAGCTTAATTAACTGCCGTGATACTCCGCTTAACCAAGGACAATGTGAATTATTTCGCTTTAATGTTATTTAATGATAAATCACCATCCAAAATATATAAAGTTAAGACACGTTACTTCAGCGTTTGGCGTAATGGAACTTAAACCATCTATCGAAACAGAAGTACAAAACTTCAATAACTCATTCGACAGAGCTAATAACGACAGGTTTGTTTGCCGCTCTACGGTTATTTTGTGCACACTTTAGATTAATTAGACCGGGACCTATAGTTTAACGTGGATTCCGAACCACTCATCGATCCATACCACCAGCCATGAAGCCTGTGATACCAATGGGTAAAATAACGTCAGGGCATGCTTACCTTTTTATGATGGAGAACTTTACTTTGACATAGATTTTCCTCTAACAAGACAGCTCTCCACTTCGCTTTAATGAAAATGCTACTTAATTTTTGAATAGAACATTTTTAGAATGTTCAATAGTAAATTAACGGCCCACTACTCAGACATCCAAATATAATGAATACCCTTGGACCCTTCACCTCGGTAAAATGACTGGAAAACAAAAAAATTTCACATTCTTCAAGATTTCAAAAAATATATGTAATAGTTAAATTATTTATACATGAAATGCTGTTAGATACAGAGCATTTAAGCCCCTTATGCTACTCCAATTCAATTTATTAAAGAAACTTGAGGATTTTCCCTCTTTAGTGTAACACAATCTTGACAGAGATGATATGTTTATTTCAGTCAAACTGTTATTTTTGTATATCTTCAGTCATGACACCCTGCACATCTTAAGAAACATTCCATAAATAGTAATATTAGCAATTTTAGAATAAAGTGATTTGGGAAGAAAAATTATTTTTATCTTGTTAAAAAAAGAAATAGTAGAATTTTTAATTTTCTGAATTCCGCTTTCAGTTTCATATTAAAAAAACCCCATAAATTCGAGATAAATATAAAATAAAAATGATAAGCCGCACAAATGTAGTCCCAGTTAGAAACAAATAAATTTAGTTACTATTTTATATTATTAAAAAATATATAGTTCTGATTTTAATTTTGGATACTTTCAACTTCTTCAATGACTTGTAAATGTAAAATTAATTATTCCCTAATTATGAGATTTCAGAAAGTATATATCATTACAAACAAATTTTGTTATTTGATTGATTATATGACTTACATATGAATTCTAGCAACATTTTACAAAAAAGGAGAAAATTTATTGATCTCATTTAATCAGTTCTAATTTTATCAAGAATTAAATTGTAGATTGCACTTTCTCTAAAATTTTACACCATATGCATATTAAAGTACTGTAACTAAGAATACAAGACTTTCTTTCGTAATTCAAACACTATGGAATAAAATGCATTTTCTTATATTGTTTGTTTTCAAATATTACCAAATTTTGTTATTTAAAAGGCAGTTCTATATGAAATAATTTGAGATTTTTATTAAAGAAGTTTTATCTATTACATTAAAATATCTATTATATCGAAATAGCACTTAATTATTCATTTTGAAATTATACTGGCAAATTAGTTACTACGATAACGCAAAGTGTAAGGACATTTCATTATATCTTTTAATTTCATATTATACCCTGCAAGTCACCCAAATAAATTTAAATATTAAATTGAAAAACAACTGAAAGCAAATTTAGTGAGAATGAAATATACATGGATTAAATTATTCTATTTAGGAAAAAAAAGTTCTTTTAATTAAAAAAATCATTTATATAAAAAATGGAAGACAATAAAAGCAAAAAATGCTCGAAATCATATGTCCTACAGTTGTAAAAAAAAATGTTTTATTAAAACAATTTTTGTACTTGAAAAAAAATTGTTTCGGAAGAGAACACTTCAATACAGTGCTACTTAGACTCGACTCACTAACTTAATTAATCTCGAAATTAAATGAGATGAAACAGAATTTCTACTGAAAACTACTCCTTGTGAATAACTGCATGATGTCTACGGATGAATGTTGTTTGAGTAAACGAAGATTAATCTGAGATAGATAAGGACATTTAATTATTTTATGTTTATTTTAACAAAACGTAGGATTAAATGAACAATTTAATCCCCGCACATGTAATTTTGTTAAAATGTAAGTTTGTTAGTATAAACATATATTATTTGTTAAAAAAATCTCAATAAAAATTGTAGTAAAATATTTTATAGTAAGTAACTCTTTAGATGAATAATGTAATTGCATAATCGGAAAAATAATTATACTTATTTTTAACCAATTTACCTTCAAAATTCTTATATTTATTATAAAATACAGATCAATCATAAAATAGAGAATTTATATCGATCTCTATGTATCAAGGTAAATGTTTAAATGTGAAATTATATAAAGTATTACTATAAAATTAGACAAATATATTGTCTACAGTGAATTAAATAAAATTCTAAATTAAAAAAATATGAAAAATATGTATGTTAATTGAAATAAAGATAAATTAAAGATTAATTGAAATAAAGATTAAATTATTACCAAGTCATTATTTATCAGTTATTACCAAGTTTAAGGAGTCAATTCAAGCTGGCGATGCCTATCTTATATTAAACATTGTTTATTTGCAATATTTTTATGAAAATCCATTTATAATCCCAACACCTGAATTGGAAGAGCTATTTCAATATTCTGAATTATTTGGATTTCTTTTCTGCTGTTAAAAACCTATTTTATTGTACAAACATACATTTTATTTTAGGAACACTGAAATAATATTGTGTTAGTTCATGTTTCATGATATTCTAGTTAGTAATAAATGTTAAAACAGTAAAAAAAAACAAACACTAATAAGTGCTATTGTTATGAATACAAAACAAGAAATATTTGTTTACATTTTAGTTAGTTTAAAAGTAGAAAATCAAAAATATTTTTAAAGAAAAAAACGAGATAAAACTCTCCTTTCAAACGGCACGCTTGTTATTAATAATTTCTGGTTAAAAAAAATGCAAAGAAAATTTCTAAAGAACAATTTTATTGGGTAATTTATTTATTTGATAAAATAAAACAATTATATCTTACATTTGTCCTGTATTTTTAATTTTTTCCCGTATATAATAAAGGCTTTATATTAAATATAGGAAAATATTTACACAAATGTATTTTAATATAGAAACATTAGCAATATGTTTTTCAAAAAGTAAAATTTACATTAAATTTAATTTTACATTTATATTATTTTAATGAATAAACTTTAATTAATTTACATTTATATTAAATTTAAATGTTAATGTTTAAAATGCTTCCAATAAGTAATGTTTCTCCTAGTGTTAAAAATAATTAAAAATTATCTAATTTTGTACCACTAAGATAATTAATAGGACCCGAATGACCGAGTGACTAGCGTTTTGGTGATCGGTATCACAGATTTCAGGTTTGCGTCCTGGCGGTGCCATGGATATTTGTAGTGGTTCGGAATACCCTTTAAACAATAGGTCCCGGTCTAATATGATTGTAGAGCTTTGGGCGTAGGGGTGACAACTCTACCTAAAAAGAAAACATCTCCTGTCTCGAAATCTGCTAACAGGCAAGCGGCCTTGGTGCATCGTGGGGCGGTTGAACCAATGATAATGATGATTGATGAAGATCAATAATAAGCGGAAAATAAAAATAATAAATTCTAAAAGGAAATTTTAACGTAAATATAATTTATTAATGTTTATTTTATTACCAATTTAATGTTTTATAAAACATTTGTAACTCATGAATATTTAATTTTATCATTAATTTTATAGTTTCGAAAATTTATTTTGATAAAGTTTAAGCAAGAACATGTATATATATATACTACTGTGTCCAAAAAAGTAGCATCTCATAAAACCAAGCGTAACTGAAACACTAATGAATATTTTGACGTTAAATTTCGCACAGATGCCAAGGACAGTGCCAACAACCGAAAAAAAAGAAGAAAAAAAATTGAAATACCATATGCCCGGGAAATTTAAATTGAAATTTGGTCTTACATTTTGGAGACAGTAGTATATATCTATACACATAAGCGTGTGTGTGCTTATTTGTATCTTGTTTTACTTATGAAATTTGTAATTGATATTGTTAATGCATGCAAAGCAAACTCATGATTTAACTATATGATGCATTTCACAAAAAAAATAAATAAATAAATAAAAATAAATAAATAAAGATTCTAAAGAAAAAAAAAGTCTCGAACCTGTATCTCAGATAGAACTTAATAAAAATTACATATGATATAAATTAAACAAATGTAAATTAATTCATATGAGAAAGGAAATAGATTTTCAGAATTTTGTGCACTAAAAATATATCTATAGTACCTATATAGTTTTAGATTTATGCAAATCTCCATTGGGAAATGATCATATTTTTACTTGTAAGTCAGGTATATAAAGGTACATATATTCTAAAACATAGTACATTTATTCAAAAATATATATAACAAATAATTTAGATAGAGTCTCACTTTCTAAAGAGACTTTTTCGGGTCCATGTATAGGGTTATATTAATGCATCTGGTAGGCATTGATTAAACGTAAAAAATAAATAATCTTAGTGGAAGAAACCAAATTTTAGATTCTAATATTGACATAAAACCGTTAATACGTTTATTGCCTAGAAAGAATATATCTATATATCATGACAGTGTTGATCTACAATTATCATTATTTACAGATTTAATATTAAATTTCGAAAAATGTAAATATCAGAGAGAATATACTAAACAAATTTTATGCTATACTTTTAATAAAAGGATCAGAAATTCATGAAAATTATAGAAAATAAAATTATATACATGTTATTTGCAACTTGTAAGTAAAAGTAGATATAACATATAAAGTAGTATAATAAAAAGTAGACATAATATATATATATATACATATACACTGTGTCCAAAAGTTAAGCATAATTGATAATTATGTGAATAAAGAAAGAACTGTAAATCAGAATGGCGGAAAACGTGATATGCGAGTGTAAAATGGTTATAAAATAAGAAAGCAAATCAAAAGAACGATAATAATTAATTTTATTATCCAAAGTAGCAGTTTGAAAGAAAACTGAGCATAGCAAGGGTTCACAATTTAAAGAAAAAATGAAAGAAAACATTAAATAAAATACTGATGTTGCAGTTTAATAAGGCGTGCTGTCATCTCTGACAGCCAGGCACGCTGCACAGCGATTTACCATACTTGCTATGAGAAGATGAATGAGTTGTGAGCTCAAACGGTTCCAAGCTTTTTGGAGAGCTCTCTTCAGTTCTGTAACGGAGCTTGGTGGGTGCGAAAGGGCTGCAATTTGTATCCCGACCATATCCCATACATGCGCGATAGGATTTAAATCAGGGGAGTTCGCAGGCCACGATATGCGCTGGATGTTTTCCGTTTCAAGGAAGTCATCAACCAGCACCGATCGGTGACATGGCTTATTATCATCCATGAATATGAAGCACCTCGAAACAAGCGAACATAAGGCTCAAGAACTTCGTCTCTGTATCTTTGACCAGTCACAGACCCCGTTTCAAAGAAATGGAGGTCTGTGTGGCAGTCCATCATGATGCCTGCCCATACCATTACTCCCTTTGATGGAAAATGATGCCTTTCCGTTATGTTTCTTGGTTCAAAACGTGTTCCACGTTCTCTCCATATCGTTACCCGATGAGAATCACTACTCAGAATAAACCGGGACTCGTCACTGAACATCACATTTGCCCCCTCTCCCACACTCCAATGTTGATGTTTCAAACTCCAGTTCAAACGAGCGCGTTTATGCGCAGTCGTGAGGGGAATGCAAACTGCTGGTCTTCTGGTATACAGGCCAGCATGATTGAGTCTCCTGGTATACAGGCCAGCATGATTGAGTCTCCTGTAAACAGTTTGTCTCGAAATTCGTATTCCTGTGGCGACTGTGAGCGCCGAACCCAGTGCTCTGGCAGTACTGCCCCTCTGACGTCGCGCACTTATTACCAGATATCGGTATTGGCTAGGGGTTGTGACTCTTGGTCAACCTGATACTGTTTGTCGGGTAACATCTCCCGTCCTTTGAAACCTCTGCCACAGTCTTGAGAACACAGATTGGTCCCCATTCAAAATTTGAGACACTTCAGTTTGTGATCGTCCGGATTCCAGCATTCCAACGATTCTTCCTTTCGCAAACATGTCCAATTGGCGTCTTTTTGCCATCATTCACCTTGTTTGATGGTTAACAACGTTCCTTCGCACAACAGTTGCACGAAACTTGTATGAACTGCCTATGCTGTGTGAATCGGTTTCTCTGCGTTCCGACACGCGCAGGTGGTTAGCGCAGGACGTAGTCGACTGAAAAGTTTTGCATAAACCCAATGTTTCTTCTTCACCCAATTAATATCCGCAAGAAATTTGGAATAATTTTACAAATATTTACTCCATGTTTTTTGCATTTTACAATTTATGCTTAACTTTTGGACACCAGTGTATATATATATATGCATGTATCTTTATTTATTTTCTTGACTTAAGTGTGATGAATAAAAGTATCTTAGCTGTATAGCAAAAAAATAATTTATTATTATAATACTAAATATTTTAATTCTTAAAGAAATATACCAAACCCATTTTTAAATGAAGATGCAAACTTCACTAAAAGAAAAGAGAAATCGCATTTAAGTTCTATGATTATTTTGTATATAAATAGATTTAAAAAATATGTCAAAATTCATTTTTCAGCTAAGCACAAGAAATAAAATTTACCTTTAATGTTAAAAAAAGCATACCACAATTATTTATGATGCCAAATATTTTAATTCCCAAAGAATTATACCAAACACATTTTTTAATTAAGATGCAAACTTCAATAAAAGAAAAGATAACTCACATTTAATTTCGATGATTATTTTCTATTTAAATAGATTTAAATAATATGTCAAAATTCATTTTTCACCTAAGAACAAAAAATTAAATTTACCTTTAATGTTAAAAAAAACATACCACAATAATTTATGATGCTAAATATTTTAATTCTTAAATAAATATATCAAACACATTTTTAAATGAAGATGTAAACTTCAATACAAGAAAAGAGAAATCACATTTAAATTCGATGATTATTTTGTACTTAAATAGATTTAAAATATATGTCAAAATTCATCATTTTTTCCACCTAAGCACAAAAAATTAAATTTACCTTTAATGTTAAAAAAAAAACCTATTCCAATTATTTATGTTGTCAACCATTTTAATTATTTTCTAAAACAAAATACTGTTTCTCCCTAGTCCTAATTTTTTAACTTTTTTTTTCATGTACCTTATAAAGAATATCAGATATGTAGAGATTTATTATTAAAATAAAATATGTGTATTTAAAGATAACCAGTTTTAATTTAATTATTTTCCTCCCTTTAGCACGACGAATCTCCCAACATTCTCATTCAACCACAACAATAACAAAACAAAACAAAAAAAAAAAAAAAAAAAAAAAACATTTGGAAAAAAAAAATATCTAATGCTTATTAGATTTGTAACAGATATGACATTAAATACACTTCTGATAATTCAATTTAAAATTGCTACAGAGGCGCCATGCAACTACGATGATATTCTGTAAAGAATAATTTCACTGTGAAGTGTGGGTTTTCTAAACTAATTAGCGCAGAAGTAATTATTGCTTCCAGTCACACATTTACAAGTAAATATCTAAAAAAACAATGCCTTTTATGAAGATAGGAATTTCATATCTGTCAATGATAAGCTTTCCTCCAACTCCTTTGAGTTTTGATTAATTTGCTTAAAAATTTTTCTTCTGGAATTGTATTTAATTTTATAACAAATGTGTCACAAATTTCACGTGATGATGTTAAAAGTTTCAATAAAGTTTTTTTTATGAAATAGAATTAAAGAAATATTCTCAGCAAAATAATTTACAAGCTTATTTTGTTTTTCTCTGATAACTGATTAATAGTTTGATTAAAACTTTTTGCTGCCATTCCAAGAAGGCACATTTGAAATCTGAATGAGGACAGTCAATATAGGCTTTCCACTTTCCGACAACAATTTCAATCTCTACATCAACGTCCAAATCAGTGAAATAAAGAACGAGCCAGGAGTTCAAATACTTATTTACGCCGATGATATCACCACATGGGCTACGAGCAGCGACAAAGACGCATTGCAATCGACTCTACACTTAAAAATGTGAAACAATGGTGCCTTGATAAAGATATGTTACTCAACAGGGACAAAACTACCGCTCAACTTTTCACTCTGTCGATAAAGCCTCACAAGCCTTCTCTATTCTACGACTCTGAAAGAATCCAAATAACACAATCGGAAAGTATGTAGTAATCGAGGTTGACAGCACACTGCGATGGGCTGATCACATTCAAAGCACAGTAAACAAAACATCCGAAAGACTGAAAATCATGAAAGACTCACAGGAAACACTTGGCGGGCTACACAAGACGTTCTCATCAGAACCTCCAAATCCTATATCCGCCCAGTGCTACAGTATGGCTCGAAGCCTACATCACCGCTAGCGATATTACGAAGAACAAACTTAACATCGTACAAAAGAGCTTACTGAGACTAATTTGTAGCGCAACCAAATCAACCCCAATAACAGTTCTTGAGTCTCAATCTGACATTGAGCCACTAGGAGCACGTCGAGACAAGACAATGTTGAATTTTTTTTGAGAGATCCCAGAGAACAACTGACGACTTCTGGAGACTGTACAGAAACGCGTCCCAAAATCTCAACATGCATGGTACGCCTCTGCAGAAGACCGCCGTGATAAGGGAGAAATATGGGATAGCTGAAAACAACAAGCAACCCTTAGTAAATTGGAGTATATTGAGGAGAAAGCAGAAAATCCCCCACATACGACGGCACCAGGAATCGACCTAAAAAAAGCGGACATACCCACAACCCACTTGAAATCCAACACCTTAGCTGTGATTGCCGAGAGGTATCCATCAGAGTAATGGATCCAAGTATACACGGACGTTTCGCAAAAATTGGAAGCTTGCGGCTTCTTTTCCTCAGTTGCGCTAGGCTCCAATATTTGTCATGAAATTCGCCAACAGTTTTGATGGCGAAGTAACAGTGATCATCTCTCATCTCTAGCTAAGGTAATCATCTCTCTTCCTGGTACTGAAATGCGGTGTTTCTCTCAGAATATCTATCAGTGCGTGATATTTTATTAATTTATTTAATCCCTCTGAAGTAAAATGCAAAAATATAATCTTGTGACAAATCTAAAAAAAAAATGTAGAAATGTCCGTTTATGTAGAATTAAAGCTTTTCTTATTGATAATATTTTCAAACATTTACTAAATTTAGTAGTTGAAAATTTTTTTTCAAAGTTTCAAAATGCCATATCTCCATTTAATATCTAATTATCTAGTTTTCGCACGGCCTTTTACTGGCTACATTCAGAAACCAACATTCAATGTTCTCTGCGGGTACTTGTTTCGTTACAGAATTTTTTTTATTAAACTTCCAAACACAGAAATTATATAAAATAATAAATTAATAATTATATACTTTTTAGGTAATAAATGTCAGTAAAGAACGAAATGCATTGAAATATAACAAATTATTTCAGTATTATTTTGAACAATTAAAAATGAAACTCTCTCTTATGTTACATAATCATGATCGGCACATTAGTTAATCATTTAATACTTTAGAGTTTTAAAGGTATTCAAGCTTGCGAATAACTTAAATTATAATTTACCTAAACGTTTGTTATATGTAAGGCAAATGTAATCATCAAAGGTCAGTCATAAAGCAAGTTCATAAAAACACATTAACTTCATTAAATAATAAAAACACAATTTTTTTTAATATATAAAAACGCAATTTCTTTGAAATATTTGTTGATGAAGGACAGTATATTTTTTGTATAACATTTAAAAAATTACATCTTAAAAAAAATCCTTAAAAAAAAAATAACCTTACATACACTGAAGTGACAAAAGTCATGGGATACCTCTTAATATCGTGTCGGCCCTCCTTTCGCCCGGCGAAGTGCAGCAACTCGACGTGGCATGGACTCAACAAGTCGTTGGAAGTCTTCTGCAGAAATATTGAGCCATGCTGTCTCGATAGACGTCCATAATTGTGAAAGCGTTGATGGTGCAGGATTTTGGGCACGAACAGACCTCTAGATGATGTCCCATAAATGCTCGATGGGATTCATGTCGGGCTGTCTAGGTGGCCAGATCATTCGTTGGAATTGTCCAGAATGTTCTTCAAACAAATCGCGAACAGTTGTGGCCAGGTGACATGGCGCATTGTCATCCATAAAAATCCCATCGTTGTTTGGGTACATGAAGTCCATGAATGGCTGCAAGTGATCTCCAAGTAGCTGAACATAAGCATTTCCAGTCAGTAATATTCCCCAAGATCAGATTGAACCAGTCGAATATTCCCCAAGATCAGATTGA
>BPLQ01015248.1:0-19674 GCA_021605075.1 Caerostris darwini
TTTCGGCTGCCCTTGATAAAAACAAAAGAAGCTACACCAAGAAAGTAAAGTGTTATTATTTTACCTAATTGATAAAGTATAATTTAAATTATGAGTAAGTACTTTTTAAAAGGTTTTTTTCTTGTACTTCGGTTTAGCAGGGCATAAAAATGTTTATAAGGGATAAGAATGTTTACTTGAAATGTATTCTAGGATTACGCTTAAAAGAAATACCATGAATGTGCCCTCATAATGATGAATTATAAAACTTCCTTTGTTTTTTAAATCTCAGGACTGAAATCTGATTTTAGAATTTGAAATCTGATTTTCAGGATAGAAATCTGATTTTTTTTTTTGTCTTAAATCTTCATCCAGATTTTTCAAATTAAAAAGAATAATTTTCCCAGAGAAAAATGATTTTTCAAGATATTTCAAACGAAAAATAAATAAATTCCAGAAATAAAACATAATTGTATAAGATGAAATATTTCCTAATATGTAATGAGGTTTTACAAGAGAAGACCTGAATTAGAAATTCAAATCTGCTAGATGTCATAGATTAGACGACCAAATTAGAAATTTTAAGGAATATTTCTCGTTTCATCATAAATTTCCTTTGCCTTAAATAAATTACTAAAAAAACAAAACAATTTCAAGATCATCTAATCATTGTATCAAATCTTTTCATAGTAGGTCTAAACTCACAACGTTGGTTCGGGCAAAATAAAAAAATGTTCTAATAGTAATAAAGTATAAATTCAAATTCAAAAGAAATTAATACATTCATTGAAAGCTGAAAAGTCAGCTCATTATGTAAAAAGAAATAATTTTTAATATTTCGAAAAAGTAAAATTTATATTAAACACAATTGAATTAAGATATTATATATATATATATATATATATATATATATATATATATATATATATATTAATATTATTATTATATGATATATATATTAATATATATATATATATATATATATATATATATTAATATTATTATTATATGATATATATATATATATATGTTATAATAAAAATGTAAAGTTTAATCTAGTTATATATATATATATATATATATAATAGATAAAACTTTACATTTTTATTATAACATAGAGAAAACTCATAAATAGAAAAAGTGTAATCTTAGAACGAGAAACTAATGTCCATTTTAAAAATTTAGAACAAATATTTTATCTAAGAATTGTATGTTTACATTTAAAAGAATTATAACAATGTTCTAAAGAAAATCTTAAAGAATTGTGATTTATAATCGTGAATAAAACTGGTTCAAAAAGCAGATTAGAGTAATATTTTTAAGGGATTATTTTTTTATATTCTTATATAAAAAATAATGATTATGAATATTCTTTTTATATTCTTATATTATTTTATAAAAAGAATATTAGAGGAACATTTCTTATATTATTATTTTTTTAATGAATAGCATTTTAGTAAAGTAAAATGGCACTCAAACTAAAAAAAAAAAAAAAAAATTTTAAATGTAATGATAATACTTTAAATCACTTGAGAATCTCAGGAGAAAAGCCTTTAATTTTCGTCATCATTTATATGTATCGGCTTATTTCCCAGATTAAGTCATTTGGAAACGTTATTGTCTTAAGGTGAAGGATATTTTTAATTTAAGGATTAATTAAAAGAGGGACTTCCATCTGTGGTTTAAACGTATTCATTTTTTCTCAGATTAGTATCAATAAACATATCAGACTATAAATAAATATATCAGTTATAATCATCAAAAAACTGCTTTAAAAGCAGTTTTTCGTAATATTTTTACTGGATTTATTTTTTTAAACAAACATTCTTTAAAAACTTATTATAATGAACGGCATTTTTACTCACTTTATATGTGCAGGAAAAACCAGCGATGGTATTTTTTTACGGAAAGTTATACAGCCTTTTATTGTTTTATTCTTCAAAATGCAAGTAACAGCAACTACAATTTTACACTCACTTTTTTACAACATCTTTATGCTGCATCACTGTAAAAAGACATGTTTTAGTTTAAAAAAAAAAAAAAAAAAAAAAAAAAAAGCTATTTTAATAAGCTAAATATAAGCTATATTTTACGTAAAATGTTTACTAGATTTATTTTTTGAAAACCAATATTCTTTAATTAATTTTGATGAATGCAATTTTAGTAATGTAAAACGACACTCCAACTAAATTAATAGTTTGACTAATATAACACTATTAGTTATTTGAGAATTTCACCAGAAAAGCCTTTATCGTCTTATTTTGATACATCAGCTCACTTTATGTGTGCAAGAAAACCCTCCGATGATTTTTTTTAAACATGTGGAGGATAATCTTACACACCTAAAATAAGCCACAAACATCTTTAAACTTTAAAATGCCCTGAAAGAGAGGGATAATTATTACAAAGAAATAACAGAGAAACGATAAAATTAAAAAAAAAATTGCTTTTGCATTTAATTCATGTGAAATGACACATTTTACTGATGGAAAAATTTTATGAAAATAATAACTAAAGAAAGTAATTTATCAGTTAAAATAAACGAAACAGTATTTTTTTGTCATGTCAAAATGAAACTGTAAGTTATTGTTGGACACTGAAGATTTCTTATTCTGAAATCATTTAAAAATTTGCTTTGAAATCATTAAAATAATTAAGTAAAGAACACTGATAAAATAAATATTGAAAAAGTTTTATCTATGAGGACAGGAGAAAAAAAGAAATCACCCTGCTTATATTATCGTTTCAAAATTTTTTTCTTTCTTGTAAATAGAATCATTTATTTACCCATACTTTCCCTTTCCGTGTATCAATTCTTATCATTCTCTACACACTCATGTATAGTGTTACATTTTCAATGTCAGCCCGTGTAAACACATTCGTAGAACACTGGAATACACAACTCATAATGCATGAATAAAGGAATTTTATTATTACACATAAATAAAATTTATATCACCAGAAATTGAATAAAATTGAAGTAAAATAAAATGAATTGAAAGAAATGAGAAAGTTTTTTTAATTTTATTCAAAATTAGAACTATAAAAATGGTTTAAAATTAGAACCATGGAATAATTTCAATCCCCATTCAAGATTTCAAAATAAAGATCCTTATTTACTATTGGAGGAAAAAAATAAAAGCATCATATACAATATGAAATGATTTGCAAAGATAGGAAACTTAATAAAATTCATGATTGTTCTAAATATAATATGCCTGTAATTTTTAAAAAGTTCAGAATTTACATTTAAATTACATTAATTTTTTTTCTGATTTTGTTCTAAATTAGAGCCAAGAAAATGATCACTAATCTTATAAGATCTGATCATTTTAAGAAGCATAAAACTTTAAGCTTTAAAACTTTACCTCAGTATTAGGTGATTTCATAGTATCAGAGCAATGTTCTGAGTTCATTTGGCAACAAAATGGAAGATATGTTTAAGATAACCTCTGGACGATCTATGTGGAGTAGGCGCTGTCTCAGTACTGCCGCCTTTTCTAATCGCAATTGAAAAGATGCAATGAGAGGGGCTCTAACTTAAAATCACTAGGCTCATCTTCAATCCAAATAAAAGGCTTTTCTGCTCAGGAATTCATAGTGCCCATGCGAACCTTACATCGAGGCCCTTACAAACCTCTAAAGCAGGGATGGCCAACCCCGGCCTTGAATATTGACCGCGGCACTTTTACAAAATATATTTATTTTATAATGGCCAAAGTAGTGAAAACCAATGTATTAAAAAATACGTTATGTGTGCATCCATATACTCAAAAATTAACTGTCGAAATTATGAGAAAAAATTAACTTTGATTTTAAAATAATATTCTTGCGAATATATGACAAATATTGCCAGTTTTATTTATGAGTTTACAGTTATGAGTTCTCAACATAATTAAATTATATTCTGCGAACTCAACTTAGAACAGACAATATAACAGGTTCTATGCTTCACTTTAAGTGATCTCAGTGACGCAGTGACCATTCCTAGATACGCACACTTGATTGTGGATAGTAGAGCAAACCAGACTTTTAGTTCAAGTTGTTAGCACTTTTGGTTCAACTTACACCTGTGAATCGTTTTTTTTTTTGACCTAAAATGAAATTGACCAATCACAAAACAAGCCCAAACGTAACGGACGCTAACCTGCAACACCCATTACGATGTGCAAATACCCAAATTGAGATCGATTTGCAAAACCTAAGTGAAAGAGTGGAGAAACGAATATCGCTTAGTAAAATAAATATTTTTTAATGATTTCAATTTTTTTTTTTTTATTTTGTTTATATTTATGTATTTTTTATATTTCCTTTTTTTTTTCTTAGGGACCTGAATGGCCGAGTGGCTAGCGCTCTGGCGCTCGATACTACAGGCTTCGGGTTCCATGGATGCCATGGTTTCGGATGCCATGGATGTTTGTAGTGGTTCGGAATCCACTTTAAACCGTAGGTCCCGGTCCTAATAGGATCGTAGAGCGTTGCGGGGACATTGTTACTCCGCGTCCGTGGCTTATCTTCAGGTTACACGCGCCCTCTGGGTAATGCAAAGTAAGCAACGTCTATGCAGCGCTTGCCTTAAGACATCCAAGACCAAGCTGTATGTAAAGCTGTATGCAACTGCAAGTATTTGCCTGCTGCATTAGAACAAAACAAAACAAAAAAAAATATTTCCTTTTTAGTGTTATATATTTCTTTACAATGCGCTTTTAATATCATTATTATTATGTTATCTATCTTTACATGCACGAATAATAGTAAACAAAATAA
The DNA here is from genome assembly GCA_021605075.1 of Caerostris darwini. NCBI lineage: Eukaryota > Metazoa > Arthropoda > Arachnida > Araneae > Araneidae > Caerostris > Caerostris darwini. The sequence continues at coordinate 4,747 of BPLQ01015248.1, forward strand.
TAATAATAATAATAATAACTCCTTATGTTTCAATTTTTCACTCCAAAAAATGTCAACAGCGGGTTTAAATCTAATATGGAGACATATAATTTTATATACTGCCCGCGGAGTTATGATGCATTTCTAAAGTGGTTGCAAGATCATTTGGGTTGGCCACCCCTGCTCTAAAACATAAAGAAATTTATTAAAAAAAATGGTGGGTGGTAAAGCAATTGTTGCAGTGATGTTCACAATTTTAGATTCATACTCAAAATATTTCGTCCATTCCTACAAAACAAGTAGACATTTAAATTTGAAATAAGTGAAGAAGTCAAATAAATGTTGCAAAATTATAGAAAATTAAAAACATGAAAGAAATCGAAAAGAGAAAAACGGACAGTTTCTAAAAAGGCTGCTCCGCCTACTGAGGGGAGGAGCTCGTATTGTCACCAAAAAAGGGCGGGGCGTGCTCTGACAAGCTATTGCTTCATGTTCTTTCCCCTCTTCTTCCCCTGTCAGGCGTTTGCCAAGCGACTTCATTCTGAGCAATTCAGGGTCACAGCAGCCACACAGTTTGTTATTTTTAAATCTCTTTCATTTCTTTACTTTATTTTTGAAAATTTTATTTCATTTCTTCTTTTTTCTTATTATTAAAATGATATAAAAAAATAATAATAATAATAATAAAAAAAAGAAATAAAAAATAATAAAAATATTTATAAAAATATAAAATCAAAAATATAAAATCAAAATAAAAAATTATAAAAATAATGATATATATTAATATTAATATATATATATTTTTTTCCCATTTAATATATATTTTTTTTTTTAATTTTTTTTTTTTTTTTTTCTTTTTTTCATTTTTATTTATTAATTCACTTTTATATTTTCTTACATTTGAATTTTTTCTCTTATTTTATTTTTAAGTATTTTCTTTTACTTTTTTGTCATCAGTTTTCTTTTTAATTACTAAATTGGGCAAGGTATCATAATCTGTTGCCCATCCTCGCTGCACTCCAGTATCAAGATAGGAGCAAATGGCAGCTGTGCTGCCAATATGCTTCGCAAAACTCAAAATGCGGAAAACAGGTGAAAACGAGGTCAGCGCCGATGAATAGAAATATGCTGGGAATGGGAAAGACAGACTAGCTAGTGCCCGAGGTAATAAACATCTCAAGTAGGAGAAATGGAATCTATTAAAAGTGAAGCGTGGGCGCTTCGCGTTTTTCGGATTAGTAATATCGTAGTCTGGGAATCTTTTGAGGAGTTCGTTATCGATTTTGGGATATTGGAATAAAAGTTCTGTGATAATTTGGAAATAAATTGAGGGAGAGTTTCAATATTAAAAGAGTAATGAATGTCAGTATTTCGAAAGAACCACGGAGCGTTGATTATCATGCGGAGGATTTTGGACTGGATTCACATAGGTTACTAGAGGTCGAAGATAAATTTTGTGAAGGAGAAGCTTAATCTGAATAGAGGTGGGTGAGTTTGGACGTATTAAAGGGTAAAAGATACGAATGGCTGTATTGAATTTATCGCGTAAATCCAGGGTGTCCAACCCAAATGATCTTGTTCGCCACTTTGGAAATGCACCATAACTCCGCGGGACGCATGTAAAATTATATATCCCCATATTAGATTTAGACCTACTATAGACATTTTTTTGGAGTGAAAAAATGAAACATAATGAGCTATTATTTTTGTGTTTACTATTATTCTTACATGTAAACATAGATAATATAATAATAAGGATACTAAACGCACAGTGTAAAGAAATATATAACACTAAAAATGAAATATAAAATATATACAAATATAAACGAAATTAAAAAAATGAAATCATTAAAAAATATTTATTTTACTAGTGCGATATTTGTTTCTCCTCTCTTTTACTCAGCTTTTGCAAAATCGATTTCAGTTTGGATATTTGCACATCGTAATGGGTGTTGCAGGTTAGCGTCCGTTATGGTTGAGTGTGTTTTGTGTTTGGTCAATTTCATTTTCGAAAAAAAAAAGTTCGCAGGTGTAAGTTGAACCCAAAGCACTAACAACTTCAACTAAGAGTTTGGTTTAGGTGTGTAAGGATGGTCACTGAGGTCACTTAAAGTGAAACAAACTGTTAAGGCCCTGTAAGTGCTCACCGAGGCGAGAAGATTTAAGCGACAAGATTTGACCAATCACTAGCCTCACCACGTTCGCCTGAAACCGTTTTGAAATGTACCGCTTCGAGTTGACCAACTTTCAACTCAAGCGGAACTTCACTAGGCGTAATGCTATTTCTGATGTTTCGCTGTGAAGGGGTCAAAAAAATTTTCTCGCCTGGCGCATGTCGCGTCGTCGCCTGTCGCCTCGGTGGGAAGAAGCCTTAATATTAGATGTTCCAAGATGCTCGCGCATCATGAGTTCGCAGCATATAATTTAATTATTCTGCGAATTCATAACTGTAAACTCATAAATAAAACAGGCAATATCTGTCCTATATTAGCAAGAATATTATTTTAAAATCGAAATTAATTTTTTCTCATAATTTCGATAGTTAATTTTTGAATATATTGAGACACACATAATGTTGTCCACCCCTGGCGTAAATAGAGGATGTGAGGAGAGTAGGTAAGTGTTTTATCGAGAATAACTCCTAAATATTTAGTCTGATTAGTCAAGATGATGTTCTCTCCGAAAATAGAAATAGTTTGCGGAGGATTGCGTTTACGTGAGAAGAAAACAGTTTTGGTTTTATTAAGTTTAAGTTTAATTTTCCATTGAATGAGCCAGATTTCTAATAAATGAATATATTGAAGTTGTCTAAGAAAAGCAGTGCTGCGATTTGAGAGATAATGGCTGTGCCATCGGTATAAAGGCTGAGAGAGATTTTATGAGAGAGTGGAATATCATTCAAGAATAAAGTAAATAAATGAAGAGTAAGTCAGAGCCTTAGAGGATTCCAGCAGACATTGGTCTGAGGGAGGAATCAAGAGTTTTTGACACAGACTACAAATTTACGGTTAGTAAGGAAAGAGTGAATAAGATTAGTGACTTGAGGAGGAAAGTTAGTGTAGATAAGCTTGTAGATGATACCATTAATCCAAACCCTGCCGAAAGCCTTGGCGATGTCTAGGAAGATGATTCCGGTAGATGTTTTAGTGGAAAGGCCTTGAAAGATGAGTTCAGTAACTCGAAGTAATTGATGAGTTGTGGAAAGATTTTTAACGAAGCCAAATTGATGATTTGGTTTGGTTTGTCGTTCTACGATCATCTTGTGCATACGATGGCTAAACAAACCGGAACCTACAGTTTAAAGTGGACTCCGAACTACTACAAACATCCATGGCACCGCCGGGAACTCGAACCCGCAACCTGTGGTACCGAGCACCAGAGCGCTAGCCACTCGGCCTGTGATGATTGTTGATTTAATACTGTTAAGAGAGGGAGTGGGAATTTCATAGTACGATATGTAATTTTTAATAAGAATGGCGGTGCCTCCTGAGACAGGGTCATCATTTCTGTAAAAGTTGTAATTTGAAATGAAGATATTCTGCGAAGTTTTAAACATAGTTTCTTGGAGGAGAATAACATCTGGATTATGAGAAGAGATAAAATTTTTAAAATCCGTCATTTTAGTAATTATACTGTTGGCATTCCAATAACATATTTTGAGTCCGGTGAAGGGAACAGATATTAATTAGTATTAGACATTTTAGGACTAGGGGTAGAGTTACGTTTTCATCAGTTGCTCTTTCTCCTAACTCACTTTTTCTTCCCTGGTTTCAAGTTGTTTACCCTCAATAATTTTATTTCGGTTCCTCCGAACTTAGGTTAGCAATTCCTTTCTGTTCTCGCGAATTTTATTATTCACTTTTATTTTACTGTTTCACTTATTATTTTTGCATTTAATATTTATTCTGTGGACCCCTTTTTTCATTGAATATTCGTATATTTAATATTTTTTAACCCCTTTTTCATTGAATATTCGTATATTTACTATTTTTCTATTTTAAAATTTATATAATAATAATAATAAAAAAATCTATTGTAAACTTTATCTTACTTTTGGGTAAGATTTCTTTTAGCCTTTGCAGCTTTTGTCTTTGCAATGCATTTAACTTTTCATCAATGTTTCAACACCAGATTGAAGCTAACGACTGCTACGCAGCTAAGTTGCTTCGTTAACGTCAAATCGTCATGGCAAACAAGTGGTTGTATGAAGTTTCAGTTCATGCAATTATCTCAATTACAGTTAGATTACATTTATAAGACCCTGTAATAAATTAAAATGATATAAAGTGAAACATTTAAAAAAATGAATAGTTATTATATTAAACGCAATTCAATAAAATAAAATGAATTGAAATACGGGGGAAAGTATTGTTGGATTTTGCTATAAAACCTATAATCAAGAGTATGATCACAAAACTGATATTTTACTAGTAAGTTGTCGTCAGATTTCACATTGAATAATTTAACCTTCTTGCCCAGGATTTAAAACAAAAAAGTTTCTATGCACTATGCGAGGAAAAAGCGAAGCACCAATTAAAAATAAATTTTTTAAAAGTTTGGAAACTTAATAAAATTAATATTTGTTCTTATGAAATATGTCTTTTGCTTTAAAAAAAAATTAAATCTAAATAAAAATTTGTTGTAAATATTTTATGTTTAGTACACAGATATAAAAATTTCAAAGTCATAATCAAAATAGTTTTAAAATTATATGATTTTATAAATTTTAGTTATTTAATTTTAAAAATTAAATTTATATTTTCTATTATCAATTTCAAAAATGTCTTTATTTAATTTTGAAATTAAAATTAATTTTTCGAATTATCTAATTAAATTCAAACTATCTAATTTTAAAAATTGGTGCCACATTTATTAAATTTATTAATAATAAAAACTTTCTTGGGGCATACGAAAATCTCTTCCTTCAAGTAAAAAAATATTATTAAACTTTTAAAATTATATATAAAAGAAATTTTTAAAAAATTGAAAAAGAATATTCAATATGATTGGCCTTCTGTACTCTATGTAACTTACTAAGATTTAAATTCGATCGTAAGATTGTTAGGCTCATAGCTCAACGTTAAGTATACATAAATAATCATATACTAAATGATTATTATATCCTGTCTGAGTGTAAAGAAAACATTTGGCAATAGATAAACGTGAAGATAATAACAAATAATATTACTTATCAATTGCTTACAGTTAGGGTTCCTAAAGTAAATTTTAGCCTATTTCATTTGTCTTCAATAATTGCTGTAGTTAAAACAAAGCAGCAATTCTCAGCTTTTGAAAGCATAAACCTGATTGATTCAGATGTTAAAAGTCAATATATTGTTTTAAATAAGATATATCGACTACAAACACCTAACCAACACAGGCCAGAAAAAAGAAATTTCGTCCAAAAATATTTTCTAGCAGCTGAAAAATAAATTAAAAAAAAAAAAAAGAATACAACAAGGGTTTTTCAACTTTTGATACACCACCTCTTAAAGTTCATGCAATAAACATGAATGACATAATTTATTAAAAGTTTACTAGTAAAATTTCATTTTTATAGTAGTGATATATGCCTTCAGATTTGAGAAATTAATCCAAAATTTGATTGTTCCATTTCTTTTCCAGTTTCTTTTCAGATCTTTCATAGGGGAAAAAAAAAGGAATTTTGAGGGCTGTTAAATAAAATAAAATTGCATACGAAGAAACATTTCCGAATATGTAATGACAGCTTATAAGAAAAGATGTTGAACTAGAAATTCGGAACTGCTAGGCATCTTAGACTAGACTATGTTTGGGACCAAATTAGAAATGTTAAAGAATATTGATAATTTCATCATTTAATTCTTTTACCTTAAATAAAGTATGAAAAGAAAAAAAAAACAATGTCAAGTTCGGCAAAACATTGAACCATCATAGGATTAAATATAAATCCATGGTTATGGGTAATTAATGACAGTTATGCTAGTAATAAAATGTATAAAATTCAAAGTAAATAAATACATTCATTGAAAGTTAAAAAGTCTGCTCAATAAGTAACAAATATTTTATCTATGGGTTATATGTTGACATTTAAAAAATTAAAAAGTAAATAAAAATTACTTTTTTAAAAATTATAGTTAGTTTTAAAATTTGATCAAATCCTGTTTCTAATATAAATTTTTTCTAAATTTTTTAAAAGAAAATCACTCTTGAAATTTACTTCCACTTCTCTTTTGAGCAACCCATCACATCTCTTCACTTGGCAAGTATCTATCTATAAATATGAACTATAATAATAAAGAATAAAGAAAAAATAGTTTTAAGGAAATATAGCAAAAAGAGAAAATTATTTACGAATTAAATCTAAATATGAATAGTTGCATAAAACTAAATGATACGAAATGATATAAGTACTTATAACTTTTCCTTTTATATTGTTTAAACTAGTCCCATGATAAAACATCCACATAGGCAAATAAATTAATTATTTACATCAATATTCTAAAATATTATTTATGGAAATCTCAGATATGCTTTTGTGGAAAAAGTTTCAATTTAGGTGAATTTACATCACCCCCAACATCATCATTGATTTCCATTTCTTATTATATGTTTCTATATATATACAGCCAACGGCCGTACCATGCTGAATATACCGGTTCTCGTTAGATCACCGAAGTTAAGCATCATTGGGCGCGGTCAGTACTTGGGTGGGTGACCACCTGGGAACACTGCGTGCCGTTGGCAAATTTGGGACCTGAATGGCCGAGTGTCTAGCGCTCTGGCGCTCGGTGCCACAGGTTTCGAATCCCGGCGGTGCCATGGATGTTTGTAGTGGTTCGGAATCCACTTTAAGCCGTAGGTCCCGGTCTCCTATGACTGTAAGAGCGTCACGGAGCAAAAGTCAGGCTTCTACCTACGGGTGCTCCATCACAACAGAAGCTGCTTCCTTCCCCTTCAATCATGAGTCCATATGGGCTCGTGGGCTTAGCCAGCTAAGTGGGATAAGAAACAACAACAAACAAAACATATATATATATATATAAAAAGCGTAGATTGAACAAAATGAGATTTTAGAATGAGAAAGTAACGATGATTTTAAAGATTTTGATCATATTTTTATCTATGCATTATATGTTTACATTTAAAGAAATTATAAGCATTTTCATAAAAAAACCCCCAAATAATTGCAGAAATTGTATTCGTGAATAAAACTGGTTATAAAACAGTCTTTAATAATAATTTTATTGCACTAATATTTTTTTACTGCAAATATTTAAGTTATTTTTTTAATGAATGACATTTTAGTAATATAAAATGACACTCCAACTAAAAAAATTAGTTTGAATAATTTAATGATAAAACTTTTACCTGTTTGAGATTGTCAACAGAAGACGGTTTTACGTTCCTCTTGTCTTGCTGCATTGGTTCAGTTAAAGTGTGCAAGAAAAGCCATTTACGTTATTTCATTTTAACGTGAGAAGGAAATTCTTGTACACAGAAAAAAAAACCCCACTCCCACACTAGAATTTAAGAATGTCCTGAAAAAAAAAGGATAGTTATTAAAAAAGAATAACAGGAAAACATTAAAAAATAACTCTTGCAGCAAATTCATGCGATAGAGGACATTTCGCACATAAAGAAAAATTACGAAAATATAATTTCAAAAATTCAATCTATTAAAATAAATAATAAATAGTTTATATATCCTATGATCTACATTAATAATTTAATTAACTAATTTTAAAATTTAAATTTATTATTCAAATTTTATTTAAATTCAAACTACCAAATTTTAAAAATTATTGCCAAATTTATTAAATTTATTAATAATAAACGCTTACTAGGGCAAACTAAAATCTCTTTCATCAAATAAAAAATATTATTAAACTTTTAAAAATATATATAAAAGAAAATTTTAAAACTTGGAGATTATTAAAAGGAATATATAATATAATTGATGTAATTTACTAAGATTAATTTTAATTGCTCAAGATTAACTGTGAATGAATAAAAAACTAAATGATTAATATATACTGTCTCAGAAGGAAAAAGAATGTTGCAATAAATAAATGTGAAGATAAACTAATAATTTTACTTATTAGTTGTTTCTAATTAGCACTCCTAAAGTAAATTTAAGACAATTTGATTTTTTTCCATAACTGTTGTAGTTGAAACAAAATTGCAATTCTGCGCTTTTGAAAATATTACCCTGATTGATTCAGACGGTTTAAGTCAGCTATATCGTTTTATATATATTATACGCTGACTTGAACCGCCTAACCAACACAGGTCAGAAAAACGAAATTTCTTTCTGAAGAAAATTTTCCAGCACCTGAAAAATAAATTTAAAAAAAGAATAAAAAAATTTTGAATGAGCATTCTTTATATTGTTTTTTTAACGAATAAATTTTAGAAAATTAAAATGGCCGTCCTACTAAAAATATAATTTAAATAATATAATGATAATACATTTAGCCGAGTATATCAACAGAAAAGACTTTCATCTTTGTCCTCATTTAATGCATCCATTTATTTTATCTGTGCTAAAAAGTCAACCATTTTTTGCGTAGTCTGGATATTTTTGCATTATATTTTGATAATTTTTATAAACTTAAAACTTTAGCAAAAACTTCGTTAAAGTTGCTCATTATACCCATCAAGAGAGTACATGAAAATTGTAACTCAAGGAGGTAATTAAATACTTGAAAAAATCTACCTTATAACATGATGAAACATTACTTCGTTCTTAGAGCACTGAAAACGTTTCATTCTACTAGATTGAAACCATTTAAATTCTACGCATCATAATAAATAAAGAACAGTGACAACAAAAAAATTATAACATTTCTACTAAAGACGTTTTTGAAATATTGGATATTAATTAATCTTTTAAGGTATTTAAATAGGACTATAAATAATACATTGTCGTACGGCAGTAACTATGTGCAGCTTCAATTGGAAATATTACTGTCTTAAGCTGAATGTCACATTTAATTTTATATAATATCCTTATTAAGGCATGGTTTAATAAATTCTTTGAATCACAGAATGCTCTCTCTTCTTAAATAGCAAAAAAAGTTTTAATAGCGAATGTTCTCGTGCAAGAAACAGTTTGCAAAAATTCTATAATTAATGTTTTTTTTCAGTTTTATAAAACCTAAAAATGAATTATTTTCACCTAAATTTACGTCTAAAATTTAACATGTGTGTAAATGTTAAAAACCGTGACTGTTGCTGAAACATATTGGAATTTGCTTAGCTTAGTATGAATAAATATATCAGACTGAAATCACTCAGTTCAGAACGGTATCAGGAAATTTAGTTTATTTAACCACACTGTAGATAAAATGCAATTTATTTTAAAGAAAGAGGATATTGAAAATTTCTATTTCTAATAAATTTTCTCTCATTCCCTGATACTTCAGACTGGAAAAATCTGATACAATTTATTTTTTTTAAGCAAACCTGTTTTTAAATTAGTTTTCAATGGACAAAATTTTAGTAACGTGAAATGAAACTCATAAAAAATAATAATTTGAATAATTTATTGCTAATACTTAGCTATTTGTGAATGGCAACAGACGAAACTTTCAAGTTCTCCTTAATTTGAAGCATTGGCTTACTTTAAATGCACAGGACTCTCTGCCGTACGATATGTTTTTTTTTAACGTGCGATGGATAGTCTTGTGCACTTAAAATAAACAACTCACACTTGGAAACGTCAGAATGAAACTGCAACGAACAGCACTGAAACAGAGTGATAGTTATTAAAATGGAATAGCAGTAAAACAGCAAATTTTTGAAACTATAATTTTTGCAGTGTACAAAAGTGATAGTTTTCGTGAATATATATATATATATATATATATATGCTTATAGAGTTTTGAAGGTCTTTTGTACATGAAAATTTTGTAATAGAAAAAGAGAGAAGGGCATTCGGTTGTTTTAAAGTATATTTTAAAAATAGGCAACATGATATTTATTGAAAATTAGAACCAATCTTTCATTATTGTTATCACAATTTTTTCTATACAAAATAAATTATATTAAAATGCAAAAGAGTTTTCATTATTGTTAACACAGCATACATTTCAATCAAGAAAATTAAACCTGATAGACCAGCAAATATGTATGTATACATAGATATTTGCCTATTATGTGTTGAAGGTGTGTTGTAGATCAAAGTTACTTTCTTAGAATATTATTACACCATAAATTAATTATAATTTTTTAGGAAAATACGAAAAAATTTAGCTGATATGTTTGTGGTGGGCAGAAATCGATTATTTCATGATTGTATGTAATAAAAACCATGTATTACCAGAGATAGTAAACAATAATTGTATTTACAGTTTTCTCTACCATGCAGAAAAATATAACTTGAACATAGTTATATTAAAAATAAAAACTAATATCGATTTTTCAGAATTTAGAACAAATATTTTAATGGTAGGGTTTATGTTTACATTTAAAAAAATTGTAAAAATCAATTAAAAATATAAAAAATTTAAAATAATAATTGTTAGTAAATCGTTTAAAAAGTTTTTGTAACGAAAATAATTTTAGAAATACTTACTTCCAGTTAAAATTCTTTTGAGCAACCCATAATCCCTTATCAAGTATCTATCTATAAATTTGAACAATTATAATGAAGAATAAAGAAATAAAATAACGTCAAGGAAACTTAGTAAATAGACGCAATAATCTACGAAACAAATATAAATCTGTATAAGTACATGAAACTGAATCACAACAAATGACATGATTACATATAATTATTACTTTTGTGTTGTTTATTCTAGTCCCAGTATAAAATATCCAGATAGGTATACAAGTTTATAATTTACATCAATATTATAAAATAGTATTAATGGAAATCTCAGATATATATTTGGGGAACCAATTTCCAGTTTGATTGAATTTACATCACACCCTTCACCATCATTGATTTCCATTTCTTTATTACAAACATATATATACATGCGTAGCGTAGATTAATTTTATATTTCTTGTATGTCGTAGCGAACATCCTTTAAATTATTTTTTAATGAATAAGATTTTACTAACGTAAATTAAACACAAACTGAAAACATTAATTTCAAAAATATAATGATAATACTTAGCTATTTGTGAATGGCAACAGAAAAACCTTTCATTTTCTCCTTAATTTGAAGCATTGGTTCACTTTAAATGCACATTACTGTCCGCCGTACGATACGTTTTTTTAACGTGCGACGGATAGTCTTGTGTACATAAAATAAACAACTCACACTTGAAAACTTCAGAATGAAATTGCAGTGAAAGCAGCACAGAAACAGAGTGATAGTTATTAAAAAGGAACAGCAGTAAAACTGTAAATTTTTTAATTATAAATTTTGCAGTGTACACATGTGATGAAACTATAATTTTTCAGTGTATGCCTGGGATGATAATTTTCGTGAATATATATATATAATGTATATAGCGTTTTGAAGATCTTTTGAAGATGAAAGTTTTGTAGTAGAAAAAGAGAGGAGGGCAATCGGGTGTTTAAAAGTATATTTTATAAATAGTCAACATAATATTTACTGAAAATTAGAAGCAATATTTAAAAGTGTTGATACATTATTCTCTATATAAAATCTACTAGGGAAATAGCTAAACTTTCCTGTCAGCATAATTTTTTTAATAAAAAATAATTTATATTAAATCGCAAAATGATTTTTCATTATATATATAATGTATTTCATTATATTTAATTACATATTTTATTTACATATATGTATATATATTTGCCTATAGAGTGTTGAAGGCATTTTGTAGATGAAAATTTCTGTCTCAGAATGTTACTTACACCTTAAATTAATTATCATTTTTTTAGCGAAGATACGTTTGAATTTTTTAATTTTAAAAACATAGCTGATATGTTTGTAGTAGGGATAAATCGAATATTTCATGATTGTATATAATAAATATAGTAAATAATATTAGTATTTACAGTTTTCTGTACCACGCAGAAAAATATAACTTGAACATTGTTAAATTAGAAAAAAAAAGCTAATAACGATTTTTCAAAGTTTAAACAAACAGTTCAATTGTGGAGTATATGTTTACATTTTAAAAAATCGTACAAATCAAGTAAAAATATCAATAATTAAAAAAAATAGTTGTGAGTAAAACTTAAAAAAAAATTTTTGTAACAAAAATCATTGTAGACATACTTACTTCTCCTTAATCTTCTTTTGAGCAACCCGTAATCCCCCTTCACTTGGCAAGTATCTATTTTTAAATTTGAAAAGAATAAAGAAAAAAAAATAATATTTAAGAAATGAACCAATAGACAAAAAAAATCTACAAAATAAATCTAAATCTGTATAGTTACATGAAATTTAAACCACACCAATTGATATGATCACATGTAATTTTTACTTTATTTAAATTTGTATACTGTCTGGGTGTTTTATCCTGGACCAGTTGGTTAAACTCGTCCCAGGATAAAACACCCAGACAGATATACAAATTTATAACTTGCATCAACATTCTAAAATAATATTAATGGAAGTCTCAGATATATATTTGCGGAAGCAATTTAAAGTTTGGGTGAATTTGCAGCGCACAATTCCTCATCCTTAATTTCCATTTCTTTATTATATATATATATATCGTATATATATAATAAAGTATATATATATATATATATACACCGTAAGTATGTATATAAGATAAACAAATAATTTTACTTATCTGTCGTTTCCAGTTAGCATACCTAAAGTAAATTTAAGACAATTTCATTTTTTTTCCCATAACTGCTGTAGTTGAAATAAAATTGGTATTCTACGCTTTTGAAAATATAACCCTGATTGATTCAGACGTTTTAAGTCAGCTATATCGTTCTATATAGTAATACACTGACTTGAACCGCCTAACCAACACAGGTAAAAAAAAAAGTAATTTCTATCTGAAGAAAATTTTCCAGCACCTACAAATTTAAAAAAAGAATAAAAAATTTCTTGGAGCAGCATTCTTTATATTGTTTTTTTAATGAATAAATTTTAGAAAATTAAAATGGCCGTCCTACTAAAAATGTAATTTAAATAATGTAATGATCATACATTTAGTCGAGTATATCAACATAAAAGACTTTCATCTTTGTCCTCATTTAATGCATCCATTTATTTTATCTGTGCTAAAATGCCTTCCATACTCTGGATATTTTTACATATATAAAATAAGCCATCCATATTCAAAAATTTCAGAATATTCTTGAGAAGAGTAGTTAAAAAAAAGAAATATTTTTTAAAAACTTAAAAGATATTTAAATAGGACTATAAATAATTCATTGTCGTACGCCACTAACTTTAAGCAGCTTCAATTGGAAATATTACTGTCTTAAGCTGAATGACGCATTTAATTTTATATAATATCCTTATTAAGACATGGTTTAACAGATTCTTTAAATCTCAGAATGCTCTATCTTCTTTAATAAAAAAAAGTTTTAATAGCGAATGTTCTCGTGCAATAAACAGTTTGCAAAAATTATAAAATTAATGTTTTTTTCTGTTTTATAAAACCTAAAAATGAATTATTTTCACCTAAATGTACGTCTAAAATTTAACATGTGTGTAAACGTTAAAAACCGTGACTGTTGTTGAAACGTATTGGAATTTGCTTAGCCTAGTATCAACAAATATATCAGACTGAAGTCACTCAGTTCAGAACGGTATCATGAAATTTAGTTTATTTAACTACACTGTAGATAAAATGCAATATATTTTAAAGAAAGAGGATATTGAAAATTTCTATTTCTAATAAATTTTCTCTCATTCCCTAATTCTACAGATTGGAAAAATCTAATACAATGTATTTTTTTTTAAGCAAATCTGTTTTTAAATTAGTTTTCAATGGACAAAATTTCAGTAATGAAACTCATAAAAAATAATAATTTGAATAATTTATGGATAATACTTAGCTATTTGTGAATGGCAACAGAAAAAACTTTCTTTTTCTCCTTAATTTGAAGCATTGGTTCACTTTAAATGCACAGGACTCTCCGCCGTACGATGTTTTTTTTTTAACGTGCGACGGATAGTCTTGCGCACATAGAATAAACAACTCATACTTGGAAACGTCAGAATGAAACCGCAATGAAAGCAGCATTGAAACAGAGTGATAGTTATTAAAAATGAATAGCAGTAAAACTGTAAATTTTTTAACTATAAAATTTGCAGTGTACACATGTGATGAAAGTTTTCGTGAATAAATATATATATGCTTATAGAGTTTTGAAGATCTTTTGTAGATGAAAGTTTCGTAGAAGAAAAGAATAAAGAAAAATAGTTTTAAGGAAATATAGGGAATAGATAAAATATACTACGGAACAAATCTAAATCTGAATAATTGGATAAAACTAAATCATACCAAATGGTATAAGTACGTATAATTTTTCCCTTTATATTGTTTAAACTAGTCCCTTGATAAAATTAATTATAAATAATAAATAAATAATAAATTAATAAATTAATTATTTACATCAATATTCTAAAATAATATTAATGGAAATCTCAGATATGCGTTTGTGGAAAAAATTCCAATTTAGGTGAATTTACATCACCCCCTACACATCATCATTGATTTCCATTTCTTATTATATCTATATACACATACATAGAATGATAAATTAATGATAATTTTAAAGATTTTGAACATATTTTTATCTATGGGTTATATGTTTACATTTAAAGAAATTATAAAAATTTTCATAAAAAAAACAAAACGAAATAATGGTAAAAATTATATTCGTCAATAAAACTAATTTATAAAACATTTTTTAATAATATTTTAAATGCAATTAACTTTTCTTACACCAAACATCATTTAAATTATTTTTTAAGTGAATAACCTTTTAGTAACTTAAAATGACACTCCAACTAAAAAAAATAGTTTGAATAATTTAATGATAATACTTTAATGATAATACAGAATGTCCTG
>BPLQ01015249.1:0-55512 GCA_021605075.1 Caerostris darwini
CAGACTTTGAAAGCGGAATGTTAGTTGGAGCTAGACGCATGGGTCATGCCATTTCGGAAATCGTTAGAGAATTCAACATTCCCAGATCCACTGTGTCAAGAGTGTGCCGAGAGTATGAAATTTCAGGCATAACATCCCACCATGGACAGCGCAGTGGTCGACCGCCTGCACTTAACGACCGAGACCGGCGACGTCTGCAAAGAGTCGTAAATTCTAACAGACAAGCAACACTGCGTCAAATAACCGCAGAAATCAATGTGGGACGTACAAGGGACTTGTCTGTTAGAACTGTGCGGAGAAATTTGGCTTTCTTGGGCTATTCCAGCAGAAGACCGACTCGAGTGCCTTTACTGACAGAACGACATCGCTTGCAGCGACTCTCGTGGGCACGTGAGCATATCGGTTGGTCCCTAGATGAATGGAAAACCGTGGCCGTGGCACGATTTCAGTTGGTAAGAGCTGATGGTAGGGTTCGAGTGTGGCGCAGACCCCACGAAGCCATGGACCCAAACTGTCAGCAAGGCACTGTTCAAGCTGTTGGTGGCTCCGTAATGGTGTAGGCTGTTTTTTCATGGCATGGACTTGGTCCTCTGGTGCGACTGGACCGAACATTGACTGGAAATGCTTATGTTCAGCTACTTGGAGATCACTTGCAGCCATTCATGGACTTCATGTACCCAAACAACGATGGGATTTTTATGGATAACAATGCGCCATGTCACCGGGCCACAACTGTTCGCGATTGGTTTGAAGAACATTCTGGACAATTCCAACGAATGATCTGGCCACCTAGATCGCCCGACATGAATCCCATCGAGCATTTATGGGACATCATCGAGAGGTCTGTTCGTGCCCAAAATCCTGCACCATCAACGCTTTCACAATTATGGACGTCTATCGAGACAGCATGGCTCAATATTCCTGCAGAAGACTTCCAACGACTTGTTGAGTCCATGCCACGTCGAGTTGCTGCACTTCGCCGGGCGAAAGGAGGGCCGACACGATATTAAGAGGTATCCCATGACTTTTGTCACTTCAGTGTATATATATATATATATATATACAACATATACAACATATAGCGTATATAATATATATATATATACATATATATACACTCAAGAGCCAAAACATTATGACCACCCCTACATTTTGCAATGAACTCGCCTGGAGGACGTGGAAGGCACGTGATCAGGTGGAAGTGGTATTTAACTGCTGCTGTAGAGTCTGAGGAATCATTCTTTCACTTACTTCTGTGTGTGATGGGAAAAGGCTGGTGGGCCAACTCGTTATTGACAGGTGGTCATAATGTTTTGGCTCTTGAGTGTATATTATATACGCTATATGTATGTATATATATATAACAAAAAAACATTATGAATTGTGCAATACATTGATAAAGTTGTCAAGATTAAACCTAAATATTCAACCTCAGGAAATCCATAGAGAAGACAAGACGGCCTTTAAAAAAGGCTGTGCTTGTGACCCTCAGTTGGAACCCATAAGATCCATGCTAAAAGAACTATGATGCTTATGAGAACTATACTGTGCTCATTCTGCTTTGCGTACGATGCAAATGTTCTGTGACAATATAGTAATAAATCAATGGTATTTGCTATAGTCATTCTTTAGAATTATCAATATTTTATTTATTTGTATATTTATTTCAAAAAAAGCAAAATGATTCATATTCTGCTAAGATTCAATTTTCGAAATAAATTTAATAATAAATATTAAATCTACATCATTAGATTCCGCTATTAAAATTCACTTTTTTACAATTATAAAAAAAACTGAAACATTTTTAAAAACATAAAAAGTAACAATTTGTTGGTGTATTAATCGGGTATGCATTATAAAATAAGGGATGCGTTTTAAAATAGTATATTTGGGAGGGTTTTTTTTAATGAATTAAAAAAAAAATGATATTGTCAGTGGTGAGTGTAGTATTTTAAGTAAAACAAAAATAATACATTTTTTTTTTTTGAATACTCATTTCTATGTATATTTCCTAATATTTTAACTTTGGTACTAGGCATTGAGTAATCTGATTCTGTGTAGAGTCCCGTCTAAGATTATTTCATGAATTAATAATCTTAGGTGGGAATTAAATTGAGCCTGTTTGTGGGATTTGAAGCTATTCCCCGAAATTCCTTTGAAATTCTCTGTTTGATTAAGTCTCTTCCAGTTTGATATGGATGCACAGACTGTAACATATTAAGGGATATTCTGATAATATATTAAGGGGAAAAAACCCGTAAAGGAAAGAATCACATAAATCAGTTGTTATTATTGATAAAAGAATATTTTCGCTCAAAAATAACAATAATTTATCACAATAATTATTGTTATGTAATAAAGAGTTTGCGTAATATGTTGTTTATGCTTTGGTTCAGAAAAAAAATATATTTCCCCAAAAATTCAATAAATATCAAAAATAATTCAAAATTTCAATTTCATAAAATTCAAAAAAATATCACAATAAATTGTTATGTAATAAAGAGTTTGCATAATATGTTGTTTATGCTTTGGTTCAGAAAAAAAAATATATTTCCCCAAAATTTCAATAAATATCAAAATAATTCAAAATTTCAATTTCATAAAATTCAAAAAAATATCACAATAATTATTGTTATGTAATAAAAGAGTTTGCATAATATGTTGTTTATGCTTTGGTTCAGAAAAAAAAATATATTTCCCCAAAAATTCAATAAATATCAAAAATAATTCAAAATTTCAATTTCATAAAATTCAAAAAAATATCACAATAATTATTGTTATGTAATAAAGAGTTTGCATAATATGTTGTTTATGCTTTGGTTCAGAAAAAAAAATATATTTCCCCAAAAATTCAATAAATATCAAAAATAATTCAAAATTTCAATTTCATAACATTCAAAAAATATCACAATAATTATTGTTATGTAATAAAGAGTTTGCATAATATGTTGTTTATGCTTTGGTTCAGAAAAAAAAATATATTTCCCCAAAATTCAATAAATATCAAAAATAATTCAAAATTTCAATTTCATAAAATTCAAAAAAATATCACAATAATTATTGTTATGTAATAAAGAGTTTGCATAATATGTTGTTTATGCTTTGGTTCAGAAAAAAAAATATATTTCCCCCAAACCCAATAAGAGTCGAGATCTGGTCTCTAGATGAAACGGCTGAGCAATCATACATAGCCAATAATGATTTAAAAAGAGAAGAACAAGTCGGAAAAAAATATCTCAAATGAGGAGACAGTAGTTAGTGTGAAACATATTTAAACAGAAAGGATTCAGGAAGAAAAAAAAAGATATAATCTCAGGCTGGGCCATACTGTTTACTAAGTACCAAGGGCCAAAACCGTTTTAATTTTTCTGCCATTATCTATAATTTCTAGACTAGTCGCCGAGTACGCGCTCTGAGCGAGCATACACTTGCTAAATTCTTTGGTTCAACTATTGTGTGTATCGATACGATCGTGACACTTGATGACATCTAGTGGTTAAAAACGGAAATAGGTAGGTATAACTACCTCGGGTAACCTCGGGATGTTCACTAATTTATAATGTTAGTGGGATTCATTTCAATTATTTGTTAGTTGTTATGTTTAAGTTAAATTTTCTGCGTTTTATGCTTGTCATCAAACTTTACCTAGCAAGTCAATAACACCGAATTATTACCATTCTGTGTTTCTTTATCCAACTTAGTACAGCAACAATAAGCTATTCGTTGTCGCGGGCCGGATTGATGGCACTGACGGACCGGATTTGGATAGCGGGCCGTAGTTTGGTGACCCCTGGACTTGAAGAACGAACAAATTCGCTAAATTAATACCGAATACTTGAGAATCAAAGATATCGAGCTTTCATTAGATAAGTGATAAAAATCTCTCAAAAGCACTCATAGCAGAATGTAAATAATTCAATAGCGAAAGCATCACTAAATTAATGGATAAATTACTTGTAGAAGAAATAGTACAGCCCATTGAAGCATATTTATTTTGACAAATAAAAGCTTGAATGTACTAAAAGTATTCTACTGTAGAACCAATATGCATAAATGTTTCAAAATCGCTGAGATTCAGAAAAAATTTTTGAAAATAATCTGGTTGATACTTCAAACGAAATTTCGAAAGTGATAAAAAAATCTCCTTGACAATTCTTTCACAGACAGAATTTTTTTTTTTTTTTTTTTTTTTTTTTACAACAAAAACTTTTTTTAGGAGCACTATAAATCCTAAATGAACTTGCAGCACTTTTAACAGAAAAAATTTTCCTTGCCAACTGTCAATAGAACAAGGAAAATTTTTTTAAATTTTTTTCGTATAAAATAAAAGAAGATGAATGGATTTAATTTTTAAATTAATAAATTAAGCGTAAAATGAAACAATTTAAGTTCCAGCAAATAACAATAAACAATTCATCTTCCATTTCCCCAACGAATTCAATTTCTTCTGTGCTAGCGGCCTGATGGCTAATTGGTTAGCGCTCTGGCCATTTATACGACAGGCTTCAGGTTCGAATCCTGGCGGAGACATGGATGTTTGTGAGTGCTTCGTAATTAACGTTAGACAGTAGGTCCTGGTCTAATTAGCCCAAAGTGTGCTCAAAATTACCGTAGAGCGACTAACCAAACCACATCAGTGCTAAGCAAACGAGCATTCACAACAGATGATGTCATCTTCGCTTGCTTTGGCCCATTCCTTCCGCAACGAAACTGATAAACTTTAACGGGATTTGAGAAATTATCGCCCTGACAAAAAAAAAGAAGCTGTCGATTTCGGAAAGAAAATAAATCAATTCTCTGATCGCTAAAAGCCATGAATATTATTATCTCTAACCTGTCAGAAACGGGAAAACAAGTTCGATGAATTACTACTTTTCTAGTAAGAATAAAACAGACTATGCATGTTAGTTCTACTCGCAAATTGAAACCCGCAAAACGCCAGGTCTTTTTCTAACCGCATATTAAATTTTCTCCTCTTTCATTATATTCGCGGCTTGGTGGCTAGCGCTCTGGCTGTTGGTACAACAGGTTTCAGGTTCGAATCCTGGCGGTGGCATGGATGTTTGTGAGTGGTTCGGAATCCGCGTTAAGCCGTAGTTCCCGGTCTGTTTAACCCTCGTGTGCACAAGATGACCGTAGAGCTACATACCATACCATACTTTTCATTATATTCTTTTAGTAACTTTTTAAATAAATGTTTTAATGGAAAAGTGTTATTTTCTCAAGAGATGGAAAATTGTCGTAGTTATCCCTCTTCCAAAGTCCAACTGTAATTCAAAATTATAATCTTTTCTCACTTCTTAGTAGCATGAGCCAAATATTCGATTTTTTAAACGTCTGCATTACCACTGCACAAAATAATGTCCCCATTCCTGAACAGTTTGAAATCAGAAAGGATTTGAATACCAACCACCAGCTCTTACATATTAACGACTTGATCCCCGAAAACCTTTATCAATCGAAAATCTACGAGAATATTGTTTCTGGACGCAGCCAAGGCTTTTGGTAAATTTGGCATAATTAGTAATTGCAATGTCGGACCAAAAGTTCAATACCGGTATTCGGTATTTCTTAGATCTTAATACCGGGTAGTAGAAATTTTAGAAAAAGAAAGAAAACATAGGTGTTTTTTTTTTCGTTTTATTTGCCAGTTTTATTATAGAATGTAAATATCACAAAAAAAATTGTAACTTATAAATTATAACAGTATATAATGAATCACAAAAAAGTAAAGTTACATCTTATTTATTTAAATCACATAAAAAGTGTAAATATCGCTACTCAGTCTGTGGTACTATTACAGGTTTCTAAAATGTGATCTTAAAAAGCATAATGCATCAATTGTACTATTATTAAGCCTTGAACGTAATTTTGTGCAAAAAATTACCAGCTGTGGAAAACGCTCTTTCAGCATCTACACTAGTGGATGGTACTGTCAGCAATGCGCAATATATTTTTTCCAAGTATTTACCTCTAAATCCCTCCTCTTCAAATACATCTATTTATCGTCTGATTGTTTTGGATATAGCTAATTTCTGTATTGTATTTTGGTTTGTTGAATTTTTTTTTTAGTTGCGATAACTTCAAAATGTTGTTCAAGTGACAATTCCTTTTCACTATCGATGTTAGTGTCATCATAATCTTCGATAGCTGTACCGAATTCTTCTGAATGTGGATAGGTTTGTGGAGAATAGAAGAAGAAGAATTTCATATAGAATAAGAATTTAACAGATAAGAATTCTTTCACAAATAAGAATTCTAAATTTCTAGTAAATACGAAAAAACGGTATTTAAACTTGTGAATACCGGTATTACAAAATTGTACAAATGGCTCAAAATACCGGTATTCGGTATCCCGGTATACCGGTATTCGGTATCCCGGTATACCGGTATTGCAATCCCTAGGCATAATGGCTTGATTGCCAAACTCATGCTACTTGGTTTTTCGGATCATTTAATTACACTACTGCACTAGCAAGAGTGGGTAGCTCTTTGTCCAGACCCTATCCAATCAGGAGACGATGAATTGCAATTTTCTTTATTAGATCCCCAATTGTTTTTATAAATAAACGATATTCCTAGGTGCAAACAACGATAATTAATCACCACAATCTCCAAATTCTGTTGTTGCTCAGATTAACAATTACATTCCTCATCTTAAGAAGAGGTTAACCTCCAGGATAATTTAAATCATTCCAAGCAAAAGCTCTTTCTTCCTGCTTACTCTAAAACGAATTTTGATTATCTCAACGATATCGATGTTTGGCCAACTCTCCCTCTGAGTAACTAAATTTAGGTACCTAGGTTTAGTTGTTGACTCTTTACTTCCATATTTCCAAAGTAGTAATTGGCAAAAAAAAAAAAAAAAAACCTGCTGCAATCAAAAAGCTCCAAAGCCTAATTTCTCAAAAGAGCCTGCTAGTGATCAGTCACATAAGCGTCAGTTTTACAATTCGATCCTTCGACCTACTCTCTAGTAGTTGTCTTATATAAGCTTCCTCCTTAACGCAAAATTTTCAGAAGTTGCAGGTTTTTCAAATCCAGTATTATAAATGCTCCATGGTTCGGGTGTAGGAAGCACAAAGATCCACACAGTCTTTGATCTACTAGTTCCAGTTAAGGATTACATTTTCAAAATTTATAAGCATTATCATGAAAAATGCAATCAAATTCGTAACAAAACTATTAACAAGTAACATAAAAAAAAAAATTTTTAAGTCAATTCCTACTTTTTTTTCACTATATTGCAGAAAGTCCTTTATAAATAAATTTCATTCATTCATTTTTTTAGGTTTATCTGGCGCCATCTATTGGTAGATATATGCAACCTAAATCTAAAAAAAAACTAAAATTAATGAATTAATATTTGAAAAAACTGTATTAACATCCAGTGTCATCCACTACAAGTTAAAACAAAAATGTATCTGAACTTGAGTGGATGAATAAAAAGTATGCTATTAGCGATTGAAAATTTGAACAAGATATATAAAGGGAGAGTGGGAGTTAATAGAAGGAATTGAAAAATATACCTGTCCACCATCCAGACGTTGCTAGCTCCTAAACGAGGCTGCTTACAATTTATGAGACTGTTTACGAGTCTTTTTCACAACTTAAAAGTGTATGTAGACTAAATAAGCAACAGAGTAATTGAAATTATGAATTTCAGGAACTATTTTTTTTTTTTTTTTTTTTTTTTTTGTGGGAACTATTTTATTTTTATTTTCTCTTAACTTTAATTTCCTCTTTTTGCTATGATGTGCTCTTAAAAATTTTTTTTTTAATTCCTGAATATCTTTTATTTATTTATTTATCGATAATTTGCTTATTTTCTTTTACAATTTCCAAACTGAATCGTGGGGCCCATCTTGTGATTATTTTCACGAACAGAGGTGTACAGACCAAAGATTCCTGTTCCACATTTTCAAGCTCAACTCCTCAGGAATTATGAAACTGGCTATGAACCACACCGGCTATTTATATAACTTTTATTTCATTGTTTTCCTTTTGTAACTGCTGCATTTTTTATTTTACTTTGTAAATTTATTTTTCTTTTTATTTTCCTAATTGAGAATACATTTAAATAATTATAATTCAGTAACGTTAATGTGGATAGTTTCGGGGCTAATTTTACCCCACAAGAATTCCGTAACTGGTATGTCTGTTTCCGTTTATCAGTCCCCTCAAAAAACAACCCTTTTTTTCATCACAAACCCAAACTTAAACTATCATCCATTAAAATCAAGTGTAACTTAACGAGATTAATATCTCATCTCAACCCGTAACGAATACCCTTAGAATTCCAGGTAAGGGTGGCTTTGTTATCCCGCCGAAATATCTCATAGTCACACTTCCTGAAGAGACAATCTTCTCTTCACCATCAAACCAAAGCCTAAACATCTTCTAATCGAATTTAAAGTCGCTGAATTGCTGATTTGCTTCAGTAGAAACCCCACTATCCACCTTTCTTCAACCAAGAACCCTGATGCTAAAGGGTCAAATACTTTCAAATTATTAAATAATGTCCTACCAGCCCAAAATCATATCTATCAAAAGGAACTGTTTGAAACTTATAGCAAAAGAGACTTCACTTCTCCCAATTCTATCTTGATAACGCAAAATATCGTATTCAAAATTTTTTTTTCTGTCTAAAAAAGATCACTCGCTAAAGACTGCAATCTGAAGATTTCCCACACCTGTCAGCAGATATAACATAAAGTCTGCCATCAGCTCGAATAACTTTAACATCTTAAGCATTATTCGATTAACAATTACTAGAGAGAAATGTCCGCTGTCTTTTTTTTATAAAGTCAACTAACTCCTTCACAGTTGGAGAGTTAAAAATGAGAGAACTCCTAGGTACCCTCATATCTGTCTAGAAGTACAGGAGAAGAAAAGTCTTCCACCAAAGCCGATATTGTTACGGCATCTTTCTTAATTGCGAAGATGCTACCTGAAAATCTACTTACAAACTGAGTAGAACATCTAATCATGAACTGCATTATACCAGTTGGCTCACCAAAAACACGTGCAAACTGTTTTGGTAATCATGTAATACTCTACTAGCAATGATACATCAAGAAAAATATACCAACAAGAAAACCGTACTAAAACCTTCCTCTTACTCCAAGAGTTAAAATAAACCTCAGAAAGGCATGTTCAGGAATGCTCGCTTCCTGTTAATATCCCAAAACCAAACTAAGATGTTAAAAAGCACCATCTGTAAAGGAAAAATCTCAAAAAGTGCTCAAAGATAAAATCTCAACGAAAAGTTCTCGAATGAAAAATCCTACAAACTTCTCGTTTGTGATAGCACTGCCAACAAGAGTAACATGCTTGAATTTATCCCTGAAACAATTGAGAAACATTTCATCAGCTTCAATCTCATGAGATCAATATTTATAATCATAAACTCACTCCCCGTTCTTAAAAAAGCGAACTAATCATTCAGATGATAAATTCTGCGTCACCCGATGATTCATTGGTCTTTAACAAATTTACATCTCGATTCTCATTTTTCACCAGTTGACTACCTCCTGTCTCTTCCTAATCGAAAACTCCCTTTCCTGATGGTGCAAAAACTCCAACTCGCTTCATCACTTTAACCTTAAATCAACGAACCATTCAGAGAGGTTGTAATTTTGTTCCAACCAGTCTTGATTCTGACTTAATTTTGCAATTAGCAAATGATTTATTCTCAAAGAACAATGTCTGATCTGTAGATTTCCACAATTATGTTCATTTTTCACAGTACGGATATTTTCTTTTATATAGTTTTTTAACAGAATGCAAGGATATTTACTTCCATGTACTCCACAAATGCAACCCTCTTTGCTTTTGCCCTTATACCATACAGTTCAACAACTTCGTTTCATGTCAAATAACAATTTGAATTCAGGCAAGAAGGGAACCAATTCTTTTCACCATAGTGACTTTTCATTCTGTATACCTCATTCTCTTAAATAAATTTTTTAATTCTGTTTATTTTTTTTATTTATTTATTTTTTGTTAATTATATTATGGATAAC
Organism: Caerostris darwini; assembly: GCA_021605075.1. Classification (NCBI taxonomy): domain Eukaryota; kingdom Metazoa; phylum Arthropoda; class Arachnida; order Araneae; family Araneidae; genus Caerostris; species Caerostris darwini. The sequence goes on from BPLQ01015249.1 coordinate 10,026, forward strand.
GTTTTTAATTCATTTGAATTTAATTTTTGTATCTTATAGTACAAATAAAATTATTAAATTTCTTCAGTCTTCAATTCGTTGCTGTCCATAGCTTTCAATCCATGAAGAATGAAAATAAAATCATCATCTAAGCTAATGGATTGTTGCTACAAAATAATCAATTCCTAGATGAGGCGAATTTTAGATAATCGATACGCTGCTTGATAAAACGAAGATACTCGAAGCCTTAGATTCTGTAATTTCGTCTGTTCATATAACCATCAAGAGGAAACTGCAATTCGTTCTTTAACCATATCCTATTCAGCCAAATGACTTTTCTATAATCCACATTGAATATGATTCTTTTCAATACATTTTTTTTCATCATCGAGGGATTGATAAATATAAATCTTGTTTTGAAGAGACACGGTTAAGATATAAATGTACATAACATTCAGCTATTTAATAGCAGAACACAATGTAATGTATTTGTTCATGGAAGAATGTGCCACCAGGGTTTTCTTGTAGCCCTTCTTTTTGTACGAATGATTTTTTTGGATGTTTATAAGAGTAATATCCATTACTTCAGGTTATCTGATGTCATACATTTACTGTAATATAAATATTTTACAAATATTAAACAAAATTTCACTTCATGAGCTTCTTCACCATTCTAGGTTAGATCCGTATCTACCATAAAACACAAACAATATTTTGCATTACTTTCATTAAGTCCTTTTTTACAGTATAAAATGTAATATTGTTTATCTTTAAATTTTTCTTTTTGGGAATTATCTTTATTGAACACAATTTTGTGTTTGGTCCTAGAACAATTGCAAACAGAACATTGTAGGTTTTTATTTCAAAACATCTCTACTCAGCTCATTTCAGCATGACATCTGATTTTGAGTTTGTTTTGGATTCTGTTAGTATTAGAAGTCAAACAGAATGTCGGAATTGGAAATTTGCCGATTAGCTTTTGAAGGAAAATATGATAAACTTAAAGAAAAAATTGACAATGACAAGAGTTATCTGACTAAGAAAGATATCGTAATTAGTAAATTTTGTTATTTGTACACAATGTTTCTTTAAATTATAAAAAAAATCTCTTGCTTTGTTAATTCGTTTAACTGCTATCTTTAAAGCAATATTTAAGAACACATTTATTCTTTTATGATTCTCAATAATTTAAAAATTAGAGGTTTAAGTATTTTGTAATTTTTTTATTGTAATAATAATGAATATATAATATAAATTACTTATATACTTATATAAATTACTTAATGTAAATATATAAAATGCTTAAACTATTATACTTGCTGCATCGTTACAATTTCTGTATCTTTTGAACAATGAAAAAAATTAATATATATAACTTTTTAAAATATAATCGTATGATCTGTATAAAAAAACTTCATTCAGATTCTTAAGAATAATTATATGATAATATTTTTCATTCCTTTTAAGTCCGGCCGTATGCCACTGCATTGGGCTGCCTCTGGAAACCAAAAAAAAATGTGGTCAATTACTTACTGCAGCAAGGTTCACCTGTTGATGAAGCTGATGATGTAAATAGATGATTCCAAATTGTTTTGAGTTTTAAAATAATTATTCATTCAAATTGTATTTAAATAAAGACCTTTTTTATTTAAAAATAATAGTCTAAATTTAAAAAAAAAAACTTCTCAAAGTAAATATTTTTTTAATTCAAAGAAAAGAAGTAAAAATACTTAAAAATTCCAAATGAAATAAAAAAAAAATATATATATTTTATTTCTAAGTTTGACTACTTTGCATTAATTTTAGATCATAATTAAGAAATAAAATTTTTAAAGTGGAATTTGTCACATTAAATAAAGTAATCTAATTAAAATATTCAATTGTTTTTATTTAATATTTATTTATGTAAGTAGAATATCTCCATAACATGAATCAAGCAAAGATTCTTGGTTAAATATTTACAAATAAATTATTAATTTGCACTTGAAGAGTTTTTTTTTTAATTATAAAAGTTTTTAAATAATTGTTTAAGCAATCCTTCAACTGTTTTACAGTACTACAGAAAGCATCATAGAATGAACAATAAATCAAGTTCAAAGAGGACAGCATAGCTGTCTGATGGAATGAAATAGTCATCATTATAGAATACATGCAAATCCAATATATTCAGTTACAAAAATCTAGGACAGAATTGCAAGAATATTTTGAAATATGTTTTAAGTTCAAAGAATAATTTAATCAACCATCAGTCAGCTGGTTAATCAGCAGGAAGTTCTTCATTAGTGTGAAGAACTGAAAACTTTCAGGAACCTGAAAAAAAATGTTTACAGTATTGTATTTGCTCATGAATGAAAATTCGGAGCTAGTGATTCAAAGAAAATGGTAACTGATAACTTTCAAGAAAACTTTTGTCCTTTATTGATGGAGAAATTATAATATGGTACATGTCTTCAGCTAGAGTAGATATGTTTGAATCCATTACTAGCATTGTCAATCAGTAAGTGTATATTGATGCCTTAAGTTTAAATGCAAAATCATCAGTCAAACATTTTAGACTACAGTGAGAGATTCCAGATTATAATAGAATAACAATCCTTAGTTTGCTGCCTTGAGTGTTTGACTGTGGTTGCTTTATAATTATAAATAATTTATTAAAATTCCATCTTAGCAACTACATTAGAATCCAATAGAGCATGTTTAATCATAATTTGAACGTAGAATCTAAAAACATAACAATTCTGTAACTAAAATCTGTAATTCAGTAAAATTGAAACAAATTGGGTCCTGAATTTTTTTAAAAAATTTCAAATGTATATAAATCAAAAATTTTCTGAAAGCTTGCAGATATTCAACTTAGTATTTAAATTAATTAATTAATTTGGGTAATACTCATTCTTTTATCATATAGAATCATAGTTAAATCAAATTTGTTCTAAATATTAAAAAAAAACAAAAAAACATATTTATGTTAAATTTCTAATGAAATTCATTTAGATGTTAAAAGATGAGTTCTACTATTGCGAACATTCAAATTTGTGAATATCAATAAAAGTTATTTTACAAAAACTAGCATTTACATCAATTAAGAATCATTTTAAGTTTGAAATAAGAAATACAATATATATATATATATTTACAGATAATAATACAAATCATGCACATTTTCATTTTGTATTTCTTAACTAATTTTGAAAATCAATTATTTTTTAAATTATATTTATTGAAGAAGATTAAAATTTTGTGAGGGATTATTATTTTTTCTGAAATAGCATTGCATTAAAAAAAAAGGGGGGGGTAAATTAGATTCTTATAGGCACCAGGATCATTTATTGAATATTACTTTTAATATTTTAATGACTTTAAATTTTTTTCAGGAATGATTTTACTTTTTGTATCATAATTAAATATTTATTAAAAACTTAGCCTGAATATAAGAAAATCTTTTTCTAATATTATGATAGATAACATAATACAATAATATGCAAATTATGTATGTATAGTTAAGCTTTTCTTTCTTCAATCTCTAAACTAAAGATGGCTCTTTGTTAATGTTGTTTTACCATGGTTATAATTCTATTTGAATTCCTTTCATCATAGTTTTTTATTCAAAATTAATTGCAAAAAGAAAAAAAAAAAAAAAAAAAAAATATGTACTATAATTGAAATTAAAATATTTTATCAAAATAATCACAGTTTTATTTCTTTTTTAAATCTTACAATCTGTTACTTTTAGTTTTTTATATCACTCTGTTTATAATAATACATACAATAATCCATTTGTCCCATATGCAATCTACATATGATTCGGAAAATAAAAATACCTAATTTCTGAGATTATCTGTAGTCAGCTAAATTTGAGCATTTCCAAAGTTAGTTATGAGTAAAATTTTGAAAAACTTTATAGTACTCAGAACCAAAAAACAAAAATGAATAATTAAGATGAAGTCCTAGATCAACTGAATCGCAATTAAATGTGTTGTGGAAAGTACGAAGAGGACTATTATTTGGTATTTAAGATATACTTTCCATTAAAAGAAATAAATGAAATTGTGTTTATCATTTTGAAGGATCCTTGTTTGTAGATGTGATACTTTTTGATAGCATTAAAATAATAGTATTATTAAACAAAAGTATTATTGTTTTATTAAACATTTTAAATTTAGTCCAAAGTTTAAAATATGTTAAATATATTGTGTACAGGATTTTATTCACTCATTTTACTTTTTCTCAGACTAATTGGACTCCTCTGATGATTGCAGCATCGGTTGGATGTGCAGAAATAGTATCGGCCCTTATTAGTAGAGGAGCAGATGTGAATGCTATCAATGAAACTGGACAGACTTCTTTACATTATGTTGCTTCCAAAAATAGAGATGAGGTATATTGATTAAATTTAACAATTGCTTATATAAGACTTATTATTCTGAATTTTTATTTGGGAAATGTTTTTTTTTAAATATGTTTTCATTTGCATTTGATTATGTAACTTATAATATGTTTTTATTAGCAGAATTCATTATTAATAAACTTTAAAAGAGTATCTGTAAGATAGGTTATTTTATTTTATTAAGATTCATTTTATTTTATATATATTTTTAATACATATGGCCAGTTATTTTGGAGATTTTATGCATGAATTAAACAGAATCAGCTCTAGAATAATTTTTCTAGTGACTCCACCTTTTTGATAATTGTAAGTAACTTTAATAATTATTAAAATGAATTAATGTTTATAAAATGTTGAAAATAAAACTGTTTATACATTGAGTCATTTATATATGTTTAAAGCTGTTAATTTGTTATTTGAAGACATTTTGTCTAAGTGCTTTCGTTTCCCTTCGAAATTCAAGTAAAATAATAAGCAATAAAAATACAAACATTCAGCATGTGTTATTGTTCATAAGATTTTCAGTATCACAAAGAAGCATTATTAAAAAGGATTTTTGAAACATGTAAAACTTCATTTCAGTGAGTAGATTTTAAAAACATTGAAATTTATAAAACAAAAGAGCTCTTTAGAAGTTAATTATTAATAATTTATTAATTACAGATTTTAAATTCATTGTCCTTACCTGAAAGGATATTCTTTATATAATGTACAAATAAAGTTATTAATGTATGTGCATTTATATATTATATTTATACACCTTTTTAATCAATTATATTAATAGAGATATTTATATTTTATTTAAAACTATTTCATAATTTTTATTTTATTAAAATTGATTCATAATTAATATTGACATTAATATCTTCATCTTTATATCCCTATAATTGTTTTGTATTTAACTTTAATATTATGGTAGTCTTGTATTTAATAGTTTGGTATGCTTAGACTTTAATATAATATGCATTAATTGTTCATTAATTGAATAAAAAAAATGCAACTAAATATGATCATCTGTGATTGAACAACATTAATTAGTGTTTTTTAATAATAAATTGTTTTTTTAAATTGATGGGAGAAAAATATAAGTCTTAAGAATAAAAAAAAAATTCTTCTATGTTTTAAATGTTTGAAAGTATTTTGAATTATACTGTTTGTATTACTTCTTCATCTTTATTATAATTTGTAATTTTCATGCTATTATTTTGTTTTTAATTTATTAGATTGTAAGAATATTACTTGCAAATCATGCCAATATCAATGCAGCTGATAATATGGGAAGCACCCCTTTACATAGAGCAGCATCCAAAGGAAATATTAAAATACTGAAAATTTTCCTTGAAGATTATAGCAATCAATTAGATGTAGACGCAAGGGACTGTGTAAGAAACACTCCTTTGTAAGTTTCATGTGAAATATGAATTATTTCTTTTTATTCATTAGCCTTTTTCTTTTATTATTAAGTTCATAATTTTCTATATCTCAAAATATTTATTGGTAATTAACATTATAATGATTTATTTTCAAAGTTAAAACATATAAATTAAAAATTTGTTGTTGAAAACATATGAAATTATTTGATCCACTGAAACTGAAAACTTTTATGATTATAAAATTGTAAATTATTGTTAGTCATAAAAAGCTATTGACAGTTTCTGTGATATCAAGTAATTCTGTTTTATTTCAGTGATGGTTCCTCTTAATCTGTATTTACACCAAGCCATTGAATGACACATCAAGTGTGTATCTAGGTTATCCTATATTTATTTATCAGCCTAATGCAATGATTTCAGCTCTACTGGTTATCAAACATATTAGCAATTTTTCAGAAATTCTTTACATACTTTAAAAGTTTACCGAAAACATATGTTATAGAATTAATGTGCTGTGATTATTACTGGTTAATGCATCAAACTATACAAATATACCTGTTTTATCTAATATATTTGGGAACAAACATTTTCAGCTGCTAATATTAAAAATCTAACCAATAGAAACTTTTTTATTAATCACTTTTGAAATACTGGAACACATTAGATCAATTTTATATTGCACTTCAAAATCTCTCTTTTAAGCACACACATGCAAGTATATATATATATAATGCAATGCATTAACAGAAAAACCAAAGGCAGACATAATACAATGCATGATATAATACATACTGGCATATATAATCTGGCATTGCATGGCTTCAGAAAATTAAACCTGTTAAAACCTTAATGAAATTCATGTCTATTCAAGGCAGCATCTTTTATTTTCTGATATCTACTATTTTACTTTCTGATTTTTATATAGATCTAAGTGCTGCTCTTCATTTAGAGTCACTTCTGATCTAATTGAATACTTTTCTTTTCTGAGGTAGCATTTGAAATTTAACTGTGAAAACAATAGGAAATATAACAAATTCTTTCTTCATTATAAATGCTTTCTTTCTCCTCCATACTATATGGGGCATGAGTGGCTGGTGCTTGGTACCACAGGTTTCGGATTAGAGTCCCGGCGGTGCCATGGATGTGTGTAGTGGTTCGGAATCCACTTTAAACCGTAGGTCCCAAATCTGTTTAGCCTAAAGTGTGCATAAGATGACTGTAGAGCGACAAAGAAACCAAACCTCCATACTATATCTCTCCTCTCCACTCCACTCCACACCTGCACTCACCTCTATGGCTATAAAATTTTCAACATCAAGAAAGTAGGGAATTTTAGTTGTGAGAAGGAGAAAACATTTAACAGCATAAAAAATAATGCCATCTGTGAACTGAATTGCTCAAATTGAACTACTGTAGTCTTAAAAGAATTAGTGTTATACTTGGAGTTGTGGCATTGGAGACTTCTTGGTTATAGGAGTCTAGGATTAAACTGGTAGATTTTTTATTGGTAAAATAGCAATGTAAATTTTGTTTTAATTATTTAACAACAGTTTAGATGGTTGCAGTTCATTGGTCAGTATGTTTTATTATTTTATTTTATATCAGCCTGTCTATAAGCAATGCAACAGCATTAAAAATAACATAACCATGAAAAATTTACCAACCACAAAAGTTATCAAATTGACAGAAAACCTAATTTTTCCCAAATTTGATAACATTTGAACAAATATTGATCCATTTTACATTTTTTTTTTTCAGTTTATCTAGGCCTTGTATTAGAAGTATGCATACCAATTATGATAAAATGTGGATGTATATTGAGGCAGGATACACACAAACTTTAAGTGATTTATAGAGAAAGATTACACAAACATACACATTTTCAGAATAATTGTTAAAGATTCTTATATAATAATAATTTTTTAATTTACTAGGAATTTAATTTTTTTTAACAAGTATTTGATATTGTAGTGTTATTTTTTGAAAGCAATATTGTATTGTCAGCTTTCTTTAATGTAAAATAATTCTGAATTTTAATTAAATTATGATTTTATAAAGAAGAATTTCGTTTTATATTTATTTGCTTTTAAAACTCTGATACTGTATTAATTTTTTATTATGAAATGTTTCCATTTTAATTTCTCATTTAATTTTTATTTTGGTTTTAGACATTTAGCTTGTGAAGAAGAACGAATGGAAGCAGCCAAAATGCTTATTGAGGCTGGAGCTAGTATTGATACTTTAAATAAAGTGAGATGGTTTTTTTTTTTTTTTTATTAAAATTCTAAAGAATTCTGTTTTATGTAATACAAATTGAAAACAAAATTTTTAATTTATTTCATTAAATAAATCAGTGCTCTTTTTCTGATTATTTTGAATCCCATTTTAAAGTGCATTTAGATGTAGATGCAATGGAACAAATAGGATTCAACATTAAAATTTAAAAAAAAATGAAATCTATTAAACTTTGAAATAATTTTATAATTATTATTAATTCAAATGTTCAAAGAATTATTGAAAAAATATCTAAAATTTAATAATCAAACAATAAGTATAGCCATTTTTCCAAATATATATAGAATAATAATATTGTTTTAATTTCACTTTCTTGTCTTAAAATAGCAGATTTAAATTTTCCTACCTTTGTTCCATTATAAGTAATATTAGTATCATCATATTAAAGCTGGATAATGCTAACATGTATTTTAATTTTAGATTTATATATTAATATCATTTCTTCATATATTCTAAATTTCAAGAAATTTATTTTAAAAAAATTAATTTTTAATGTTAAAAGGATTTTGAGTGATGAATGAAGTATATTTATTTTGGATTTAGAAAAGTAAGGACTTTAATGTTTACTAATTGTTAATATTTTATCAATTATTTGTTGTGTATTAAGTTTAAATTTATTCCTTAAACCTAATTTCGAGATCCTTTAGCATCTGCATTGATTGGTATTTGTTATCCGTGTATTTAATTACTGAAAATGAAATATTATTTATGTACATTTTAAGTGTAATAGACCTAAATTATTTGTTGAATACATACTTTATTTTGTTTAATTACTAGAAAATTTTTAATCACTAATTTTGCTCTTCATTTGTACGTGTCTATTATATGTGTACATAGAGGGGGAAAACAAAAAATAAATGGTACGATATCGCCTTTAAAAAACACATTCGGGGAGAATTGTTTGCCATTTCATAACATTTTGCTGGGGTTTTTTTCCCCATAAGTTTCTTAAAAAAAAAGTTGAAATCCCTCTTAAAAATAGTTTAAATGAAATAATATCTGTATTTATTTTAGTAAGAGTGGTTATCTTTTAATAATTCGAGTTTACAGTTGTAATATAATTTTTTAATTATTTAGTTGTATTATACTATTTCAATAGATTTTTTAGGATGTTCATTCTGTTATTTAATATGAAAAAAAACTGGTGAAAAAGTTTTTATTATTGTATATCGCACACATAGTGATTCCGAGTAGGGAGAAAGCCAGGAAACATTAATAGCCATAAGTCAGAAAAATGTGCAAGTGTAGTTAGGGAAAAAATTTTCACAGTTTCTGTAACCACCTTGTCTTACAGTACTCATATTTTATAAATCAAAAACTACCTTTTATTTAGGAAAAGAAAAACCCCATTGAAATGGCACGACCTCAGTTTCATTCAACTCTAAGAAGAATGGCAGAAGCTGTATTATATCCTTGAGCCTTATATTTATTTCTTCATTTTTATAAAAATTGCATATTGTTTATAATTTGTTTAAAAATCTATTGAAATTTCTGAAAACTTTTTCACTTCATGGATAATAAATTTTCTTTTTTTACACATAATGTGATTTGCAAGCACATAATAAAATTTTTTTTTATATATTTGATTCCGTTTTGCAATTTGTTTCTTTAAGTTCAACTTAGATACTATATTGTGTAAATTTAGATTTGAAGCATTTTTTTCTTTTATTTCAAAAGGTAGAAAAAATATTTATGAATGCAAACAGTTGCTTAACAGATCATAACGCACAATATAGTATCTAAGTTGTATATTTTTTATTTAGTATTTAATTATTTTATTAATTTATATATATATTTTTTTCCCCATTATTCTTTTATCTAGTATGCAATTAAAAATGTCCAACCTATTTTATTACCGTTGTGATTGCTTCATGTGCTTATATATATATATTTTTGTTTCATAACACTTATGTTCAATTTACTTGGAAGGAAATATTGGTGGAAACTAAAACTGTTATGAATTTGGGTCATATCTGAAAATCATAAGACAATTATTAATTGTAATCCATCTTGTATATTTCTAATAGATCAAAATTAAACCTAAGACACTTAATGGTTATACCCCTGAATTATATTCGTTAACAATTTTATGGAAAGATAGTAATAATAAAAAAATTTATTTTGCAAATTTATCAAATAATTCATGACTAATATAACTCTAATTTTAGAAATATGAGATGTTTAAATGGTGCACAAGTAAATATAATTTTCAGACTTGCATTTACTCCTAACTGAAATAATTGTTAGGAACACATTTATATAAAATGAGGGTTAGGTACATTTTATTACTAAAAAACAATTTTTTTTTTTTCATTCTGCTTCAAAATGAAGTTATGGACAGCTTCCTGATATTAAAATTTATAATGCTTATGAAATAGCCATGTATCAAACTCATAAAACCTTAATTATATTAATACTTTTTAAACAGATTATTAATGCAAATTTTATAAATAATATACATTTATTTTAATGAGATTTATTTGAATAATGCTTGCAAGTATTGCTGATAATAAATGAAAATCACAAACTACATAAGATAAGCTTTATTATAACTTTGTACTGATCATTATGTACATATTTTCTAAAATTATAATTTATAAAATATACACAACCAACAGTTTGCTCATTCAACAATACTAAAGTTCTCTTGGTTGCAGAATAAATTCCTGTACACTTGGTTTAGTTGAAAATAAGCAGGACACCTCCTATAATTCAAAATCCAAAAAATAAATGGTATTTGTGCTATGAAAACAAAACATCAGTCTCGATTAAGTGGAAGCTCTACAGCTAAAAAGAAAAGTGAAATTCTTACCCAGAATTGGAACCTAGAGTAAAGCTGTATGATTGGAATGCTTAAAAACAATTTTATTTTTTAAATTGAAAATTTACTAAACAATTTTGCTGAATTAAACACTTTTTTCCTTTCTCAAATAAAACTAAAAAATACAAAATTTTCAACATGAATTATATAAAATATCAATTAATTAACACATTATGATTTTGATCCATATATACAAATGTTTCTAAAACAAGGATCTCTATTTAGATAGGGGAAAACAAAAAAAATTATCTGTGGAATATCTAGAAAATAAAAGATCTCTGTGGACAAACACTCAACACTAACCCTGAGAATCTTCCAGCTATGAGCAGAAGTGTGAAACTATGCAATAAAATATTATTTTTCTTTCAAAGATGCCTCAAAATACAACATTTCACATAAACTTCTACAAACTTAAATTTGTACAGAATGACTGTAATATATACAAAATGACAACAAGTCAAAAATATAAACTCTGTTTCTTGACATGAAGGAACAGATGATTTAATTACAATGCTCCTTTCTTTCAAAGAAATGTACATTCCCTCCTTCCTTTCCATTGTAGATTGAACAGATCAAGCTGACTGCTTGGTAAGTCATCTACAGAAGAGCAGGATCTCTAAAAAAGAAATAAATAAATAAAACTACAGAATTGAAAATTTTCGTCTTTGCTTTCACCAGACAATCATTTAGAACAATTTTACATTAATTTTTTGACTACATGATTTAATTACTCAATTATTATCTAAATAAAAAAAATTAAAAGTCATTCAGGACACGAAAACTACCCATATATTTTATGGCTCAAAAGAAAAATAAATTTCAACGTTTTGATGCTTACATATTAACTGCATGCCAGCGATGGATCATTTATCATAACCTAGGATCATATTAATATCAACGTTTTAATGCTTGCATCCCACAGAACATTTGAACGTTTTTACCCGAAACATTGTTGACATTCTTCAATAGTAGCGATCAATCGTTGGCATATTGTACACAAGTATCGGTTTTATTTATTTTACTCATAAAATTATGGGTATTATTTTGGGGAGAGAGATTTTTTATTTCCTTTAGCACTTTCAGCAATTCTTATTGGTTTATTTAAATTTCTTTCACAAGCTTTTATTGAATTTCTTACTCGTGGAATTCTATAATTGTTATAGATTTTATTTGATCTGTTCAGTTTTGAACGATAACCTATGAACATAATTTATTGCCTGAATATGATTTATCGATACATTTTCTTTCTTTGTTTCTTTAAGTTTGCCGTTTTGCATTTAATTCTTATATTAAACCCTAAATTTTATAGATAACCTGCCCAAACGATTAAATTCTTTTTAATTTTATTAAAACGTTTTGAAGTGTATGTAAATTATACAAAATTTAGGTGACACATTATTAAAAAAAAAATTCTACAACTACTATACTCTTTTCTTTCAAAGTAGTATATATCTACTAACATAATCTGATACTCAATTTATTATGGGATATTTTTTTTTTATAAATAAACTTTGTATAAAATAGTTTTAGATTAATTAGGATTTTAATTTTTGAAGAATATAAAATAATTTTAGAATTTCAAATAAAGAAATGAAATTTTTCTGAAGATAGAAAGATTGCTCAAACCGTATTAATTTGAAGAAAAATCTCGATTATAACGCATTAACCTTGTCCTTAATCGAGTTGAGCTGGATTATCGAATGTCAATATAGTTTTAAGGGTAGGGAAATACCAAAGATATAACATTCTAGATAAAAATTAAAGTGATTCAAACAAATACATATTTAATGTATCGATGCACATTTTGAATCCCTGTATATCACAGAAATGTGAGCAGCAATTTGTCTGTTAAGGTCAACAAATGCCCTCATCTGTACAGAAAAATAAGCGAAGGTTCGATTAGTGCCAGATTATAGAAATATTGAATGCCTGATTAAAGAGAGGTTACAGTAATAAAGTTTTAATTATTATTAATTACTTTACATTAATAAAATATTAAAATTATTATACTAAAATTTAAAAAAAAATGTTATCTACTAATATTAACATTTTGAAAATTATAAAATTGAAAATATCCATACCTTCATTGGCCCTTTTTAGAAAGCCACTTTTATTCATATTATAGCCTCTTCTTGTTTCTGTATTTGCTCAGAAGACAAGCGAGCTTGTAATTGCTGATTTTTCGCCAGTAACTCCACTACCTGCACAGTAAAAGTAAAATTGGAATTTATTTAATGAAAATAAGGTGATTAAGTAGTAAAATACTTGCTGGATATTTTTTTTGTTTTCCAGCACCTGAAAAGCTGATTCTTATAAATTTACTAAATAATTTATTTATTAAAATAAAGGACCTATATAAAATTGATGCTTTAATTTTAAAAATTTAATATCTAGACTATATATATATAGAGAGAGACAATCTTAATTTTAAATAAATTAACATAGTCCAACCACAGATTGCGTGGAATGATAGACATTCCGTTTAACAGCAGAAAAAGTAGATTTGATGACTCGTTAGGGGTGATGTATTAGAGGCGAAATTAGTCAAGATATGCGACACAAAAGCAGCTATGAAAGAAACTTATTCAATATTGTGCCCAGGGCCGAATTTTCCTATAGGTTAACAAGACTTCAGCCTAGGGCCTCAAGATCAAGAGGGACCTACATACAAATTGTTAGTAAAATTAGAATTGCACTATTCTAAAAACAGTAAACACCAAAACACTGAATTGAAAATAAGGAGAAATTCTACACATGACTCAACACAATGAACACAAATATAAAAATGTATTGGTTAAGATCAACGTGTTCAGCTCATTGGGTCTGTTCGTTTGTTTATACTAGATTGCACCAAAACATTCAGTTATTCGATAGAAAATATGATAATTTTATTGCATATTTTATTTTGGTGGGCAAAGATTTTTATTATTAAATTTTGTTAAAATGTTTTAATGTAATATTTTTGTTGTAAATGTTGTGTGTTATGTTTGATTAGTTATTGTTACAATATAAGGTGCTGAGAATAAATGTCCAAATAAGTGTTCTCCACTTTTTTTTTTATTATTATTCGTGACACATTTTTTATAAAGATTAGTACCGATGATCACAACATGTTTAATTTAACATATTGATATATATCACAGTAATGATGTATTTTATTTATCTCTCATGTAATTTACAAAATTAAAAATGAGAGGTTAAAGGGCCTCCTCAGTGGAATAGCCTAGAGCCTCTTTTCATCTGAATCCGGGTCTGATTGTGCCACATAAAATTTTAAATATCTTAAAAATTAAATTTCTTTTTTATTGGAATTAGAATCTCTCTTCAATTACATTTTCTAACCCTAAGATGCTATTTTGTATGAATCTGTCCGACTTGGCTGCTTGCCAATTTTCCACGTGATTAGTGATCAGATTATATTACAGTTTGTTTCCAAGAACTGAAAATTTGATTCTTAGAAATTTACTGAATAATCTGTTAGAATAATTCATTTATATTAAATTAATGTTTTCATTAAAAAAATTATTTGAAAAGTCCAGAAATTACTATTTTGATTTAAATTGAAAAATACAAATTTTGTAGTATCCATAGGAATATAAAAATGCTAAAACAAGCTTTGGAAAATAAACGGAAATAAACTTACCTGAGTAGTCGTTGTTTTAAGCTGCTGGTTCATTATTTCTAATTTTTCTTGCAAAGTTGCATTTTCTAAACATTTAACTGAATATTTCTCTGTCATAGAAAGTATTTCATATTTTACAGCAGATAAATCAGATCTGTAAGGGAAAAAAAATAACAAAATTTAAATAATTATGTAATCAAAAAAATAATTTAAAAAAAATTATGCAATTATTTTTACAAAGAATACATTTTAATGTACTTACTCGTAGCACTTTTTAAAGGCTTGTGTTTCAAAGCGCTTGTTCATTTTAAGTACAAACTCATCTTTGAATTTCTGTATTTGTTTCTGTAGTTCTTCTGAATGAGCTTTCCTTACAGCTTCAAGGGCTGAAAAACAAAATAAATATAATTAAGCAAACAAAGTACAATTTACGAGTTTTAATAGCAAACTAAACAAGAAGATAAAAAAAAAGCAATTTTCAAACTCTTCAAATTAATTTTTTGAATTCAGAATTACTTTACATTCACACATTCTACAAGAAAAGATTTAAAAAATTTTCATAATATTGAACAGAACATTTTATACTTACTTGATAAAGCTGGAAAAAAAATTGTATTTTTAAAAGAAAATTAGTAAATAAATATACATAAAAATTAAAAATGAGATTATACATCATTTAAATATGTATACACTAATATTCACATATTATTCACTCTTGAACATTTATGCTGAATTATTTTATCTAAGTAAACAACATAAACAATTAAACATGCAGGTTTTTTATTTTTTATGACTGCATATAAGTAACAGTTTTATAAAGAAAAATTGAATAATAAAACATGAAAATAATTTTAAATTGTAACAAGGAGAATATATCCCACAACATTTGATTAATTTGAGCGAGGATAAAAAAAAAGAAAGAGAACTAAAGTAGTGTAAGGTTTTTAATTTTAAAAACTTCTTTAAAAAAAATTTTTTAACTTCAACAATTTAAAAATTTTCATGGATTATCTGTTCTAAAAATCATCCATATACAACTATTTTAAATAATGCAAAACAATTTTTAAAAAAAACTAAGCATTTTGTAGACATATTGTATAAAAGAAATGTTCTCATGCTATAATATTACAATTTGGATAATGTTTTTTAATTGAAAATGTTTACTTAAAATATATATACATTTCAAATATTTCTATGACTTTCAAATGACTAATGCTAACCTATGGCTGTTGCATGGGCTTCTTCAGCTAAAGCCCTCTCTCTATCTGCCAAGAGCTCTTCCAGTTCTTTCTGATGCCGCAGTTCTAGTTCAGACACAATCTTTTTGTGAGAGGCGTCCATAGCAGCCAAGCCTTTCTCGCACAAGGACTAGAATATCATAATAAGTTATTTCATACAAGGAGATCTAATAAAATTATAAAACTTTTTTACAAGCTTTCATATTGATCATTTATGTGAATTTGTCGTGCACTACAAATTAAAACAATTTCACATCCGGTTATTTATCACACATCGTATATTATTTTATATTATTATGTTACCATTTTGTATGCAAATAAATAAAAAATATGCACAAATGTAGAATATTAAAAGAAGAGCAAATAAAAATAAACACATTTTGTTTTCATTTTTATTTAATCTGGTTATAAATTTATACTCTACTATACAACAAAAGCAATTTCTACGCTAGCCCTATAAAAAAAAAATAATAATAATAATGCATTCCTAAAACAGCCAATAGAAATATGGAAAAACATTAATTAGACCAAATTTTATTTAAATACTTTAAATGGTCTTAATACCTATATTTGTTAGGTGAAATTTCAATTTTTTTCTATAAACTAACTATAAAGAGGTTCATGACAAAAATTCAGTTAAAAGTAACAAAAAACATATTAACTAATCAATATGTGTCTTAAATAGTAAGTTATTTTAATTGCCTAATTAAATACAAATGTAAGAGCATGTTCAATGTATTCACGTTATAGGAATAAATTAAGAAAACAGCATTCTATTTCACCTTTAACTGTTCAATTTCATCAGAATATCTGAGCTTTATATCTTCTCTTAAATGTTCATTCTTTTGTTGAAGTTTCTGTTCGTATAAGTGTTGCAGATTACGAATTTCATCATCATAGTGATGCTGTAACAGAATGTCCAATAGTATTATTATACAGCAAAGTACTTGTATTATACATAAACACATTTCTTAAAAATCTTTAATAAATTCTAATAAGTCAATAGACAATCCTACCTCCATTTTCTTTAAATTATTCTGAGCAGTGTGAAGTTGCATCTCTAATTTCTGTTTTTCTGAACTAAACTGTTTTTCCTGCAATGCAAGCATGAAAGGTTATTTAAATATTTATACTAGTACAATTTCATAATTAGTAATTGATACTGAGACAAATAATTAATAATTAATAATGCATAAATCAATTCAAAATTTTATAAATTTCTAAATTATTGCAATGCATACAGGATGGCATCAAAAGATTCCCAGTTTTACAACAACAAGCATTATTAATATTCTAAAAGTATTTCCAAATAATAATGATAACAATAATAATTTCACAGTCAAAAAGAATGGCATTAACTAATTCTTTACTAATGTTCCATTTCTGATAATAGATAATAAATTTACATTGAATTTAAATATAAAAGCAGTTTTATACACTCAATACAAAATTATAATTACCCAATTCAATCACGTACAGAATTTCAAGTAGCCTATATATTTATTATTCTTTTAAATATTGCTAGCAAAAACACCTTCAAAATGTTACTAATGTTTTTACGGTTTTTTTCACAAATTCTCATGCAAGGTATTATTAGATTATGATGATTGAAAACATTTTTCTTTTCCATAGCCATAATTTTTTTTTTTTTTCCACATTTAACATTACTATAAGACAATATATAATAATATGGAAAATATTATTTTAGCACAAAAAATACTATCAACAGTTTTACAATTCACTTACTGCTATCCATAAGAAATAACATAAATTATATTATATATATATATATAAATTAAATAACAAGTTTTATAAACAGAGAATATTTTAGATTAGTCAAATTACAAAAGACTCCAATAATCCCACAAATTCCCCCCTCCCAAATAATAAAATAAAATCATATGCGTTATGGAAAATATGTTATGGAAAATTTGTACAAGCTGACATGCTTGCTATTATATGATAACAGAGACACAAAAAAAATACAATTCATAATCCCTCACTTGACAGTTTCATTAAAATAATAGGTTTATTTATTAATAAAGACCCATAAATGACACATATATGGTGAACTCCACCAGAGTTTTATTTACAAACACTATCTGGAAAATTTATGAATTTCCACTATAAGGCATTCGGTAAAGAACAAGAAACCTAAAAATCCATTTTAATTAGAATTTTATATTAGAACATTATTTGGAAAATTATTTATGAATTCCACCAAGAAACCTAAAAATCAAATTAAATTAGAATTTTGTAAAAGAATCTGAAAACAACTTCACCTTTTCTTGAACCACCTCTTGCAAGTGTTCTTTCCAAATCGCCTCCTGCTCTTCCAACTTAACCAGTGCTGCTGCATCAGTCTCGTGTTGCTCCATCAATCGCTGTATTTCCAGACGCAGATTCCGGCACTTCTCGCACAAGCTGCCACTGCGAGCAAGAGATCTGCTCTCTTCGAGCTCTGCCTGCAGGTAGCTGACCTCCTGCCGCAGCTCTATGCAGGACTTGCAACCTTCCTCCTGCCTTCTCCTTTGTTCTTCCTGCAGCTCTGCAATCTTTGCAGACAGTTCTTCCAGCTGCACGCGAAAGTCTTTGCGTTCGCTCTCCATAGTTGCTTTCCACTTATGCTTGAAGCATAAAAGACTAGACACACTGCGATGGGCCACATTAAGCTCATTGGGGTTACACAGATTGAAGAAGGCATTTGGAAATCGGTATTGCGGCAAGTTTGCCATGATGCTCATGGTCCTCCGCTGCAAGTTCTCGTGGAAAGTGTTGAGGGCATCTCTGTCCATGTTAGAAAACGAACTGCTTTGGATGGAGCTCTTTGATTTGTCACTATCACTGTAAATGGCGTCCTTGATTAGTATGACAGTCCCGTCGACCACAGTGATGATGGAGACAATTTGAGCAAGCTCCGATATTGAACAGTGCATGTACTCAATAAGAACCCCACACTTGCTACTCGAAAAAAAATTGTTCTCTAAATGTTTAATGCAGATGCTT
The DNA here is from genome assembly GCA_021605075.1 of Caerostris darwini. Taxonomy (NCBI): domain Eukaryota; kingdom Metazoa; phylum Arthropoda; class Arachnida; order Araneae; family Araneidae; genus Caerostris; species Caerostris darwini. The sequence goes on from BPLQ01015249.1 coordinate 28,747, forward strand.
TTGATTTCGGACGACAGCAGACTCAGTTCTTGCTGCAATAGTTTGCAGATGTATTCCGTCCATTTCTCACTGTACTGGAAACTAGAACACAAGAAGTAAACCTCGTTCAGAGATTTGGATATGTGAGCAATAAATGACTGCGATACCTGTGAAATAATATGACTAATGTGAGAAAGAAACTGTTTCTGGCCTAAAGGTTTAAGATCGTTTTTCTGTTCTGGAGATTTTGGTGTGTGGACTTTTTCGCACATTGAATCCTCCGAGAGTTCTAAAATTGTGGTGCAGAATCTCTCGATGAACTTCTCTTTGAATTCTGATAAAATGGATGATATTCTCTTACGCTCAGAATCCACGTCTTCAAATAAATCCTTTATATCTCTCACTTCAGCAACATCTTCTGAAGGACTCCGATAAAACAGAAGACAAGCAACAATATTGCACAAGCTGGTTTTCTGTACATTTGTATAAGCCGGATTAGATTTTTGTTGAATATATTGCTCAATGCCAATTATGGCTTGTTTGACTCGATTTAAATGTTGCACTAGCATAGCAGTTTTGTACTGTTCAAAATCACTCATTTTAAAAATTATATTTGTGATTTCTTGTAATAAAATAATATTATATAACAGTTTTCCAACAACACAAGTAATTCCTTGAGACACCAATGATGATTCGTCCACTTTACTTGTGACATGATCTAAAGTTCTGACTAATTTGCTTAATTCCTCGCTGGCTTCACTGCTGATAAAATTGATTTTGGTGGACTGAAAAGGATTCATGTGACCTTGAGCATAAAGAAGCTGTAAAGATGTTTTCAACCATGAAATTAAAGAAGATACTTTATGACCTAAAGTTTCCAAGCAACCACCAAACGAAAAAGAAAGGGGATCTTCTTCACAGTCTTCATCTTTACTTGTTGTAGTTAGATCAGTCATACTGGCAGAAAGTGACAGGGAATTCCAATCTTCCCCAGTATCTTGCGAAGGCGCATTTTCATTGAGATTTACCTGAAGACGAATTTTCGGTTTCGGAAGTTCTTCTTGCACAACGACAGCCTCCTCAGATGAGGCTGTCACCGTCTCTGTGACATCTTTAACCTTCTTGTCCAAGTTATGCAATCTCATGAGCAAGCTTTGAGATTCCTTCCCTGCTTCTTCCTTATTGCCCTGATCTTCTTGTGAGGTATCAGGACTTTTCAAGACACCTTCCACAGCACCTATTTTCTGTTCCAGCTCTGTAAGCTTTGCTTCGTACTCTTTGGACAAGCTCAGAGCTTCTTTACCTTTCAAGGAGCTCCTTCTACGTTCTTGCCGTTGTTCTAGCTTCATCACACGCTGCCTTAATTGCCTAACAGTCTTCTCCGAGTTCAACAACTTGCTTGTCAGGTCATCCACTCTCGCAACCATGAGTTCCATGTGCGATTTATGGAGTTTCTCGGCTTGATCACTTCCTTGTTTCAGAGACATACACTGCAGCTCAAAATCATCGGAAGAAGTCTGGGCAACCTTAACCTCTGCTTTTAATCTTCTGTTTTCTTCGCGAACTTTATTCAGCTGTTGGGCAAGTAAAGCATTCTGTGACGATATACCACTCAACCTTGTAACTTCCTGCTTTAGAGAATGACAGCCGAAAGCTTTGCCAATGTTTATCAAATCATTGTCTTTACTATTGAGTAGCAATGTTACCTTAGCTTTCTCAAGCTCATTTTGTACCTTATGCAATCGATCTTCCACTCGACCTAAGCTGGACACAAGAGTGCCCATTTCTCTTTTCTGTTCACTTGATAAATGATGCCCATTTTTGGGGCTTTTATCTTCAATATCATCTAATTTGGATTCCACTTCTTTACAGAACTTTGATATGTCCAGCCATATCGTCCAAGAAGAATCCTCTAGCTTATCTTTGATTTCAGTGACTTTCTTCCGACCATCTTGGAAACTTATAACATCTAATTTGAAACTTCTACGTCTCTCTGGTCTATTTCGTTCTTCGGGAATATATTTAGGAGAGCTTTCCTAAAAAATAATAATGAATGAATGAATATTGTAATACATGAATGGTAAAGGACTGTGTTTTATTAAAATATAACTTTAAAACTCCTCCTTTCTTTATTTTCTTTTATAAATTTAAAATTCTTTTACATTTTTATAAAAATGTCCATTTTATTTTTATTTCTGCTAAAACAGAATAGACTTATTTTGACTAATTTGGATTTAAAAAATTTCGAATGGCCATAATTCGCTGTATGAATATTTTCCTCGTGTAATAATTTCCAAGTAGAAAGCCGACACAAATGCTTCCTCTACAAATATGAAGATTTTGATATGAGTTATCACTGATGAATAATGGCAAACCTATTACGTGTATGCTGCAAACTATTTTTTTAATAATAATTTTTCATGAATAATGAGTATTATGCAATCTATAATATTATTGTCTCTAAGAAATATGGACAATTTATTTCAGGTATAACAAACGCAGACATTTCACAAGATTAGGGGGAAAAACTAATAGAAGAACCTAATTTGATGACTTTTTTCCCCCTCCACACCTCTGTATCTAGGACTATGTAGCAACATAGCAGGGAAAAAAAAAAAAGGCGAGGTGGGATCATCGGTGGGCTTCATGTATACAACTCACTGACAAGGAAGGCAGTGTTTTCCAGGAGAATTTTTAGGCTTGACTACCCCGCATTTGCATGTTTTATGGGAGAAAATTCGAAAACTTAATACAGCTGTTTTAGACACGTTGTCACAATTGCCATCGAATCTGTTGGAAGTAAGTGGACACCGCCAGCGGATTGGAACCTCAACTCTCCGGCTAATTTTATGGATAAGATTAGCTTGGAAATATATATATATAAATGGAGAACTGTTGTTGATTAAAAGAAAAGAAATAGATGCATGAATCGTAAAATTACGGCAGTGGTCATAATGCATAGTAAGCTTATAATTAAAGAACAAAAGAAAAAGATATGAATTCTTACTTTTAAACTCTTTTTCTCTTTCGGAGTTACAACTGAAGTGTTGAGTAAACTTGAACTAGAATGATCAGTTGTTCCGTCATCACTGTCTGCCATGTAATTGGGATCCGACTCGTGAATTTCCGTCGAAGAAAATCTGGAACCTCTCGTCCTAGAATTCGACCTGGTCTTTGCTCGCTCTTTCACTCTTGAGATCGCTGTTCTCGCTAAAGGAGGCGACGGTGGAAGAGCCACGGAATTGAGTTTGTCTTGCTCATCTTCCTCCATGATTGTCTTTGAACTAGAACTGCTCTTTTCAGAATCCAAGCTGGAAACAGAGCCCTCGGAATAAGTACTAGATGCTTTGTCCTTGTTGGAATCCAATGGTTTGTCAACATCAACTTTTTTCTTTGAGCAGCAATCCTCTGATGCGATCATTTTGAGATTAGCAGCTTGGAGAACAGCTCGGATCCAGTTGTTTCGGATTTTAGCAGTGACTGCAGATAAGTACAGTTTGGAGAAATCTTTCATCTGAGAATGATAAAAATACGTTTTATTCAAACAGACGGATAGAACAAAAAGCTTTCAAAAATGAATTTGTAAAAATATTAATATAAGCCAGCAATATAATACATTTGGGAAAATAATTAACATTTTAAAGTAAGAACTTCCTATATAAACGTAAAACTATATTTTAATACGAGCAGTTTTATTTTTAAATTAAACCTTATTTTAAAGTTTCCTTAAAGAATTTATAATAAATGTCCTAAAAGGCCATTACAAACAAGTGTAATTGTGTCTTGACAAATGTGTAAATATTTTACATTTTTAAACATAATTATGTTTTTAGTATGTAAAAAAAAATGTGGTACTGAATTCAATACTTTTAACCATATATATTAATTCATGGTATCTTAAAAATGCATTAATACGAATTGAACCATATCTGCATCACACATGAAGATGTATGTTTAGAAAAGAAGATAAGAAATTCAATTTATACATAATTTTTCTTATATCAGTTATATTTATTTGTTTTGGTACAATGATATATTTTGATTCGTAGATTCTTACCAGTATGCAAAAGGTATAACCACTGCTACTTTCAACTTCAGAAACACTTTTCACTTTCCTGAGATCCACAAATCCATCCAGTATCCCAGCATCCTCTGCAATGGGGTCACTGAAGTAAGTGAGAGCGGAATTCCTCAGCACAAACCAATATTTGTTCCACTTGCAATCATCTTGCTTCACCAACCAGCCCTTCTTTAGGAAGACACTCTGGAAAGTAAATAAGTATTTTTTTAGAAAATTAATTTGTAATAAATAATTTACAACAATACAATTTCAAAATTTTATATCAACTTAAAAAAATGCACCATCCCTTTAATGTACTTGGTTCACAAACATCTGATTCGGACATACTTTTACAATGGATCTAACAATGGTATATCAACATTATTCGCTTTAAGGATGGGAAAGAAAAGGGGGAAAAAATCTTCTAAAAAAGTCACTCAGAGTTAAATTTCCTATATTTACATACTGTTGTTGTTCTAATGCAGCTGGCAATACAGAGACAGTTAATCTTTATGCCATCAGCAAGGGTTGCACCGCTGTTACTCATTTAGCACTAATTCAGGGGAGCTTGAAGATAGGCTACGGACGCGAGTAACACTAGCCCTACAACGCTCTACGATCCTATTAGATAGGGACCTACGGTTTAAAGTGGAATCCGAACCACTCCAAATATCCATGGCACCGCCGGGACTCGAACCCGAAGCCTGTGGTACCGAGGGCCAGAGCGCTAGCTATTCGGCCATCAGGTCCCATATTTGCATACTATATTCAGGCAAACGTAAATCTGAAAGACTTTGACTAAGCAAGCTAATTGATAAGAAACGGTCACCTGAGAGATTAAACATTTGTGCATTCACAAGATAATTGTGTTGCGCTATCACTGTTCCAGGAGAAGGCTACTTTTAAAAATAAATTATAGTTTAAAAACACTAAAATACGCGCTTTTAAAGTTAATCAAACTTATAAGTAAAATAATTGTTAGCGTAAGAATAAAAGGACTGAAGAGAAAATGAATGTCACTGTTCTAAAAAGCGTGGGGTGCTTTGTATGACATTTTAAAACTTAACTCTGCATTTCGGAATGAAACTCGTGAAAAATTATAACGATTGATATCGAGCACCCCACGCTTTTAAAACAGTGACATTCATTTTCTCGTCAGTCATTTTATTCTTACGCTAACAATTATTTTTTACTTTTTAGTTTGATTAACTCTAAAAGCGTGTTTTTTCGTTTTTTAAACAATAATTTATTTTTTACTTTTAAGTTTGATTAACTTTAAAAGCGCGTATTTTAGTGTTTTTAAACTATAATATTTAAATGAGATCCCGTTACTGAGGACTGGAACTACAGTTCTTACAATAATTTAATTGTGAGTAAAACAAAGGCTAAATGCGAATATGTCGAGCCAGCCAGAATTCGAACAGGGAATCTCCTGATCCGTAGTCAGGCGCGTTATCCGTTGTGCCACTGTCCCACATAGGTTTGAATGTCTCTACTGAATACTTTCATTCTACATGGGTTAAATTGCTTTTCATAAGTTAAAAAAAAATCACTCATCCTGGCGATCCTAATCACGATGAGATAATAAACTTATCAAAATATTGTGTCGTCGATCCTTGATAAGTCTACCACGTTTAAATTAAATCGGATCGCTTAAAGTAGGGCAAAATCGAGCCCCAAAGAGTCAGTTACAAACAAACATACAGGTGAAACTAATAAAGGCGTATTAATTAGTATATGTATTATAAATATATACCTGCTTAAATTAGTATATTAAATATTTTTATTGAAAAGTGCATAAAATATTTTTAAATATTAGTAAGAAAGGAGAAATATAAACAATGGTATTTTTAAAATCAATAACTATATTAATATTACTTTTGTAGTACACATAGTTTAAAAAAAAAATAATTGAAATTATGGATTAAACAAAAAATCATGAAATAAGAGAAGCAAAATCGTACCTCATTGCTCTGATCATTCACAAATTCTGCAGTAGATGCACAGTAAGAGGATGGGAAAGAATCTAAATTACATCCATCAGGATCTCCTCGAACCTTAAATACAAAAAGAAAAAAATATTTCATTGCTTGATAAAATATAATTAAAATTAAATTATCATTAAATTCATTTTGAATGTTAATTTAAGATAAAATAAATATTGATGATAGTACACAGTCCAGTCACATTAATGTGACAACCACCCACTTTCGACATCAACATGAAATAACCCATCACAAGAGGAAGGTGGCAGTACATTGCTGTGGAGGGTATATAAAGAATTCCACTTAATACCACTTAAATACCACATTCCACACTCCACTTAAAGCCAGAATATACAAGAGCAGGTGGTCACATTAATGTGACTGGACTGTGTACAATGAACAGTTTTAGGAAGTGAATTACACAAGATAATATAGACACTTAAAACGGGGGTGGTAACAAAAGTGTTTTTAAAATATTGCAAATGCATAATAAATTCGAAACAGTACATAAAAATATTTAATAATGAGACTTACTTGACTTAAGCTTGATTTCAAATGAGCTTTATCCAGAGAATCTGTGGAGTACTTGTCCTGAGACGATTTACTCAATCCATTCAAGAGAATCTTATTGTCTTCCCGAAGAACAGCATTAGGGACGGAAGCAGATTTGTGGATTGTTCTGCCTTTTATTTCTCCATCGTGGTCTTCAGACCAAGCAAGTATCTGTTTCTGCAGATCACCTGCAAAAAAAATTTGAATGAAATAAGTCAGATGAATTGAAAACTCTTTTACTGCAGTTTTAACCCATTGTCATTTTTGCCATTTGTTAATTTTGTAATAAATATAATTTCATATGGCATGAAACATCAGTTATTGTTATCCAAATCCATTATTGCAACAGAGAAACAACTAACTAAAAATGAATGCAGTTATAATATACTTTTTTTAATCAGTGTTTTGATATAAAGTTTTTGTCATGTAAATTTTTTTTAGTGTAATATGTACCAATACAATAAATTCTATATGCGTTGAAATAAATTATGGCATGCGCAATTACCAATGCTTTAATAAAATTTGCAATAAATGCATTAATAGTATAGCACTAATAACTATTTAGTACTTAAAAATTCCTTCTTAATTTATCTGTTCCCTTATTATTCCGCTCAGATTAAAGAATATATGTATCTGTAACTTGTAGTATATGTGTTAAGTCTTAAAAGTAATCTGCCTTTTTCAACTCTTTAGATTCTTACACATTGGTAAAACAAGTAATATATAAAAAAAAATTTTAAAGTCAATTCCTACTTTTTTTTCACTCTATTGCAGAAAGTCCTTCATAAATAATTTTCATTCATTTTTTAAAGTTTATCTGGCGCCATCTATTGGTAGATACATGCAACTTAAATGTAAAAAAAAACTAAAATTAATTAATTAAATTTAATTACTGAATTAATATTTGAAAAAACTGTATTATCATCCAGTGTCATCCACTACAAGTTCAAAAAAAAAAAATGTATTTGAACTTGAGTGGATGAATAAAAAGTATTTTACTAATGATTGAAAATTTGAATAAGATATATATAGGGAGAGTGTGAGCTAATAGAAGGAATTGAAATAAGCAGAGATGTCATGAATAATAATTTTCATGGTAAAAAAATAAAGATTTTTTGAATTTTAATATTCCCAATTCAAAATTTCGAAAATAAAAAGATATGTAATTACTCTTTTTTCCAAAACTGGACTGTCTTCGTAAACATCTTGGTTTGTCACGACTAAAAAAATTCTCGTAAGACTCTAGTTTCTTTCCAGCTGGAACATCAGACATCAAGAGGTAGACAGGGTTGTGAAAACTCTTTCCTATGCACTCTGGGGATGTGTTCAATTCCAGAGGCATTTTCTTCCAATCCGGTTTGATGCCAAATTTGTCATCACAAACGGAAGGGATCATTTTGGAGATATCTGAGCGGCTATGAAGTTTTCGGACATCTCGATTGTCATGCTTGATGTAGTTCTTGACATCTTCTGTTTTTGGATTTGTTTTGTCTAAAACACCATTTCTGTAAAGGAAAAATAAATATGAAACATTTGATGAAATTCTGAGCATTTTTAATACAAATTCAAATGCCTTATAATCCTAACAGAAAACCTAAAATAACAAAGATGTTTTAATAAAAGAGACACAGAGGCACACTATTTTTTAGTTCAAAAAAGACTGTTAAAATAAAAATAAAAATTTCATTTTTCTGATGATAACAAAAGCATCTCATTAGCTTTTGAATTTATTAAATATGTACTTATTAAAATATTAATAATGTAAATAAAACTGAACGACAGTTAAATTTAACAATATTACATTTCAAATGCAACACAGAACAAAAATTTAAATATATGTTTAATTTTCAAGAATTGTTTACAATTTCTATTAGAGCTTATTATAATTAAATTAGTTGTAGACAATATCAAAATAAAACATGTAAATATCCCACAATTGTGGCAAGATACAATGTTCTTAGATATTTATTAATTTAAGATAGTATTGGAAACAGTTAAAAAAACTGACAAAATGCAAATAGAAAATAAAAATATTGTTTTTACAAGAAAATTTTTAATGGTTTGTAATATTTAACTGTATTTTTCAATGGTGTTTTTCAATGATTTGACTGAAGAAATAAAACATAGCATTTATTAAAATTTATATATGTTGCCCATAAATTTTATAATTAAAATAAGAACATTAAAAAACTTACAAAAACATATTTTGAAATACATTTCTTAGCCAACAAAAGATTATTTGATGATACCCAGATGAAAATAACAAAATGTATCTTAAGTACATTAAAAGAAAAAAAATTAATGTTGTACACCAGGCATGCCATGGGCATTTTATATTGTTACATTAAAATATAATAAGTAAAAAATGATGTATCTTATGTTTATTATTTACCTTAGGCAATTATTTTCATTTTGTAGAGAAATAGAATTTTCTTGCTTTTTCTTTTCTGGAAAAAAGACAGTTTAAATAATTAAAAATAGTTTTCATAATAATAATAATAAAAAAAATGTGAATTTACAATTATGAATTTCTCAAGCATTTATCAATTATGAACCTAACATCGAGAGGGTGCACACCCCCATATATTATTACAGGGGAAATATATATGTTCAGAAAAATTCAGAAAAAATGCAGATACAAAATGAGGAAAGGATAAGTGTGACCCAAATATTTAAAAATAAATCCTTTGTTGAAAATCCAATTCACATAACTTCTTGTTTAAAGCATTAGCCTTAAAATATATAACAATATTTTTTCAAGATATTTTAGTTAGTATGTAATTAACAGAAAAATTAGATGCACATTCAGAAAAGAAAGTAGTCATAATATATTACAAAAAGATTGTATTCGGACAAATTGCTTTTGCTGGGGAAAAAACTTTTCACCCCTTTTATATTATGTTGAATTCACTTCTTTTGAAGTTTGACTGCTTAAAACATCAACTTGACTTATCAAAGTTTTGTAATAAAGTTTGTTTGAGTGAAGGATAAAAGTGCATATGAAAAATATAGCATATAGTGTTAAAAAAAACATTGACATGGTTACTATTGCTTCTGACTATACAATGGTAAGGCAGGTGTTTTTTTAACAAGCCCTTCAGATAATGAACATACATATTCATTTATGCTCATATTAAATCTCGGTTCAGCACATGCATCATGATGCAATTATAATCAAATATACATATTTTTTTTTTCAAAATTATATAACATAAAAACAAAAAAAACCTTCAAACATCAACATAAAAAAATCTTATCAAGAGGAATTTCATAATAAATCATATATTCAATGTAAAGCATAGTTAAATTTTTTATATGTGTTTTTACATACAATAATAGAAAATTTGCTATATATATTCAAAAATCCCTCATTAAAAAAACTTTGAATAAATTCATACAGTTTACTGATACAGTGAGGATTAAACATAATCATATAAGCATGTTTACCTTCACAAATTAAAGATTTCTGTACATTTTTTACAACGGGTGACGAATTGGTATCCTTGGTAGGATAAACATCATCATCGGGATCAAAGGCCACACCAGCACTTTGTTTCAGGTTATTGCGATTCAGACTATTTACATATCCATTCTGTTTGGTGTAATTTGAAATATCTACAGTGTCCCTCCTGTTTGAAAGGTTTGGAGCAGGCTGAAATGAGAATAGAATCAACTCAAAAGATGATTTTTATTGATCCACTCAAAGGATAAAGCAATTTAATGAATAAGCAAATGAATAAATTTCTTCTATAAACATACGGATATGTCCCTTACAGAATCGATCTTGACCAAAGGCGCTGATTTTATACAGGGGAATGTTGCATTTCTTTTGTACTTTCCACAGACCGTATTTCGAGGAAATTTTGACAACACTTCAAACCACCTAAAAAAATAAAACAGTATCAGTTAGCAAAGCCTTCAAAACTTATTACAAATCAAAACCATTAAAGTAATCATGATAAGAAGTGGAACATAAAAATGTACAACTCGATAATAAATTTACATATAATAATTATATGAATCCTATTATTACCAGGTGAGGTAGTAAATAATTCTTATTTGTTTAAAAAAAAAAAAAAAGCACGTTTCATTTAGGAAAAAGGTAAAACATGGTTTATTCAAAGTATGCGCCATCACTAGTCACACATTTTTAACATCCTCCTGGCAATTTGTGGATGTCCGCCCCAAAAATCGTACATTTTTAATTCCTACTATCAGCTCACACTCTCCCTATATATATCTTGTTCAAATTTATAATCGTTCATAAAATACTTCTTATTCATCACTCAAGTTCAAATACATTTCTTTTTGAACTTGTAGTGGATGACACTGGATGTCAATACAGTTTTTTCAAATATTAATTCATTCATTAAATTTAATTAATTAATTTTAGTGTTTTTTTAGATTTAAGTTGCCTATATCTACCAATAGATGGCGCCAGATAAACTTAAAAGAAATGAATGAAAATTATTTATAAAGGACTTTCTGCAATACAGTGAAAAAAAAAATAGGAATTGACTTTAAATATATTTTTTTTATATTACTTGTTTTGAAGTAGTACACGCATGAAGTTATTTTTCGTCATCTTAGTGATTGGTGTAGGATTTTATGGCAAGTGCACGAGACCTCAATGAAAATTAGTGGCGAATTTGTAGAGTAAGGCCAAGAAATCCCAGCCGCAAAGTACAGAAATGGTATCTTTGACCGCTTTCGCCGTGTGTGATGGGGGCGATGTCTTCTTACAAAATCACTTTTCCGTGTCTTGTAAACAACTCTGGTAGCTCTTCGACCCATGCAAGGTTCAAATGGATCGTCTGTTGACGATAGAGAATGGAATTTACTGTTTCCCCCCAGTTCAAAAGCTGGTGGTCATTTCGATTGACGCGGGAGTTCTTTGTTTTTTTCTGTCGAAAATCGAAGTCCACTTTTGAATTGTCTAAACAAACGCACACAAGCGGAACATTGGGACGCACGCATCGGAACAATGTCACCGTGAATTTCCACAAACATTATTCGAGCTTCTTTTTTTGATTGAACAAGAAAAACAGTATGTAAAAGCAAATGTTCTTGATTTGGCTCGAAACTAAAAATAAATACCATGCTAACTCGAAATTGTTTCAACATCAAATAGCGTTTAGAAAGGCACTATCATAGCAACATAATGGATGTAAAGGTGTTTTTTTTTTTTTTTTTTCTTTTTTTGTTCTAATGCAGCTGCCAAACACTTAGACATTTGTCTTTGATGCCTTAAGGCGAGCGCTGCACAGACGTTACTCACTTAGCATTAGTGTCACTTGAAGATAAGAAACGGACGCGGAGTAATAATGCCCCCGTAACGCTCTACGATCCTATTAGACCGGGACTTACGGTTTAAAGTGGATTTCGAACCACTACAAACATCCATGGCACCACCAGGACTCGAACCCGAAACCTGTGGTACCGAGCGCCGGAGCGCTAGCGATTCGACTATTCAGGCCCCTGGACGTAAAAGGAATCTTGTGTAGCAAATTATAAAATATATAAGGAAGGTGCGATATATTATTTAAATAGGAACTGTAAATAAGAAAAATTAAATCCATATATTATATTTGAAAGGTTCAATTTATTACTTTCACGAATATTAAATAATAGCAAAAAGCCTATGCATGCCTAATAAAGATAGCAATTTTTTTTTTGTCGGGGATAATTTGTGTGTGTGGAGCATCCTATGCATGATATATTTATAAGTTGGCTCGCATAATAATAATAAAATATCACACCTGCGAAAAAACTGAGGAAATCGTTAATTATGTTTTAAATAGAGAAAGAAGTAATTTATAAAACATCGCTTCTGCAATAAATGTTCTGCTCGAGACTGTACACTGTAGAGGCAAATCATGTCATCTTCAATGGATTCCTGCACATGTCAACATTGAGGGCAACGAAAACGCTGACTCTTTAGCCAAAGAAGCCAGGGACAATGATCCACCCAGAACTACCATCACACTTGCAGATGCTAACGCAGTTGCCAAAAGCCGACTCATTCCTCATAACTTTAAGAAGCCACTCATCACGGACTTCAACTGCCCTAGGAAGCTGACATCAGTTATTAGCAGACTCAGAACTAATCATTACAGAGGGATGAAGATTCTCCCAGACAAGACCAAGGAATACATCCCTGCAGAAACTGCCGCAACACTTCCCTAACACCTAAGCACATTCTGAGTGCCCAGCACTCACTCTCCATGTTCTGCAATTGGGTATGGTGCCAACTTAAGAGAAGTCCTGTATAGTGATGCGGCGATATTGCTAGCGGCAGCTATCGTGAAGACTTTTGACTTGATCTGACTTTATTAATAATATTTTAAATCCATGGACACGATAACAACAACAAAAACAACATTAACTTACAAAAGTTATATTTTAAAATGAACCATTTTTAAAGAACAAACAATAAGAAATAGAGAAGTTTACTTTTTGGATTCTTCCTTGCTCATCCCCTTGATGAAGTGAATCTTGTCCGGACATGTCACGGCCAGGGCGTACGGGTTGCCCGTCACGTTCTCCGCGTCTGCCACCTCCAGGACGCAGTTCATGTCGATCACTGCCTGGGGGACGGTCTCGGGCTGTTTTGAAAGACATTCAAAATTTAAATACTAAACACATATAAATAGTTTATTTAATCAGAATAATTGACCCTGTTGTTGTTACTTATCCCACTTGATACACAAACCTCACACTCCTACAACTTCTGTCAAATAAGAATGCCAGGAAGGGCATGAGGGAATTATGAAGTTAAAACTGGAGAAAATTCTAGAAATAATCAACAAGTACACTCATGTCCATAAATTAAGGATAATTCAAAATCACACAGAAATTGAACTCTAAAATAAAAATTTCACCTGTAGAATTATCACATACATCTTAAAGAAGAATATGCAAATTACAGGAAACCACCAGATGACGTGGATAGTACGTCACAATGACGAGAGTGTAAGAGAGGGGCATATAAGGAATGGTGGCAAAGAAGTGAAATTGTTCACAAGCGCTTTAAAAGCCTTTCAGTGCAATAACCGCATAGTTATGGCACAAAGGAAGCATTCGGATGATTTTTTACGTGGTAGAATTATCGGACGACTGGAATGTGGACGTACTCAGCTGGAAGTATCCGAGGAACTTGGAATCGCCCAGAGTGTCATCTCCAGGCTTTGGCAACGATTCCAAGATAATGGTATGGTGAGTAGATGTTACAGCACAGGTCGCCCCCGAGTTACAACGCCGAATGAGGACCGGTATTTAGCAGTTACTGCCAAAAGAAACAGACGGAACACAGCATCAGACCTCTCTCGTCAGCTTTCTTCAGCTACCGGTAAGACAGTTTCAAGGCAGACCGTGTACAGATGCTTAGGGCACATTGGTCTATATGCTCGTAGGTCTGTCAGATGTGTTCCACTTACCGCAACTCACTGTCGCCTGCGATTGACCTGGAGTAGAGAGCATGCATTGTGGACACCGCAACAGTGGTCTTGTGTGATGTTTTCCGACGAGTCCAGGTTTAGTTTGCAGTCCGATTCTCGCCGGACTTTCATATGGAGAGCGCCAGGTACCAGTTACCACCAAGAGAACACCATTGAATGACACCGTTACGGTGGCGCAGGTTGGCTCGTTTAGGGAGGAATTATTCTTGGTTCCAGAACTGACCTGCATGTTCAGAGTGTAACGATGACAGGCCACATCTATCGGGAAGTCATTCTGGAACAACATGTACGTTTGTTTCGGGGCGCCATGGGTGCTGAATTTCTGTTTATGGATGACAACGCCCGACCTCACCATGCAAACATTGTAGACGAATTCCTTCAATTGGAGGATATCACCCGTATGGATTGACCAGCATACTCACCGGACTTGAATCCAATAGAGCATGTGTGGGATATGCTTGGCCGACGAATTGCAGCCCGTCAACCCCCTCCCACCTGTCAACCGGAACTTCGGAGGGCATTGCTTGATGAGTGGTGTAATATTCCCCAAGATCAGATTGATAATTTGATACTCAGCATGCCTAGGCGTTGTAAGGCCTGTATTGCATCGTCCGGGAGACGTACTCCATATTAACCATCATACTAACCATGTTATACTGCTTTTTGTAAATAGGTTCTTTTTTGAAATTTGCTCCAGGGAGTAAAAATCGCAATTTTTATTAATTATGTCAAACGTATAGCATCTTACTTGCTCTTTACCTTTTGTTTAATAAATAGACTTTACAAATAAGTCAAATTTGTTTTGCTTCTGTCTCTTTCTTTGCCTGAACTGCATTATCCTTAATTTATGGACATGAGTGTAGTACGTGAGGGCACATCCGATCTTCTCAGACCCAGCAAAAGAATAACAAATAGACATTCAGAAAATGAACTCACTGGGTATGCTCTATATAACCAGGAGCTAATGTGCTGCAAATGAACTATTTTGGATTTACTGAAAAGATCGAACTTTGATTGCCCGATTGAAGCATCGTCAACTGTAAATATTATTTTGTATACTCCTTTTTTGTGCACCTTCTGTTTTGTATTAACCAAGAATTGTAAACTTTGTATACCTTGTAACCTTCCTTGATTTAGTTGACCTTAATAAAGTCGGCTCTAGGTCAGATCCCCCACGGTGGGGGCGTAGTACCGAGTTTGCCCGGACAGCACTGATGCACGGCGTCCGAGCTGGGTGTTTTGATTGTATTGGGCTGGGGTTGCTGTCGCAACACCGTTCATCTGTCTCGTGTGCCTTCGGGCAGGGCGATTGGAACCTTGATCTATCCCACTTGAGTGGGGGCGAGTTGGATCCACCTCCACGTGGTGCCCCCTGGTAACGTCACATAAGACGGCCGAGAGATCCTTGCTCTCCTGTGGGGACATTTTGCGGCACGCTCTATAACATGTCGTTTCTTCCCCAGGTGTATATCTAGCCCAGTCGAAGGCAGCCAAAAGTGGTGGGGGTGTTGTACTCATTACATATCACCCTATCCATGGAGCCGAATAAGGCGGTATCCCTCATAGTCTGGGGGTTGCTTTCGGGCTTCTGGTCATTCAGTTACCGCATACCTTCGGGTGGGATGGGTTATTATTTATGAAATCCCACTTGGTAGATATCTAATCTAGACCAAGCCCACGAACCCGTATGGACTCTTGGTTGAAGGGGAAGGAAGCAGCTTCTGTTGTGTAGAGCACCCGCAGGTAGAAGTCTGACTTTGGCTCCGTGACGCCGTTTACAGTCATATGAGACCGGGACCTACGGCTTAAAGTGGATTCCGAACCATTACAAACAGCCACGGCACCACCGAGACTCGAACCCGAAACCTGTGGTACCGAGCTCCAGAGCTTTAGACACTCGATCATTCAGGCCCTAATTAACCCTATTTATCAGATAGTGTGAGGGGAATACGCTGGCAGCACTGTTGTAGATACTGCTTTCAGAACACGATGGCGATTGTAGCAATGAATGTAAAAACGTCTCTTATTGATAATCGGGAGGCCTGGTGGGAGTTTTCACCCAAACGACATTCAAATGAGAGCCCTAAAGTTCATCAACTCATCATCCGTTATAGACACTTCGTGGTGCATATAAATGAAAAGCAGGACCCACTGGTATTAAACAAACATATAAATGCTAGCTTGCAGCAGTTCAAATATGACTAGAGGCGCCGTCTTCACTTCTTTTAGAAATTAAGAAACTCGATTGCAACTAAGAAAACGTGTATATTCAAGTTGCGAGGCGGAAGTTTGCAGGGTAACAAAAAAATTAAGTACTAGCACTATTTTACATCGTTCTAATTCAGCTGGAAATACAGAGACATTTCATTTTTATGCCACAAGCAAGGATTGCACCGACGTTACTCATTTAGCACTACTCAGGAGGCACGTGTAGCTTGAAGATAGGCTACGGACGTGAGTAATACTACCCCCACAACGCGCTACGATCCTATCAGACCGCTACCTACGGTTTAAAGTGAATTCCGAACCACTACAAACATCCATGGCACAGCCAGGACTCGCATCCGAAACCTGTGGTACCAGAGCGCTAGCCGCTTGGCCATCAGGCCCCACGAGGAAAATATTCAAAGTAGAAAGCTGTAACAAATGCTTCCTCTATAAATATGAAGATTTTGATATGAATTATCACTGATGAATAATGGCAAACCAATTATGTGTATGGTGCAAACTATTTCTTAAATAACAGTTCGTGAATAATGAATATTATACAACCTATATCTATTATTGTCTCTAAGAAATATGGACAATTCATTTCAGGTATATAAATGCAGACATTTCATACAATTTTTTTTTCAGGGGGAGGGGGGGCGAAACTGATCAGGCCCCTAGCACTATATTATATATTGCAATGAAATGGCAGTAAAAATTATGAAAAGGTATATCAGAAGTCAAAGATTATTTTAAATTAAATAACACTAATTCACTAATCAAAATTATAAATTAAACTTTTGTGTGCTTATAAAAAAATTGCTAATGAATAAAAAAAAAGTATTCATAATACAACTGTTATTAGTAATCTATGTTCCTTTATTTTAACTATAATTTGAGCAAAATGATGTTTTGAAAGAAGTATTTCATAAAATTATGGAAATAGATCTACATGCTCATCAACGGAATAGGCAAGCTCTCCATCATCATACAAGACAAACCACCTCCTCTGCCATCGCTAGAAAAGAAAAATATCCGTAAGTAAAAACAATGCAAAAATAAATATATTTTAATAACAAAAATTCATTAATCAACCAATCTATCTATCAATCAACAAATATCTATGCCCAGCGCTCTACAGTCATATATATGACCGGGACCTACGGTTTAAAGTGGATTCCGAACCCGAAACCTGCAGAACCGAGCGCCAGCACGCTATAACTCAATAATTTAAGTTCATCAAAAAATATTTTATTAGTTAAATTAAATAAACAAGAATAACATGAACATCAGTCAAGGTTTTTTTTTCAGTTTTGAAAAAAAAAGTGGATTAATATTTTCATTTACTTAAAAAATTATTTAAAACCAATATGGGGGAAAAAAAAAAAAAAAAAAACCACATAGTTTTTCATACTATATAATTTTATCAAAAGTTCTAGAAAAGTTTTATCAAATTTTTCTAAAAGTAAAATAAAACATGTCATTAATAGAGGGTATTGAACTAAAAACAGTTGGATGAAAAATAGATGGTTAGTTTTAATAACTTAAAAAATTTACGTACTTTTTATTTTTACAGGTGACCTTTTATAAGTTTTAAAAAAGGGAGCAAAGAAAGAATAAAATTGTTAAACAAAATAATTAAAAATCTCAATTCAAGTTTTAAGCATGCAATAGTGCAATAAGTTACAATAATTGCAACTATTTCAGGCGAAACTAATTATTATTCTCATGAAAATTTAATAACAGGCTTTATTTTTTTTATTTTTTATTTTGTGAGCATTACACAGAAAAAAACGGAAATAATCACGAGGTATATAAATAAATTTATATTTTTATTTTTATTATATTTCAATGGATAATAACACATTTTTTATAGAAATTTAAAAACGCAATTTAAAATTCGTATAAACATTTCAATCAGAAAAAAAATATATTCTTACAGTATTAATTTAATGAGTTACTTCCTGTTCTTAGATAATAAATGTAGGAGATGATTATTTAAAAAAAAAAATGATATTCGAACATCAATTTTTTTCCATACAGCTAATGATATATAAACACAAACTAACTCTGTTTGCTCCAATACATTATTAACATATAATTTTCCGTTTCATAATTATAATTTTACTAGAATCTATAACTAAATGTCAATGCTATTAATTTAAAGAAAAATCAAATTATTTTGAAAATCCACTAAATGTATTGAGTGCTTATACAATATTATTTTTTTTTTATTCTACATTTAAAAATTCGATCATTTTTTTAACAGAAACCTTGATAAATCAAATACAACAAAATTACTAGGCTTAATTATTATTATTATTATTTTTTGCTGAACAATAAAATATATTTTTAATAGAGAAAATATTATCAGTTTCATAAAAATAATTTAAGCTCTGCACAAAATTTTTCTATTGAAATTCAGAGGCGGTTTAGCTTAGATCTCGTTCACAAAAGTGAAAATTGTTTGTTTTTTTTAGTTAGTTTATAAATACGTTATTTTTTAATTATAATTAAATCTTATCCCCATAACTATTAGCACTGAATCTATGAAGTATTTGATTTCTCAATTATTAGTGACATTTTCTAAAAAAATATAACACATCAAATATAAAACTAAAAAAACCACACTTTTATTTCTATAAACTTGCTTGTAAATTAAAATAAAATATCGTTAAGACTATAATATAGTACGATTTGCGTAAATATAATTCTATAGTGAAGAAATCCACAAAAATCTATTTCTTGCAATGAAAATTCTGGAATACAGAAAAATAAATCCACGTTAAACTGTAGATCCTGGTCTAATTAGCCCGAAGAGCGTAAAAAATGACCGTAGAGCGACACATCAAACCAAATCTACTACACATACAAACAGTCTTCGAAGCCATGAGCTCATCTTTAACGTTTACATACATAATGCAACATTTACATTATGCACTATTTAAATACCGCAATTCAGTTAAATACATAATATTTTCAATTAATAACATAATGTTTTGTATAATAAAAAGATACTGTTTTGCATTTTACTTCAGAAATATGCCTACAAAAGAAGAAAAAAAAAGGGGGAAAAACAGTGCATGTATATTCATAAATATCTACGTATAAATAAATATCTAAAATACTTACCACGCATTTCATATAATTAAAAAAAAAGATAAAATAATTCTTTAAAAAAAAAAATTAAAGAAACATCTGATTATTTCTGATTCTGGCTTCACTTAAGATGGGTGCAGTTAAAATATTTACATACCAAACAAACATGGTTCTGAACATTTAATTGTTATGGTTTCCTAAGTTGCAAGCGAAGGACATTTAAATGGCGAATATCAGATGAATTCATTTAACAACTTGTTCGGAACAGTTTCAAGAAAATCAAAAACCTTAATTCAATTTAAAATAACTTTTTTAATCTTTTGAAGTTGAATAACTGATTATTTTGATCAAGCCAGATGAAGCCTGTAAAATGCCTTAATATGTTTGAAGAGCAGGTGGTTATCAAGTTTGTTTTTTTTATCAGCAAAAACAAACAGAAAAAACCTATCCATCAACAAAAGAAGCCACAAAAAACAAAGCCTCCATTCCAGACCCCATCGGTTACCAAACAAGATTATCTTTCTCGTTTCATTTCGAAGAGATAATGTCATGGAATTCCAAATAATCCAGACATATATCTCTGTATTTCAAGTGGCATGTACGATGCACCACCCAAGAAGAAGATAAAAAAATTGGAAGGCTTTCATCAGCAAACAACCTGAAAACGATTGCAAGAATGATTATCAGAAACTAATCCACATTATCTCATTTAAAAAATGGCGGAAGAAATCAGCAACATGAAACTCGATTTTTTTGGAATGATTTTTTTGAACTCGTATTCTTTAAAATTAATGAGAAAACATTTCAAGATAATCATCTTTTTTAGAAAAATAATTGAATGATGTTATAATATTTAAGTTATGAAATACAGAGATATATGCCTGGATTATTTGGAATTCTAAATAATCCAGACATATAGTATCTCAGTATTTCAAGTTGCTTGTACGATGTACCACCCAAGAAGAAGATAAAAAAATTGGAAGGCTTTCATCAGCAATCAACCTGAAAACGATTGCAAGAATGATTATCAGTAACTCATTCACATTATACATCCTACCATTTAAAGAATGACGGAAGAAATCAGTAAAAATGAAAGTTGGAACTTGTGTTCTTCAAAAGTAATGAGAAAACATTCAAGATAATCATCTTTTTTTAGAAAAATAATTTAATAATGTTCAAATATTTAAATCATAAAATTACAGAGATATATGTTTGGATTATTTGGAATTCCAAATAATCCAGACATATCTCTGGATTTCAAATGGCATGTATGATGTACAAGAAGAAGAAAAAAATGTTGAAAGTCTTTAGTAAACAACCTGAAAATGATTGCATGTATGATGCACAAGAAGATAAAAAAAAAAGTGGAAGAATTTCAGCAAACAATCTGAAAACCATTGCAAGAATGATTATCAGAAACTAATCCACATTATCTCTTTTAAAGAATGGCGGAAGAAATCAGTACCATGAAACTCGATTTTTTCCAAATGATTTCTTTGAACTTTTGTTCTTCAAAAGTAATGAGAAAACATTAAAAAATGAGAAGACATTCAAGATATCCTCTTTTTTAGAAAAATAACTGCATAATGCTACAATATTTAAATAATGAAATACAGACATATATCTCTGTATTTCAAGTGGCATGTGCTATGCACCACAGAAGAAGATAAAAAAATTGGAAGGCTTTCATCAGCAAATAGCCTGAAAACGATTGCAAGAATGATTATCAGAAACTAATCCACATTATCTCATTTAAAAAATGGCGGAAGAAATCAGTATCATGAAACTCGATTTTTTCGGAATGATTTCTTTGAACTTTTGTTCTTCAAAAGTAATGAGAAAACATTAAAGACATTCAAGATATCCTTTTTTTTTAAATAACTGCATAATGTTACAATATTTAAATCATGAAATACAGACATATATCTCTGTATTTCAAGTGGCATGTGCTATGCACCACAGAAGAAGACGATAAAAAAAATTGGAAGGCTTTCATCAGCAAACAACCTGAAACTATTGCAAGAATGATTATCAGAAACTAATCCATATTATCTCATTTAAAAGAATGGTGGAAGAAATCAGTATCATGAAACTCGATTTTTTCCGAATGATTTCTTTGAACTTTTGTTCTTCAAAAGTAATGAGAAAACATTCAAGATAATTATCTTTTTCAGAAAAATAACTGAATGACGCTACAATATTTAAATCATGAAATACAGACATATATCTCTGTATTTCAAGTGCCTTAGACGATGCACCACCCAAGAAGATAAAAAAAAAATGGAAGAATTTCAGCAAACAACCTGAAAACGATTGCAAGAATGATTATCAGAAACTAATCCATATTATCTCATTTAAAAGAATGGTGGAAGAAATCAGTATCATGAAACTCAATTTTTTCGGAATGATTTCTTTGAACTTGAATATTTTTATTACTTTTGAAGAACACAAGATAATCATCTTTTTTTTTAGAAAAATAACTTAATGATGTTGAAATATTTAAATCATGAAATACAGAGATATATGTCTGGATTATTTGGTATTTCAAATAATCCAGACATATAGTATCTCTGTGTTTCAAGTGACATGTACGATGCACCACCCAAGAAAAAGATAAAAAAAATTGGAAGGCTTTCAACAAACAACCTGAAAACGATTGCAAGAATGATTATCAATAACTCATCCACATTATACATCCCGCCATTTAAAGAATGGCGGAAGAAATCAGTAACATGAAACTCGGAATGATTTTTTTGAACTTTGTGTTCTTCAAAACTAATGAGAAAACACATTCAAGATAATCATCTTTTTTAGAAAAATAACTTGATGTTCAAATATTTAAAACAGGAAATACAGAGATATATATCTGGATTATTTGGAATTCCAAATAATTCAGACATATATCTCTGTATTTCAAGTGGCATATATGATGTACCACCCAAGAAGAAGATAAAAAAATTGGAAGGCCTTCGTCAGCAAACAACCTGAAAACGATTGCAAGAATGATTATCAGAAACTAATCCACATTATCTCATTTAAAGAATGGCGATTTTTGCGAAATGATTTTTTTGAACTTGTGTTCTTCAAAAGCAATGAGAAAACATTTCAAGATAATGATCTTTTTTCAGAAAAACAACTTAATGAAGTTCAAATATTTCAATCATTCCCGGAATTATGCAGCACTTCAAAAAACAAGCAGTTAACAGATCCTATGCAAATGATGATTAAAAAACGCCATGTAATCAATCCAATATTTACATATCTTGTTACCTGTATTATTTATTTTTCATTAAAATAAACAGGAAAATAGAGTGCGAAATATGCAAACAGTAATCATTGCGATATGCATGAATTCTTCTAAAATTAACCACTCAATACAGATCCAAATTTAATGTATATCATTATAGGATATCTGTTACCCGACTATTACGGAGGGGAACAGGTGAAATCTTTCCAATATAATGTGTTGTAGCTGGAATAAAAATGCTAGAAGTATCTAGAAATGATAATAAGGTATTTTACATCAGTAGCTATCAATTTTTTTAACTCTAAAATTAAGTGTAGAAAAAGGAAGTAAAAATAAGAAATTTAGTTTTAAATAATTTTATTTATTTAAAAGAAATTACATTACTTTTTCAAAGGAATTCATGAGATTTTAAAAATTAACAGCATTCAACGTAAAGTTTTATTTTTAATTTAGATCTTTTGTTTGCTTTGTTGCCCAATTTCTTTCTTTTACTATTGTGTTCAAAAAGTAAGATCAATTTTCAATTTAAAATTCCCGGGTCCTATGGAATTTCAATTTGTTTTTTCTTTTTTAGGTTGCTGGTACTGTCCTTGACATCTGTGTGAAATTTGACGTCAAAATATTCATTAGTGTTTGAGTTACGTTTGGTTTTGTGAGACGATTCCGGAGAATTTTGAAATATCTAAATTAATTCAGCAAAAAATTTGCATTAAATTTTGTTTGCGGAAACGTATAGAAATGTTGCAGGAGACATTCGGTGAGCATTCCTATATCGGAAAGAAATGTTTATAAACAGTAAGATATATATAAGTATATATATATAATAACAGAGTATATCGGAAATGGTATAAACAGTTCAAAGAAGGCACAGAACGCGTTGAAGACGAAGAGCCCTCTGGTCGACCCACAACCTCAACCGAGACGAAGCTCACGTCCAAAAAAATTAAAGATGTGGTGCTTGCAAACCGTTTACAATTAGAGAATTTTCTGATGATGTTGGAATTTCATAAGAATGGATCAATTCTATTCTGGGCCTCAAACGCATCAAATCTCGATTGGTACCGAACACACTGAATGCGCCAGCTCACACTGCATTGATTCATCTTGAATTTTTCGTCAAAAATGAAACCATATCGTTCCACAACCACTGTGCGACTTCTGCTGTTCCCTAAACTCAAAACATCACTCCGGGGACACCGTTTGACAGCGGGGACAACGTGAATCGCCGCGCGCTTTGAAGGCCATCCCTGCCGATGACTTTTTAGCATGCATTGAGGATTGGAAAAAAAAGTTGGCGTAAGTGCATTGTGTCAGGAGGGGATTACTTTGAAGGCGATGAAATAAACTTAGAAGAATAAATAAAGAGTTTAAAAAAAAAATAATAATTGGTCGTACTTTTTGGACACAGTAATAAAATTTTTGATAAAACGAACACTCAATTAAATTAAACACTGAATGCAAAATACGGGATGCTAAAAACTTAAATAAGGAAGTCACATAGATTTTTATTTTTTAAATAATGGAAACACATCGATGAATGAAAAATGCAGAGGACAACTTTGCTCCCATTTATCATGATAAAAATAAATGTGTTTATTTTGTTTAGAAGCATTACGCTTTTTCAATCCTTAAAATTAATATAATTTTTGAAAATAAGAATCAAAACAGTTGACAAAACCAACAGTTATTAAAACAGTTGAGAAAATAGAAACTTCGGAAATTGTAGGATAGTTAGCCTTTTTACAGACAAGTAACAAATTAAAATATCTATTTGGATATTAAATATAACAAGTTCGAAAAGTATTTTCAATTTACCAATTTTTAAACTAGAAGTTAAATTTGAAGATTAGAACAAGGATTTAGGTTTGAAAACTATTTCCCTATTGCGCAAAATTGAGCTTCTGGCAGATGAACCAATAAATAATAAATGCAAAAAGCACTAAAACGTTTTATTATTTCTCTTAAATATCGCCATTTTGTAACATTAAGTAGGGTTGAAAGTAACGCATTGAGACACGAATACAAAAAATGAGACACGAAAAGAAAAGCACTGTTTATTGACAATATCATTGCAAAGTGCTGCTTTGATTTAATGTTAGCAATAAATGTTTGAAATGGCCACCCCATAGTAATGCATGCTTGGTAGCATAGAAGGAATAATTGGCGAACAGTTCCAGATATGCCAGGCATTTCGCGCAGCCGCAATGGATAGTCGAGCAATAGGCCCTCAATGGAGTCTCGTAAGTGAAAACACAGTTGCAAACATACAAGTAATATTTAAAAAAAAAAAAAAATAAAGTCAATTCCTACTTTTCTTATTGCAGAAAGTCCTTTATAAATAATTTTCAATCATTTTTTTACGTTCAACCCGCGCCATTTATTGGTAGATATATACAACTTAAATCTAAAAAAAAAACTAAAATTAATTAAATTTAATTACTCAATTAATATTTGAGAAAGCTACATTAACATCCAGTGTCCTCCACTACGAGTTAAAAAAAAATGTATTTGAACTCGAGTGGATGAATAAAAAGTATTTTATGAACGATTGAAAATATGAACAAGATATATAGGGAGAGGGGGGCCTGAATGGCTGAGTGGTTAGCGCTCTGGCGCTCGGTACCACAGGTTTCGGGTTCGAGTCCCAGCGGTGCCCTGGATGTTTGCAGTGGTTCGGAATCCACTTTAAACCGTAGGTCCCGGTCCTAATTGGATCGTAGAGCGTTGAGGGGGCATTGTTACTCCGCGTCCGTGGCTTATCTTCAAGTTACACGCGCCCCCTGGGTAATGTAAAGTGAGTAACGTCTGTGCAGCGCTTGCCTTAGCATTAGAAAGAAAAAAAATATATATAGGGAGAGTGTGAGCTAATAGAAGGAATTGAAAAAAAGATAAATCCAACTTTCACTAATCAGCACAAAACGATACGATTCGTGAATACGTAAACAAAACAAAACAAAAACAAAACAAAAACCTTTTTCCAAAAAAGAAAAGGTAAACATTCCGGATCACCTGATCGAATAATGCACCGGGGCGGTGCAGCCTCTCTCTCGGACAAAGGCAGGCGCAGTCGCAGAAAAGCAAACACAGTCGAGAACTGCACCCTGCAAGGTCAAGAAACGGAGAGCGAACACCTGTAATTAGCAGTCATTATTTTGTCGTTAGGGGAAGGATTTCTGTGTGTGTGCGCTAAGCGGAGGGCGGGACTGCACCCAGGGCTTCCCATTAGCAGAGGCACAAAAAACGGGAATAGGATTCCGAACAGGACATTCTCGTGTTATGGGTTCCGTACAATGGCCCATGTCTCTGCAACAAGTTTGGATAAAATTAATCACTAGAAAAACAGAAAAAAATTGTATGGATATAAATTTATAAGAGAAAATAATTTGTTATAGGAAATTAATAAATATTAGATGTAGGTGTGCGAGTGGGCGACTGGAAAATCTTCATTGTATATATACAGGATGATTATAATTAAAGTCCCACTTTCAAAATGCTGTAAAAAAAAGAAACACTCGTCGCAATGAGTTCAAATTTGAACTGAAGATACTTGTAGAAGGGGGAAACGGGTACGGCATCACAAAAAAAGTTCCACCAATTTTTCCCATCCAATTTGGTATGGCCTGGACATGTGGTTCTTTAATTTTTTTTACAGTATTTTGAAAGCGGGACTTATAATCACTCCTGTGACTTATAATCACTTTCCTGTGTGTGTGTGTGTGTGTGTGTGTGTGTGTGTGTGTGTGTGTGTGTGTGTGTGTGCACAGAACTCAACATAAAATCAAAGGAGAACTGAGAAGGAATTAACAGTATTCGCTACAAAATTTATATTGCAAATTGTATAATAAAAATAATTCAATAACAAAACCATCATAGTATTCGCAATACAAAAAAGAGCCTCCCATTTCAAACTTCTCAAAAAAGAAAGAAAAGAGGAAGAAATTGTTCTGTAACAACGAAACCCAGAATCATTTTAGTCAGGCACAAATATTAAAAGGCTGAATAGATTGTTAAAAAAAAATGTATACAAAATATACAATAATGTGTGAAACATGTTACCTAGGAAACATTTAAAACCAGAAAGAAAACTTATGGGGACCCCAACAATATATATATATATATATATATTCTTAATTTTTACTAGCACAACGACAAATTATAGTGACAATTATTTATTTAAAA
>BPLQ01015250.1:3773-26184 GCA_021605075.1 Caerostris darwini
TTTTTTTTTTTTTTTTTCCTCTCCCTCTTTAATCTGTTTGTTTTTTAATGTTTCTCCTCATTGGTATGTGATTTTTTCCTCTCTTATTCTGTCTTAATCTCATTATTACCTTTCTCTATTTGATTTCTTTGGTTCTATGTTATTATTTTGTTGTATAAAATGAGCAGCTAAATTCTAGAATTCTTTTTTAGAACTTTTAGCTAAATTCTAGAATTCTTTTTTTTTCTTCTGTATTTTACTGTGTAGGTGCAGAATTGTTCGGGCTTTTTTTTAGCTACGAGCGTTTCTCACTGCCTTTACTCAGTAAAGTGCATATTTATTTTCTGTTTTAGTCAGTAGTTTCTTTAAATATTTTGTTTTGTTTATTTTATTTTATTATGGCTGTTGTCGAAGGAGTTTCGCTCTCCTCAAACAGCACAACCATGTCTCTCTCCCCTGCTGACCAATCAACCAGTATGCTTCATTTAATTGACGTTAATACTAACCCGACAGCGCTTAACTTTATTCAAGAAATTGATCAACTTAATATTAGCATTAACAATTTTTCTTCATTCATTGAGTGCGAAAACCTCAATGATCATCTGAACAACATTGAAAATTGCTTAAAAATTGAACCTCAAATACCTAATTTAGATCTTTTTATACAACTTACGCTTTCTAATATTACCAATAAAAACTTAAGGAAGCAAATGAGTCTGATCTTGCTGAAACTCAATGATTCAAACAACTCGGTAACTACTCCTACTAAAAAGAAAAAACTTAAGATCACACAAAAGCAAAGAAAAAATTTAGCTAAACGGCCTAATACCAGTGATCCCACTGTTATCAAGTTATCTTCCAAATTTGCTTGCCTTAACCCCGATGAAAGTCTTGGTCCTAGTGATGCAGACAACATACCTCCTGCTAAAATTGAAGACATTTCAATAAATGTTGATAAATCACATCTGGACGAAAACAGTATGGACACAGATCTCACTAATGACCATAATATTGCTTCTTCTTGTCCTGCACCCCATACTACTAAATATGTTCCTCCAATTATAATTGACAACATACAAAATTCTACTGAAATTCTTTAGAACTTCAACCAGATTACAAATTCAAAGATTGAAGGACGCCTTTCTGGAGGTAAATTAAAAGTTTTTCCAACCACACCTGATGACTACAGATCCATACGGAAGCAAATTGGTCACCTGAAACTTAAAAGTCATACATTTGAATTGCCCCAAGAAAAGCAACTTAAAGTTGTAATTCGTGGACTGCCTTCAGATCTCCCAATTGATGTCATCATGCAGGAACTCCAAATTCGCAACTTTCATCCTGAATTCATAACTCCACTTCGTAATCGTGCTGGTACCGGCAATCTACCTCTGTACCTAATAGTTCTACCAAAAAATGAACAAAATAAAAGAATTTTCGACCTATCCACCTTATATTACTATAGGGTCAAAGTTGAACCCCTCAGAAGAAAATCAGGACCCAACCAATGCTATAAATGTCAAGAATTCTATCATCATAGCAAATTCTGTACAAGAGACCCTCGATGCCTCAAATGTGCTGGACCTCATGCCACCAAAGAATGCACCAAAAGGCCAGATGAAGCTCCCAAATGCGCCCTTTGCTCTGGAGAGCATACTGCAAATTTCTCGGGTTGTCCTAAAAACCCTGCTAATTTCACTCCTGCTCCTCCCCCGAAGGTCAACGCTTGGACGGAGAGACTTAAAAAACAAGCACAACAAATGAAGCCTGAGAACTCCAACCAATTGTCTCTTCCCGTACATCAGAAGGCTTCTCTAACTCTTCCTCCTTCTTCAGATGACTTTCCAACTCTTCCTACCCAGACCTCTCACCATACTACTTCTTCCAATACTCTGCAGGCTTCCAAGGAAACGCCTCCAATTCCACTCATTCTGCAACAATTAGTTGGGGTACTTTCAAATCTTTCTGTTTTAATAACTGCTCTTCAAAATCAACCAGTCAATAACATTCAATAGATCGACCAATAATTCTATCTTATGCGTGACTTGGAACTCCAATAGTCTGAAAGGAAAAATTAATGAATTACAAAATTTTATATCTGAAAATAAACCTCATGTAATTGCTCTCCAAGAAACACATCTTCGGCCAGGCGATTCCTTCAAAATTCCAAATTATATCATTTATCGCTCCGATCGTCTTACCCACAGAGGAGGAGGCACTGCTATCTGCATTCATAAAAATATTAATCATCATCAAATTCATTTTACTACAACCAGCTTTGAAAACTCTGCTATCGTTATTAACCTCAAGAATAACCTAAAAATTACTGTTGCTAGCATTTATCGCCCTCCAATTGGTAGATTCCTCACACAAGAACTTGATACAATAGCGAACTCCAATCAACAAGTACTTCTACTTGGTGACTTCAATTCCAAGCATCCTGCATGGAATAATGGACGCAGCAACATAAATGGTTCTATTCTCTTCGATTGGACAAATCTTAATGCATTCAATGTTATTGCTCCTAATGATCCCACATATTTCTGCCTTCACAATCCTTGCAATAGTACTCTTGACATCGCACTTCTTAAAAATTTAAACGCCGGACCTGCTTCTTCTATCAACGATCTTTCCAGTGATCATAACCCTGTGATAGTTGAAGTCTCTCATAATTCATTTACGCCCTTCCTCAATAACATAATCACAACTACCAATTGGAATATTTTTACTAAAATTCTCTCTCAAAGCATTCCTGGTAATCCAGTCATCTCCAATATTCAAGATATTGACAAATTAATTGATAAATTTAACTATGCTGTTACTTCTGCTATCAACCTTGCTAGCAAATCTAAAGAACTCAGTACACCACACCAAAAACTTCCGACTGAAATCACCTCTAAAATTGCGGGAAAAAACAGAATTCGAAAATTATGGCAAGATACCAGGTTTCCTCCGTTCAAGCAATCCGTCAACAAGCTTCAAAAAGAAATAAAGCAAATGATTCACAAATTAAAAAATGACAGATGGAATGAATTTTTATTAGGCCTAAATCCAGAAGATAATTCTCTCTTTAAAATTAACAAACATTTTACCAAAAAATATCCCAAAATTCCTCCACTGGTTGGATACTCAGGTCTTATATTCTCATCTTCTGATAAAGCGAACTCTTTTGCTGAAAACCTTGAACTCTCCTTTCAAGAAAACACTGAACCTTGCGATTACTCACAAATTGAGCATGTTGAAGATACAGTAACTTCCTTTCTAGCTGATCATCAAAATTATCATAACAATATTTTTTTTTCTCCATCTGACATAATTAACTTAATCAAGAATCTCAACATTCGGAAATCTTCTGGACCTGACAACATTCCAAATAAAGCCTTAATGTGTCTCCCCCTTAATGCCATTACTCATCTTGCAAAAATCTACAACAGCTGTACTAAATATCACTACTTCCCTCCTATCTGGAAAAAAGCAAATATCATCATGTTCCCTAAACCTGGCCAAGATAGGAAATTTCCTCAAAATTATCGGCCCATCAGTCTCCTTAGCTGTGTAGGAAAACTTTACGAAAAACTCTTAGTGAAACATATTACTTCTTTTTGCGATAAAAATTCCATAATTCCAGCAGAACAATTTGGATTCCGTCAACATCACTCAACTTGTCATCAACTTCTACGTGTCACCAATATCATCACTGAAGGATATAACTATAAATTTTTTACAGGAGGTGTCTTTCTAGATGTCAAAAAAGCTTTCGATCGATTTTGGCACAATGGACTGATCTACAAAATGATCAAACTTCAATTTCCAACTTGGATCACACTTATCATTACAAATTATCTTAAAAATAGAACCTTTCAAGTTAGACTTCATAATGAATTCTCCAAAATCGGTCGTATTTGTGCTGGTACACCTCAAGGAAGCGTGCTAAGTCCTATTCTCTACAATATCTTTACCTACGACTTTCCTCAGTGCACTAACATTTCCACTTGCCTATTTGCTGACGATTCTGCTGCTCTTGCCCAAGGTGCTTCTATTCTTTATGTCATCAATACTCTTCAAAATTTTCTGAATATCCTAGAGGATTGGCTAACTAAATGGCGCATCGCAATTAATGTCTCTAAATCTCAAGCTATCATTTTCCGAAAAGGACACGCCAGACAACCATATATTAATCTCTCCCTTTTTGATCAAGAAATTGAATGGGCAACTAATATTAAATATCTCGGCTTAATTATAGACAATAAACTTACGTTTCGAGCTCATATTCAAAAAATCAAAGAAAAATGTTGGAAAAAATTTTATCTCACTCTACCACTCATTAATAAATTTTCTAAATTAACTTTGTCAAACAAACTTCTTCTCTACAAACAAGTTCTTAGGCCTATCCTTACCTATGCTGCCCCAATCTGGGGTCTAGCTGCACAATCTAACAAGAAATCTATACAAATTATTCAAAACAAACTTCTTCGTATTATCACTGGTGCACCCTGGTTTGTCCGCAACTCTACAATTCATCAAGATTTAAAAATTGATTCTATTGACAACTATATTACTAAACTTTCTAGAAATTTCTTCAATACCATTGCGACTCACGAAAACCCTCTCATCAAGGCACAAACTATATTTACGCAATTGAATGGAAAATACAAGTATCCTTTCTCTACTTCTAAATGGAATCGAAGCCTCAAACCACCGTAATTTCCTGCTCATTTATCGCTTTTTAGATATTTTACTTCAACGCATATTTACTGATCATACATTTCTTGTTACGTTTCCATCACCGATGATTTACATTTTCCTTACTTTCTTCTTTTTTTTTCTCTCAATTCATACGATTACTATTATCTATTTATCATGACTTTTCTTTCCTACTGCCTTCACATACCATTGAGTAGATGAACGCTTCGCGTTCAGGCACTCGACATCTGTATTCAACAATGATGACTAGCTGGTACTTTGCAGTATGAAATTTTAGCATGTGGTGGAAATCCTTTATACTCAAATTTTGCGACTGAAATGTGGAGCGACACCCATTAGTACCATAGACAGTCAGCATTTGCACTCTTCTCGATTTTAAAGAAAAGACGTAATTTCATATAGGATTTTCATGGATAGACACATGAAATGATTTATATTTTTTTACACGTGAATTGGCCTTTTTTCGAACTAAGTTCCATCAGTTGAGGAAACCCAACGCACTATCTGACTATAAGTAAATAATATTTGTGGTAACAATTTTAGATTTCGTCAGAGAAATTAATTTAAAGCTACATTCTCGTGTATAGTGTTTCATTCAAAAAAATAAATTTCACTGATTTTTTATTTTTATTTTAATGTATAATACCTTTGCAATATTTAAAGTAAAATACTCAAAAAACTGTTCGAAAATTTCAATTTAAAATGTGTAAACGCACTCTTTTTCACCGGACTAAATGAATTATAAGGACCTGATGGCCGACTGACTAGCAGTGTGGTGCTCGGCGCCACAAGTTTCGCATTCGAGTCCCGAAGATTGTAGTGGTTCAGAATTCACTTTAAACCGTAGGTCTCGGTCTAATATGACTGTAGAGCTTTGGGCGCAGGGCTAACAACCCTATCCAGTATAAAGAAAACATCTCCGGTCTCGAAATAGGCCAGTAGGTAAACGGTCTTGGCCCACCATGGGTCTGTTGCGAGAATGAAGAAGAAGAATGAATTATAAAAGGCAGTGATTATATGCACTTTTGCAGTACCAAAAATCGTAAAATGTAATGAAATATATCAATAGAGATTGAACTTTTATTGTGCAATAGTTAGCGAAGTTCTTAAATCACGAAATAAATTTTGACTCAATAATAACAGAATATCATTCAAATTCAATAGCTAAAGAAATATGCTGAAATTCAATAATTGCAAGCAATACAAGAAACAAATATTTGTTATAATGTCCCAATAATATCAAAAAAGTTAAATAATCACAAGAGCATTAGAATTATCAACAAGATTTGCAAAATAGTTAGTCCCATATTAATTCTATTCCATCAAAATAGTATTCCACAAAATAGTTAACCCCACTAATCCCACATTTTCAGCATTTTTTTTTTTTTTTTTTTTTTTTTAATTGACTTCAATTTTTTTAGAATTTCATCAAAGGGAATAAAATTATTTCTTCAGTACTTTTGCAAAGACATATATAGTTTTCTTATTTTGGGAATTTTAAGTTCCAAAATTCAGATATTTGGCAACATTTTTCAAATCACAGTTTTATTTATTAGCTTCAGAGCCTATTAATCTGGAGATGTGCCGCAGATTATCCCTATTTGTATCTAACTGTAAGGAAGGAAAGAATATCTACACCAATTCACCTCATATCTTCTCTTTTAGCAACCACTGGAAAGCTGGTATCCAGTTTAAATGTGTGCAAAAGGTTTCATGATGTGGGGTTGTTTGCAAGATATCTAGCATTGTCGTTATGAAACACATTATACTAAAAACAAGGAAAGAAAAGAAAAGTATATTGGGGCACGAGCATGTATCAACTGGAGTACAAGTCAATGGCAATCTCTACTCTTTACTGATGAGTTCAGATTTTATTGCTAAACTAATTCAAGACGATTGTTGATTTGTTTAGAGTCTAGAACATATTATTATCCCAATCATATCCATGAAAACTAGACACATTTTGTCGTTCTAGCACATGTGTACTTGTTTGTGAAGTGTGTATAAGTCCCTGTTAAGATATATTGATTTGCATATCGTCCCAATAATTATTGTTACTATTCAATTATCTAAAGACAGTATTCTTGATCATGTTCATACACGGGTGCAGTAGGCGATTCGTTTATCTTAAAGACAATAATGGCACACGATGGTTAGATGGTGGAGAATTACCCTCGTGAAGAGGTTATGGTGTGTATGGGTTGTTCACGTTCTCCGGACTAAAACCAGTTTACCATGTTTGATGCTCTAGGAAAACATTGTTACATTTAACCTACGAACAGTATCCCTTCAAGATCTTGAAACTGCCTTGACTCACTAAGTAGCTTTACTTTCCAATTAAATTAGTAAACACTATTATTTTGAACATTTTCGTTGTCGTACTTGTATAGCTGGGAGAAGGTAGCACACTCCAATTGTAGCTGTTCATAAATTGAACCGCAATCTATATATTTAGTTTAGGTGTATTTGAAACCAAAAGAAATCCCATTTTCTTTTGAGCTTAATTTGTAAAGCCTTGTTTGATTAATTTTATTGCCAAATTTAATTAAATTTCAATTAATAGAAATTTCATAATCACAAATTTTCTGGTTTACTTTAATTTTTGGAAATTTGCTCATTTTAAAATGGCTCCTTTGCAATACAGTTTTTAACTATTTATAAGTTTTCTGCATTGTTGAATGATGATAAAAGTGTAGAAAATGCTAATAATTTGAACTCAACCCTTAATATTAAAATTTCTCTAAATTTATCATGATCAAAACATAATACTTATTGTTCCAACAGAAAGGCCGATAAGAATATTTCCTATCGGAATTCTTTCCTGTATTTTTTTTAAACTTTCTTATTCTTATTCTTCTTTCAAAAACATCAGCTATTCTTTTCTTGTAGAAGCTGTTCCGACAAAAATTCTAATTGAGTTTTATGTTCTGATAGAATATTCTGCACCTATTCTAAGTAAATTATTTGTTCTCACAAATTCCTTCATGCGGCGAATTAAAATAAATTATTATTCAGTGTAACTTGTGATTGTGAAGAGAGTGGTAAAAGTGTAAATTTACAGTGTTTCAAAAATAAATAAGTAGTGTGCGAGTGAAATCACTGGTGATTCTCATTTTAACTAATGATTTTTGTCAAATAACGACGTATACATAGCATATAAAAAGTGAAATGAAACTGTTTGAAAAGTAGAATAGCCCCTCGATATATCGCGCATTCGGATACTTTTCTACAAAATGTCATATAACCTTTTAAAGCTGCTTTTTATACAGCGTTTTCAGTGCATCGAACTTTTCTTTATCCCCCTGCAATATAACAAGTGTTTTCTGTATTTAATATTTCTGTAACATTTTTTTATTTCCTTTAAAGAATTGTAAAACATTCTTTATTTCTTTCTGAATACTGGATTTAAAATTGCGTTTCATTTTTTTTTTTTTTTCATAAGAAATACCCCCAAAAACTGTAGTGGGTTCCTCAGTGAGTGTTATAATTTTTCCTCTCATATTTTCTTTAATTCACTTTCCTCCTCTTAAAACAAAGAAAAATGTTTATTCGAAAACTGATTACAAAACTATTTATTCTAGTAACATTTTAAAATAAAAGGAAAAAATAATAAGTTTTATTTAATTTGAAAAATACATTTCTGATTTTAAAAAACAGATGGTTATTATTTTTTTTATTGTGGATTGGTTGATTTTAAAATAAGTATAACTTCCAATTTACCTTTTAGGTTTTATCTTAACATTGAATTTTATTTTAAAAAAATAAAAAAAATTTGTTCAATTATTAAATCACCTTAAAAATAATATTCATTTAAAATGTATTTACTAAAGAAGTAAATGCCCAGTAATCATTTAGAAGAATGTCATCTAACTGTATTTACAGGTGGTTACAGTGGCTAATATACCATTTACTAAAGTATTTGTTATAAAACTTGTAAAACGAAATTAATTAATATTTATGTAACTTTTACACTCTTTTTGTTTCTTTTTCTCATTTTCCCATTATATTTTCCGAATTCAGTTCTTGCATTAAACCTGTGTTCTTTCACATATTCTCATCTAACAGCAACTATCTTTTTTAATTATCGTCAGCTTAATAATTATCTCTAGGTACTCACTCGATTTCTTAATTTCTCACTCGTTGTAAAGTGCTTATCTCAATAATTTTAATGATTTGTTTTAACGCTCACTTTCTCAGACCAGCCAAAAGCCAAACAATTTTTACGGTTTTTAGACATATTGCTCATTTCTCCTCTATTTCTTGAGCTACACCCTAATACTTTTAAGGCTGTTTGTTTACTCATACCACTTGGCTTTTCGATTTCACCTTGCAGTGACCTCCGGACTAGCTATAAAGTATATTCTTTTTTTTATTTTTTATTTATTTATTTTTGTTGTTGTTGTTGTTGTTGTTGATTGACTATTTCTATTTTTAGATCTGAATTGAATTTTTTTTTTAAATGTATAAATTTCATTTCAGCCATGGAAACAGGTCTTTTACACAAGAAAAGAAACATTATATTGCAATAGATTAGGTAATCCAAAGCAAGAAAAAGAAATTTTTGGATGATTAATTGATATAGGGTATACATTAAAATTTTGTTGCAATACCGCAGTTAATATAAAACGTACTCCGTCTATTTAAATCATCTTATTTATATTTAAATATTCTAATATAATTAAATTAAATAATTATTAACAGTTATTATAAATAATTATTGAATTAATAATTTGTAGGCATATAGGGCATTAAATTTAAATAATCCTCTTATTTAAGTTTAAATAAATGAGATATTAAATTAAATAATATAATTAAAATTTTTTTTTAAATGATAATAGTGCGATTTGATTTATTTCTTAATAAATTTAAAAAGGAAAATGGGTGCGAAGAAAAAGAAAAAATTTCAAGTCTACTGCAGTAGATTAACAACGGGGTAGTGTAACAACGAAAATCATCTCAAATTCAGCCTCATCAATATATATCATCTTTCTATGTTTATTCTAGATATATGCACTTTAAATTTGTTCATCCCAATAATCACAACCAGTTTGAAAAGATGGCAAAAGTTATTAAGATGGCAAAAAAAATGTCCAAATTACATATTACCTTTCTTTATTCTTATGTTAACGAAAATCCAATTTAGATATTGATGTTCTGTAATAGTTATGTTCAAGCAATTCCAAAGTTTTTTTTTTCTTTCTTTCTAATGCAGCTGGCAAACACTTAGACAGCCTGGTCTGGGTGCCTTAAGGCAAGAGCTGCACAGAAGTTACTCACTTTGCACTACCCAGGGGGGCGCGTGTAACTTGAAGATAAGCCACAGACGCGGAGTAACAATGCCTCCGCAACGCTCTACTGATCCTATTAGGACCGGGACCTACAGTTTAAAGTGGATTCCGAACCACTACAAACATCCATGGCACCGCCGGGACTCGAACCCGAAACCTGTGGTACAGAGCGCTAGCCACTCGGCCATTCAGGTCCGCAATTACGATGTTCAACAATATCAATTTCCAACATCAAAATAACTGATTTTCAAAACCTACGTAACGCTTCGGAGATCATCAACGAACTTGAACTAAGCGAGAAAGGAATTCCGACTTTCAACATCGCCTGAGTGATGGCTCATTAGGAATGTGCACAGTTAGTGAGCAGAAGAACCGAGAGTCGAAGTCGAATATATGTAAAAAGCGACGCGCATTGGCAGCTAGTGGGGCCTAGTGAGGTTTTATTTTACCCTTTACTATCTAATAAGCTCACTAGTTATCAACCCCTCACCCCCACAATATTTTTCATTCCTGTAATCAAATTTTTAATACATTGAAGGATAAATATTCTGTTTATGTGTTGTGAAAAAGGGGTTTGAAGTTGTCCTGGGAAAACTAAACGAATGCGCCTAATTACTTAGCACTATAAGATATTGATCAATGAAATATGCATAATCAAATGGAAAAAGGTCTAATTCGTTTTGAAAAAATGAAATAATTTTGTGTTGAAAACAACAAAATAAAATGTCAAGTGAAGAAAATAAACTTAATTCATACCAGAAAATAATTATTAAAAAATATTTTAAAAAGTATTGGTGCGACTCAGGTATTGGTGAAAATTGGTATTGGGCTCAGACACCCATTTCGTTGTTTAGGATTCAAAAACAGGTTTCATATCCAAAGTTTTAAAACTACATAAAATAAATATATCTTAATATCTCGAACATATCTTACACCTACATACATGCATATATATATATATATATATACACTCAAGAGCCAAAACATTATGACCATCTGTCAATAACGAGTCTTCAACCCGCCAATCTGTCTTCAACCCGCCTTGGCATGGATGCCACAAGTCCTTGGTAGATTTCCGGAGACAGATTGTACCAGATGTTTAAGCAACGGTCACGCAAATCCGAGATATTGCGAATTGGTGGTCTTTGAACTCTGAGCTGCCGTCCCAGGACATCCCAAATGTGTTCTATCGGATTGAGATCCGGTGAGTTAGGCGGCCAGGACATTAACTGGAATTCAGCATCATGTTCTTGGAACCACTCCAACACAATTTTAACCTTGTGACAAGGGGCGTTGTCCTGTTGGAACATTCCATTTCCAGCTGGAAAAACAGAGGTCATGTAAGGGTGCAACTGGTCCACAATGATGTTCAGATACCCTGTAGCATTCATGGTCTGCTGTACCACAACCACGCGTCCCAGAGACGCCCAAGACAACGTCCCCCAAAGCATAATACCGCCACCACCGGCCTGTGTATGACCTACTGTACGTTGAGGGAGCAACTGTTCGCCTGGAAGACGGCGTATCCTGACACGGCCATCGGCGTGATGAATGACAAACCGTGATTCATCTGAAAACTCTCTCCCACTGATCCATGGACCAGTCACGATGTTCCCGGGCCCAGCGCAGGCGCAGTTGGCGATGACGCTTGGTCAGCAAAGGCACACGAGCGGGACGTTGACTGCGTAGCCCCATATCCAACAGTGTCCGCTGAACAGTGTGCTCCGGTACTATTCTACTTGGCCCTGCATTGTATTGGGCTGTCAGCTGAGCCAGACAGTGGATCAGCTGACAGCCCAATACAATGGTCCGGCATCCGGTTTTGCTTCACCATGCGAGACAGTCTCCGACGACCTTTTTCTTTGATAGCGTGTGGTCGTCCAACACCATGTCGTCTACTGCTGGTTTCACCGTCATTCATTTACTTTGCATAAGTACTAACAACTGTAGATCGCGAACAACCCACGAGTCGTGCAGTTTCGGAAATACTTGTTTCGAGCCTTCGAGCCATTACAATATGCCCTCTATCAAAGTCGCTTAGATCCGCAGCCTTTCCCATCACACACAGAAGTAAGTGAAAGAATGATTCTTCAGACTCTCCAGCAGCAGTTAAATACCACTTCCACCTGATCACGTGCCTTCCACGTCATCCAGGTGAGTTCATAGCTTAATGTTTTGGCTCTTGAGTGTATATAGAACACACACACACATATAATATACATATATGTATATATATGTGTGTGTGTGTGCGTTTTTGCTCTTTCTGAATTTCTAACATAAGACTGACATATTGAATTGTTCCACTTACATTAATTAGCCTTCAATGTTGCATTTTTTCATAATAGCCACTTCAAACTTCTATAATTTATCGCTGCCCTCTCCGATTCTTTTTTTCCTATGCTCTTCAAGAAACTGGCCAGAACACTTTTAGAACACACGTCTCCTATAAATAGACCAGAACTCTCTAAATTCCTTAAATAAACTGAAAATGAACTGAAGTAACTCAATAAACTTAAGTAAAAACTACTAATAATTTTTCATTTCTCAGTACTAGAACTACATTTTCCTAGGCATTCGGTGCCACAAGTTTCGGGAACCGGTTCGTGACCGTGCTATGGATGTTTGTAGTAGTTCGGAATCCACTTTAAACTATAGGTCTTGGTCTAATATGACTGCAGAACGTTGGGTGTAGAGCTGACGATCCTACCCCATAAAAAGAAAACTTCTCTTGTCTTGAAATCTGCCAGTAGGCACTCGGCCTTGCCTACCATGGGGCTGTTGTGCCAATAAAGAAGTACATTTTTGAGCACTTTGCGACCACAACTCGAAAGCAGCTGCAAGTCGTATATATATATATATATATATATATATATAGGGGTAGGGTTATATTATCGTTTCATGCTACATATTATCGTCTATTCTCAAAGTTCGACAGTGAGTTGTTGTAAGTGGAACACATCTGACAGGCCTACGAGCATATAGACCCATGTGCTCTAAGCGTTTGTACACGGTCTACCTTGAAACTGTCGTACCGGTAGCTGAAGAGAGCTGACGAGACAGGTCTGATGCTGTGCTCCGTCTGTTTCTTTTGGCAGTAACTGCTAAATACCGGTCGTCATTCGGCGTTGTAACTCGGGGGCGATCTGGGCTGTAACATCTACTCACATTACCATCATCTTGGAATCGTTGCCAAAGCCTGGAGATGACACTCTGGGCGATTCCAAGTTCCTCGGATACTTCCAGCTGGGTACGTTAACATTTCAGTCGTCCGATAATTCTACCACGTAAAAAATCATCTAAATGCTTCCTTTGTGCCATAACTATGCGGTTATTGCACTGAAAGGCTTTTAAAGCGCTTGTGAACAATTTTACTTTTTTGCCACCATTCCTTATATACCCCTGTCTTACACTCTCGTCATTGTGACGTACTATCCGCGCCATCTGGTGGTTTCCTGTAATTTGCATATTCTTCTTCAAGATGTGTGTGATAATTCTACAGGTGACATTTTTATTTTAGACTTCAATTTCTGTGTGATTCTGAATTATCCTTAATTTACGGACATGAGTGTAATAAAAAGGAAGAAGCAAGTTCAGGTACAATTAGGAGTCCGTAACAGGTTTCCCCGCGGACGGTCAGTGAATTAATGAAAAATAAAAATAAATTAAATTTAGAAATTAAAATAAATGCATTAGAAATGAAGTCATTAACTTCTTAAGAATTTTAGATATCATTTGAAAAAAAAAAATTAAGATATCCATTATTTGTGTTAGTTTTGCACATCGTAGCAATAAATGAAAATTTAAGGAGCCAAATAGACACCTCAGATTTGCAATTTAGCTATTTTAGTCATTTTGAATCCCACGAATTCTTTATAGACGTGGGAAGGACTCAAACGGCATATCGTAGATAGCTCTAGGTCTTTTTTTAGAGCTACTGACACCAGGATCTTAAACAGGAATTATGCGAATAGCTTCATAGCGAATCTGAGGGCATTTATCATGAAATTTTTTTGAAATTTTGAATATGTAATCCATTATCGGATTAAGATCAAGATTTTTATGGATTTGTTTCCATCTAACAAACTACGGAGTATTAACTATACTGGCTGCCTGTCTGTTCTGGAAACCTTGCAACTTTTGGAGATTTTTCAATGAAGTGTAAGCCCAGATGGGACAATCATAGGTGAGAATTGGTCGGAGAATCGACTTATTAATTTATGATCTTTCCTACATACGAAAACGCTAATTAAAGCGGAAATAATGAAATTAAAATGAAATAAAAGCAATTGTCTCCTTTTGCATCAGACTGTGAGGTTTGCTACGTGAGTCGGATTTCCTGCTTCCCTGCCACGCACTGAATGGCATGTGATTTTAAATTATGCTTAAGTTATTTTATGCTACAGAAGTTTGTACTTATACTAGATATTTTATGTTCCATAATTGTAAGAACTTACATAAGTAGAAATAAAAAAGTTATTCTAAAACAATAGTTTAAAAAATTAAACCCAAGTTGCAGCAAATCTTTCACTCTTTGCATCCATCTCACATGATACAGCATGTGATGTGTGGTAATTTTTAAAACTGCGTTTGAAAAGATTTTATAAATATCTATATAAACTACAGTAGAACCTCTGTAAGTCGAACTTCAAGGGAGACGCCAAATAATTCAAGTTATAGAGTTTTCGACTTATGGAGGATTTCGACTTAAGCGGATTTTGTAAGAAAATATTCGACTTGTAGAGGTTTAGAATCTTTCTAACTTATTTTGAGTTAGAGAGGTAAAATAAATCAATCGACATCAAAAGATTTGCTTCACTAGAGTTCAAATGAAATCAATAGCAATAATAAGAATTATAATTAGAATATTTCATAGAATTGGTTACTCTATTTATTGTATACTCATACATTGTTTTCTAAGAAACAAGGACGTGCATTGTCCGCAAATCCTCAAAGTCGGCAACTTATTTTTCTTCGAGCCATAGAGGTAATTATTTTCAAATGATCGAGTTGTAAAGGTTGTAAAATCAAACATTGCTAATGTTCGAGGTACAGAGGACCATTTTTTTTTTTTTTTCGAGTTACGGAGGGAAAATATACACCAAAATGGCTTGTGGGGATTGACTGATTATTTCGACATATAGAAGGTTGAAATTTCGAGCAATGGAGTCTTTGGGGCTTGAAGGAAAGGGAACAAAATTTGTTTTCGAGTTATGGAGGTTTTCGACTTATCGAGGTTCTACTGTATTAGTTTTCAAATGATAAAAATATTGAAGGCAGCTACCAATTGCATTGAAGAAATGGTTTTCAAAATAATATCATTCTTTTTAAACATAAACCAAAGAGAAATGAGAGTGTATGCAATTATGAACAGACAGATACTACACGACCTCCTTTTTTTTTCTTTCTAAAAAATGTTATCCCCCCCCCCCCGTAGGTAAAAAAAAAAAAAAAAAAAGGGGTGGGGGAATTAATCGCTTCTCTTCCCCTGGCCTCACTCCTCCCCACTAGAGGCAGATATCGAGATGTTTCTGACCTTGTTAAAAAAAGTTTTGGGAATATTTCATGGACTCGCTATCGTAACGCTGCTGAAAATGATAGTGGGTGCCATCCATCATACACTTTTTTTTACGTGCCTCAGGATTTGGGTGGGTGCCCGATGACTTAATACTTGGTGGTTTTTCTTGAAAGGATTCCTTCTTTTTCTTCGTTTTTTGATAATTCGTATTGCTAATTACAAAAATCTCTGAAATTTAGTTTTGCATGATAGTATGAATGAGTGCAGATTCTCTTCGTTATAGTATGGTTTTAAAATGCTTCCTATTATTTACACTATGGGTATGTTGTAACGTTTTGGTCTATATTAAACCTATAACGGCTTCAAGAAGAGGGCTTCTTTCATGTTTATGGAAGCACTTTAATTAATCACTATATATATATATATACAAATAATGTACTTTGGGTTATTATACAAACAAATTAAAAATAAAAAATAAAATTTGATCACAAGTGCACGATTAAATGTCATGTGCATTTCGCTCCAAGGGCGGTGATTTTCAGAGTTCTCGAGACTACGTCGAGTCTAATTGCCGGGTCTGCGACAGACCTTAATTATCACACGGCGTAAAACCATAAGGGGTTCTTTTTGGAAACATCCGGAATCTCCTGCCTATTCAGTCACTTTAGAGGGAAAAAAAACAGCACTTTGATTGACTCGTTGCAAAACTCTCTCCCTTCTTTAAAAAAAAAACAAAAAAAACACCTTCTTTTAAGACAATCCGTCAAGAAGGAGGGGATCAGTTTCCCTCACTTAACATACTCAATCTATCACTAATCACGATGGAACAACCCATGGTATAGTTTGCATTCAATCTGTAGTTGTTTCGACCTGCGAAGGTCACACAGGCATTCGCTAATTTCCTGAGTCTCATTACAGAATATCTGCTATCAGATTTGAGTGACAGGCTGTACTCATTAGTAGAAAACATTAATTGCAAATAATATAACTACCAACAATTCTACTTGTCAGCTGTCAAATTTGAGGGATGGATTATTATATATTTGTCAAATAACATACATTTCCTCTCTCATGGGAAGGAAATGCCAAAATTCTTCCCGAGAGAACAAAATGCTACAATGTGAACATTTTAATTATATGCCAGATAATTGTAATGCACACTGTACTACAGTACTTCTGTAATTATAGCTTGTATACGATAATTCAACTTTTTTCTTATTTGTATATGTCTGATGAAATATATATTTCATTTTAATTTTATTTAAGAAATTAATTTTTTTTTATTTATTAATTGATTAGACGCTTTTGTTAATTTAACAGGTGATGCATTTTAGTTCCACTTTATCTCGAAGAGACATAACATGAGGGAAGGGAAAATAAAAGATTAATTGATACATTCATCTACTTTTCAATTAAAATTAGTTTGAAAACATTGTAGATTTTTTAAATGAAATTGTGTACAATTTATTTCCAAACTGCAGCCGTAATTTTTTTTCATCAAAAATAATAATTTTTTTTGAAAATCTTATTAATAAATGAAAAGTCTGAAAAAAAGTATTTTCGTCAAAATTTCTTAAGGTAAAGAAGAAAATATGGATTTTCTTCCTCTGGTGCTACATATAAAAATTTTGCATATTTTTATGGTTAATAGTTTATGTAACTTATCAACTTCTTGCTTGCTGTAACATCTCCAACTATAATAGAAC
The DNA here is from genome assembly GCA_021605075.1 of Caerostris darwini. Classification (NCBI taxonomy): domain Eukaryota; kingdom Metazoa; phylum Arthropoda; class Arachnida; order Araneae; family Araneidae; genus Caerostris; species Caerostris darwini. The sequence continues at coordinate 20,966 of BPLQ01015250.1, forward strand.
TATAACTGTTTCAAAAGGAGGGCCACTTTCAGGTTCATGGGAACATTTTAATATTTATTTTAAAGCTATATAAATATATATATATATATATATATATGAAATTTAAATATATGAATTAGATACACAAGTGAAGTTCACTCAAAGGTCGGAGATTTTCAGAGTTCTGGAGTCTACGACGTATCTAATCCACCCGGACTACGGCAGACCTTAATTATCACATGGCAAAATCACAAGTATTTACATTTTAAACAGGCGGAATCTCCGGCCTGTTCAATCACCTTCAAAAAAAGAGAAAAACAACACGTCTTGTCAACTCGTCGCAGAACACTCTTCCTCTCCTTCTCCCAAAGCCTCCCTTTAAGCAAATCCGTCCAGAGGGGGTGTGAGCTTCTCTCACTTCTCATTAGAGTCAACATTTCCTCAGCCCATGGTCTATCACTAATAACAATGCAACAACTCATGACGTAGACCATATCCCATCTGTACTTGTTTCAACCTGTGAAGATTGAACAGGCAATCGCTAATTTCATGAGGTCTCTTCATCCATGACACTGTTTATCTGCTATCAGATTTGAGTGACAGGTTGTTCTCATTTGTACAAAACACTAATTGTATCTGATATAAATAACCACAATACTGCTTATCTGCTGTCAAATTTGAGTGATAGGTTGTTATTATGTACTTGTTAAAGAATATACATTCCTTTCCCCTGGGAACAGAAATGCTGTATCTCTTCCCAGGAAAAATGCTGCAATACTTATGAATTACAAATATTCTCAACGTTTATATATGTATATATAAGGAACACAACACATCAACACAAAAATTAAAGTTGTAATTAAAGAAATTGCAATTATTAAAAATCAAAAGTGAAACATTTCAGCGTCTTGATTAAATTGTTTATACTTTGTTGTCTAGTAAGTAACTTCTATATGATAACACAAAAAAATATTTGAATGAAGAATTAATAGCGAAAGTGTATTAAATTTTATAATAGTATAAATATCTTATCTTAAATTCATGTCGATATCATAAGAGACAAGATATTTCGGATAGTGATACCGAGCAACGCTATAATAGGATGATGCGGCTTAACAGATCTGTTTAACTCTCCAAACATTTATCATGAGTCAAAAAGTGGTCTATATAGATAAATCTATAAAATCATTCAAGGATTATTAAAAATCAAAAGTATAATACTTCAGCATCTTAACTAAATTGGCTATGTTTTGTTTATGTCGCTTGTATATGGTATCACAAAGAAACATCTGAATGAAGAACTAATAGCGAAAGGGTATTAAATTTTATCATAGTATAAATATCTTATCTAACTTCATCTCGATATCATAAGAGGCAAAATATTTTGGATATTGATATCGAGCAACGCTATAATAGGATATGGGGCTTAACAGATCTCTTTAACTGTCCAAAGATTTATCATGAGTCAAAAAGAGGTCCATATAGATAAATCCATACAATTATTAAGAGCTATTAAAAATCAAAAATGTAACACTGCAGCATCTTGATTAAATTGCATATGTTTTGTTTATATCTAGCAACAAAACTTTTTATAGTCTAATAGTCTTATGTTTATAATCTAGCACATAGACATCTCTAGCATAAAGATAGAACAAAGAAACATCTGAATGAAGAATTAATAGCGAAAGTGTATTAAATTTTATCATAGTATAAATATCTTATCTGGATATCATAAGAGGCAAGATATTTCGAATACTGATATCGAGCTCTAATAGGATGATGGGGCTTAACAGATCTGTTTAACTGTCCAAACATTTATCATGAGTCAAAAAGTGGTCTATATATAAATAATTCTACAGGATTTAAGGTTCTACAGCGTTTCACGGAAGACAACTCGAGATTGGATCGCAGAGTCCCTGCTGCTACTGGTGCCGGTCCAAGATTGAGGCGAAGGAAATAGAAGAAAAATCTCTAGATTTAAAAGTGAAATTTCACTCAATCGAGAATTTGTCTCCCGTTCTTTCAGCTAAGGAGGTCATGAAATGCAGCTTTTCTTTTCGGTAGCGTGACAGTGAAAAATTGCGTTCAGGGAAAATGGACCCTGCACTACAAATGAAATTCCCATTTTTGTTATTTCAGTAACTACAAAAAGGTTCTTCTAAAGGTCTGAACTCATTTTCGCATTTTAGTGTTTTAAATCTCTACAAAATATCATATAATGTGGAAAGAAAAAATAAAATAAGAAAGGAAGGAGGGAAGAAAAAAGAATGAAAAAAAGAAAGAAAGAAAAAAAAATCTGCGAAATATTTTATTAAAACAAAAACAAAAAGGTTGTCGATATAATGTCTATGTATAATTTTTGTACCATGTATAATTTATGTGGGGGGATATAAAAATTATAAAAGAAAATTTATTTTAATGTGTTAATAAAAGGTATTTTCAGATTAAGAAAATATCGCTCTTAGATTTTTGTCTGTGAATTTTTCTATTACTGAAAACATCTTTATTAGCATTTTCTTTTTCCTAGCACATAAAATCTTTCAAGCCATTTAAAAAGTTTAAAAAAAAAAAAAAAAATTCCCTCTAAGCAGAGGCTTTCTTCTCTCTCTCTATCAGTAAAAGCTTTTATAATAAACTGATTCAAAATTAAAATACTTCCAGCATTTCCTAAATAAAAAAATAAAAAATTTAAATAAATCTAATAGTTATTGGAGTGTCCTGGTCGGGCAACCAGACTGTAACTGGGTGTGATGGGGTTAAGATACTTGAGGCGCAGGTTGGAGAACTCCCTGCTTTATTGACACACGCACAAACCCCCACTCACATAAAATTTTAAAACATATAATTTTTAACATATTTAAAGACAGATAATTATAGATTCATGGAAGGATTCTACTTCCAATCTGAAAATACGATACTCGGCTACGCGCTGGATGCACGAAATATACCTCTCCAGGTGAGAGTCTGTATGCCAACTAATAAGCAAAGTTGAGTTAAATATATTTCCTCTCAGGATGACAGACTATAAACTAAACGTTTCTCGGTGGGAGCGCAGATTGCGGTATACTTCCTCTCGGGAGGAGTCTCGAGAGTGACTGACCTTTTCTCCTAAACGACAAAGGTGGGCGCTGTTACCAGTATATAGCGAGAAGCATGGTTACATTACTTAATTAGTAACTTAATAATAATAAAAATATACTTTTAAACTAATATTTATATCTTGCACAATTAAATATTAACATAATTGAAGAGAATTTTTCTTACGTTTTTTTTTTAATTTTTATTTTCTTTAAATTACAATTAATTATATAGAGTATTATCAAACTAAAAGAATATAAAATAATATTATTTGTAAAATCGGAATATTTATCATTTAAAATATTGTAAATTCAATCTTGTGAGTTTGTTCAAACCTATTTGACCTTCATATATTTATATTAATATTTTATTTGACTCTTACTACAACATAGTGAACATATATTTTCTTTTACAATTATTGAGAGATATGGAACAAGTCCAGTAAATGATATAAGCATTACTCAAATCAGAACTCTGTATTGCGTGTGTCCGGCCAGTGTTTGATGAATGCAGGCGGCAAATGAAGCGCGACCGCCACTTTTTCTACACCCCGCAATTACATTCCACCCCCTTCCATCTATCAGTTGCGGGTGCCGAACATTTCTTTCCGGTTTGTGAGCTGTCACCGCGGGCGCTGTCAATCCATCTCCGCCTGGAATTCCTGGCCACAAGGGATGCTCGCTCTTGAACAGTGTGTGTGCAGCGATACTTCCGGGAGGGATAGAAAAATTAGCAAATTGCTAAGATCTTATTTATAGAGATACTGTGAATAAAATTCTTGATTATCTTAATTAACAGAATCAATTCATTCTGTAATATAATATTTTTGTTGTTGTTCTAATGCTGCTCGAAAACACTTAGACAGTTGTTTTGGATGCCTTAAGGCAAGCGCTGACTGACGTTCCTCACTTAGCACTATTCAGGAGGTGCGTGTAGCTTGAATATAAACTACGGACGCGGAGTAACACTACCCTCGCAGCGCTCTACGATCCTGTTAGACCTGGACCTACTGTTTAAAGTGAATTCCAAACCACTAAAAACATCCATGGCACCGCCGGAACTCGAACCCGACAACTGTGGTACCGAGCGCCAGAGCGCTAGTCACTCGACCATTCAGGCCCTTCTATATTATAATATTATAATTCATATTTCGACTTTGCATAAATGATCATGAAATTATTTAATATCTTGACTCCCTTGGCCACATATGTGGACATTTAGTTTTTTATAATTATAATTACTATCATCAATAAAATGAACAAAAATTTGAAAATAGATTATTCACTACACAATCTCTCAACATGAAAAGCCTTATGGCTTGGCTACACTGATAGTATTGACAATGTACACTACCCGACTCGTAGATCAATAGCAACGTGCTCCGCTGATTAGCCTTAGGGCTGAGGTTCAATCCGCTGGCGGCTTTGTTATAGACACTGCTTCAAAAAACGAGGAGGTTCGATGGCGTTTGTGATATACAGCATCTTGCCTCGTGAGTCGTACTACCTGGTGAATGGTTTCCGGATTTTCTCCCATAGGATGCGCAAATGCGGGGTAGTTAACCCTAAAAGTCCCCGAAAGGCACTACCCTCCTTCTTGAGCGACACGAAGTCTACCACCTAAGGGTGCTCCATCACAACAGAAGCTGCCCCCTCCTTTCCTTCCTTCCATGAGAACACACGGGTTCATGGACTTGGTTTAGATATTGCTGTCGACCAAGTGGGATAAGAAACCACACGATGCACATTTGTACATAAATGGTAATAGCGTAAGGAATATGATAATAGCGTGAGGAATATGAGAATAGTGTAAAGTAGTATTTCGACTGTCGGTGTTGTTGGATTATTTGAACAAATCGTTAATATTTAACAAAAATAATACCATATATATATAAATATTCAGTTTTAATAATTAATATCCTTAATAATAATCATAATTTATGCCCGATATGTATGAAATCATTTCACTTATAAATTATTATTAACGCTCAGAGGCCACAAATGTGGACGCTATGGTCTTTTGTATTTCCTTTTATTATTACTATTGTTTTCCCCTTTTTTTTATGCTTTTTGAATTCCTATCAATATAAAATAAATAAATCGCAATAAAATAAAAAAATTAAGCCCATTTTTTTTTTTTTTTTTTTTTTTTTTTTTTTTTTT